>VDFB02379711.1:154971145-155032217 GCA_007258455.2 Sequoia sempervirens | reverse complement strand
TTAAACAAATAAAGTAAAATAATATTTAATAAATAAAATAAATTAATTCTGAAGTAAAATAAAATAATTCTTAAACATATAAAAAAAAATTATTACATAAAAAATGTAATGAAATATTTTTTTTAATAATTATATTAACTCAAAATTGATATTATATATATTTTTATTAATAAAATAATTTTTAATCAATTTTTTAATTTAAATTCTATAATTTTTCAATAAATAATATAAGAATTATATATTTGTATTTTAAATTACATAATTTATTTATTTTTGAAAAATATGTAAATTTTTAAACATTTTCCTATTTTTATATTTTTTAACAATTCAATATATAATATAAATAAAATACAATTAAACATGCATAAAGTTTTCACAAAATTCATTGTATTCAAACATACTTATTCAAATAAAAAATAAATTAGTTTTACTTTAAAATAAAATGATTAAAATATTAATACTGTCTACATTAATTTTAATTTTATTAAACTTAAATAAAATGATTAAAATATTTATACTGTGTATATTGATTTTTCTTTATTTTTTATAGACAAAATAAAATTTAAAATATTATTTAATAAAAAAATATTATCACAAAAATTTAACCATCCAATTAAATATAAAAAACCATTTCATGTTAATAATGAAATTTGAAGAAGAGAAAAAAAAAACATAAATTATACTTTTAAAATTTTAACTCTTTAAATTATTTTATAATAGCAATATATAATAAATTATAACTTTATTTATAACGCAGTGAAAGCCATCAAAGTATGCAGCGCATAGAACGATGTCTGCCACCACCAGTGTACAACTGCGAAGTTTCCAAAGCTCCGTCCTGAAAACATGGTACGTGCATATAATTTTGGCAGCAACTATCCATGGATGATGCATCCATGCCCCGGTGCATTCCTGGGGCTGGATAGCCGTGTCGTACTGTTAAAATCTAAATGTTTTTGGCTGTAATTTTCTGGCTGTACCTCGCCAAATTGGAGAATTATAAATTTTGTTAATAATTCGTTTAGACATATCCGTTGTGCAATTGCTAGTTTGTGTTGAGAATTGTAACAGACCCTTGGTACAAATTCTCATTAAAGACTGGAAGGAAGGCAACTGACATACAGCTGTTTGAATGGATACAAAATGCAATACAGCTGTATGGACCCATTAAAAATGCTCTGTCAGTCTCTCACAGATTTTGTCGGATTAAATTTACAGCGTTTGGGCGTATCTCATTTTGTAGACATAACGATTGCCTTATCGACTCATTTTGTAGACATTGGTACCTTATCAACTCATTCGGTTTCGACGCTCACCATATGGACCATACAAAATGCAATACAGTTGTTTGAATGGACGCATGAAAGATGCTCTGCCAGTCTATCGCAGATTTTGTCGGATTAATTTACAGCGTTATATTTGGGTACATTCTTTAACATCATTGAAGCAGTATCTTTGCATAGGCAAATTTAGAATGACTTTCAAGGCTGGGTAACTTTCTAGAAATGATGAAGTGGGGTTTAGGTTGAAGAGAATAATAATAGAATCATAACTTTGGGCCCACGTTTGACATTGGTACCTTATCAACTCATTTGGTTTCTACTCTCACTCTATGTTTATGACCATACGACCAATGGTAGATTGAGGAATCTTTTCCATGACAATGTTTATGCAAGGTCGATCGATTTGAATTCCCTCCATTTCTACTGTTATTGACTAAGGTAATTTGTTGCATGTCAATGATTTAGCTTCCTTTCTTTTCTAATTTAGAGGTGTTATGGTGATATGCAGATGATTTTTGGTAACTAACCTATGGGATATGATACGATCTATAAGCTTTAAGGTGTTGTGGATTATGCCCATTAATATTTTTGGAAATAAACTATCTTCTAGTGCTTTTCTAAATCTAGTTCTCATGCATAGTTTGGGTTGTGGATCTGCATGGTTTATAGGTTCATGGTAAATTACTTGTAAGTGCAACTCTCTTTTGAGTCTTGTATTAAATTATAAGAAAAAGAACAAGAAGTAGTATTGTTTTATTTTTCCTCTTAGGATTAAGTTTAAATAAATGACGCAATGCATCATGTTCGTGCCATCTAGGAACATGATTATAAATAAAATTTAATATAAAGTAATATTACCTTTCTTTTAAGTGACAACTTATTGTACCCTTCAATTTTAATTCAATTAAAAAGAAAAGAATTGTAAGTATATTGTAGAGCAAGATTTTGTTACTTAAAAAGGAGTATTGAAACAAAACTACTGATATTGTAACTAGAACATCAGTTAATGGCCCATTTTATAAGCAAGCGTAGAAGCCCAAACAAAGCTCTAAATTTGTAATACACTTGGCTTTCCTAATAAACAAACCATAGATATAACAAAGAAAAAGTGGTGCCCCATTATAACTTAACATGGAAATCCAACAAATATACAACCAACTAATTTAAATCTCTCCTGAAAGCTTGAAGGTTTTGTTTGGAACTATTTTCTTAACAGGTGTGAATACCAGTAAATGTTTTTTGATCAAGACAATCATTCAATGAAATTCTTAAATAATTGAAGATAAAAGATAACAAAGAAATGGATAAGGAATCCATCAAAATCATATGGGTATAATTTTACTTATCATTTGCTTTAGCTATGGGATCACATGTATGCTTTCTCATGAAGGTATATACTTCTCATACCATCATAATGTTGAATTTTATTTTTTTCCTTCCACTCGCCTGATTGAGATAAATACAAACTAGATGCACTGACACCTTTTATACAAGTAGATAATTACTAGGTTTTTTTGGTTAGCTTCCATAATATTGAAAAAGTTTTAATGGATAACAAGAAAATATGTTTACCCTTTTCTTTTTGATATCTACTAACTTCATACATTCTTTTGGAAATAATTTCAAGCATATCCATATTACTCATAATAGGATGATTTCATTCACTTACTCAATTTTACCCTTATTACAATACTTAAATGGATATTTTCCTTATTGTGCATGCACATAGGGTACTTCTTCTATTACAATACACAAAAAATAAAAATAGAAGACTAATGCAAAACTCCTTCCTTTCCAAAGATTTTTTTTCTTTATTCCATGAATTTGTTGAGTTTAAACTTCATAGAATATCTCCTTTATGACCACAAGATACAATTTCCATTACCCAAACCTTCAACATTGCAAATTAAACATAAAAATGGGACAATCACACCAACAGCTAAGGCATCTCCTTCGATTCCTCATCTCCTTCGATTCTTCATTTTTTTCAATAAGACACATTTTCTACAATATTGCAACATTTTTTAGCAACAATAAGTAGCACACAAATTAACAATGCTTGCTCTCCACCCTACCATAATGACATCATGGAGCCTCATGGGCTCTATCCATACCCCCAAGCAAGTAAACCTTTAAACTCCAAGAAGATGAATGGAGACTTTTTATGATTTTTTTTCTTTTTTTACAAGGAAATAAGATTAACATAGTACCAAATTTCATGCATCTAAGTTTTCTACTCTCTCTACTCTCAATCATGATCCACACAACATGCCATCTTTTTACAACAAATAAACCAAGTAGATGAAAATAGGAAGAACTTACCTCTTCTAGATTTTTAGGTGAAGAAATTGAACTCTTCTATCCATCCTTCCTCTCCAAGCCAAGCCATCTTGATCACTATCTTGTCAAAGAGGTGGACTATTCTCCTCTTCTCATTCTTTCTACCATCTTCACTCAAGTTCTCCAGGAGGAGAAGTGGGTAACACTCCCCTCCTTCCCCTAAAAAATATATAGCAGTTTACAACTTGCAACTTTTGGATGGGGAGCTGTGGAGTGTACTCCCTTCTATAAATAAGGGTCTTTTCCTTATTTAAGAGGGGAACATGCACTTGGACACCCTATCCTCACTTCAAAACTCGTCACACCCTATTATGAGGACTTTTCAAAGGTCAAATCATATCCTAGGGGAATTATAGCATGTACATTTGGTCCCTACCTCGAAGGCATAGACCCTAGGGGGTCTATTTTTGTACCCTAATCAAAAAATTGGCCAACAACTCTTTTTAAAAGCCTATTCAAGGGTCCATCCGAGTTTCAAACATAGATAAGGGTTATGAACCCCTAACCCACATGAAACATAATTAAATAATCTCACAAACCAAAATAAATTATCCCTTCCTCACCATTTAACCTACCAACATATCAACTTTATAACCTTAAGAAGACATCTTTTGGTTTGCTCTCGATGGTCCTCGCTTCTCATGCTAATACCATTACCTTCCTACACATTACCAACATGATCATAATTAACAATTGTATATCACATTAATCTATTAGTTGAATATTCTAAACTTTAACTACAAAATAATCCATTTAAAATTTCAATTTGTATTCCATAGTATACATGTGTATTCAACCTTCATTGTAGTGACAATAGAACATAATGTCAAAATGAAGTTATAAGGATTTTTCCAAAAGATCGCCTTATTTATCATCCACAATATATCTAATGATTAATTTAAGAGAATCATATAACAAATTAGGTTTGGCATTAATCACATGTGAAATGGGGTCTTACAACCATCCTAGATACAATAGTCATAGGTAAGGCTTATTAATGTATCTCTTTTTTTATTGGTGAATTGGATCACATTCACTCTAGGATGTTAATTTTTTTTGTGCTAACATTATGTATTTGGTAGATCTATTTTAGGGGGATTTCTTAGAAATGATAGAAGAGTTTGTGGAAAAAGGCATGGCCAAAATAACTGTTATTAGGCTAAATTAACCAATTAATTGTTATTATGCTAGATTTAACCAAAGTATTATGAAAACTAGTAATAATTCACCCAAAATGCAAAAATGATCGTACAGTGACCTGAAATCAACCAAAAGATATCACAATCTAATCATGTCCATGAAAATCAGTACCATTCAACCTCAAAAATATATATCTAAAATACACAAGTAATCAATAGTATAAATAGTATATAAAAATGAGAGAGAAATGTGACCTTGCCAAGTTTCATCATTATATCTTAAGGAAAAAACATCCAATTGATGTTACAACCATTTGTGTGATGAATGAAAAAGACTCTGACCAAGCTTTTTGGAAAATAAAGCAAACAAAGGGTTGAAACATGAAAACCGTAAATTCTATAGGAAAACCCAAGACTAAAATTAAAAAGTACCTTAGAAAGGGTTGAAACATGTTAAATTTTTCTTTAAAAAATATCTACTTTTTAAGGGTTGACGCCTTGTGTGTTTCCCTAGTGTAACACCCCCCTAAGGTTGTCCAGGCCATGCCCCAAGAGGAACCTATCTTTGGACACTTTGAGGCTAGGTAAGGGGGATAAGGCAGGCATACCCATAAAAATAGCATGAAAAAATCTTGAGCTAGGATAGTCTTTAAAGGAAGACAAGAAGAATTAGGAAGGGAACCTATACTTGAGATGAATTAAGTAAAATCACTAAATCCAGTATGCAAAATGAAACTACCATCTTTCATTTATTTGGCACCCCAAACTCAACACTTGGGATTTTCAATAGTATACATTCAACTAATGTTTTTAACAAAACCAACTTTTGAAAAACTAGACTTCCTTCAATGTAAGCTCTACCCACTAAATCAAAATAAAAACAAAATTAATGGCATTAATTTACAATTGTGTCAAAGTTGGTATTCCCTTACAAAACCAAAAATAAAAACCTTAAAGGGGCAGTGAATAGTCATTCCTTTTGGTGTTCTAATTCACTTAAGAAAGCTTCTAGTGCATGGGAAGTATTTCCAACATCTTTCAAAAGGGCATGCAAGTAACAAAGATAAGGTTAAAGAGGTTAGACCATTGATTTGTATGCAACATCTAGAAGGGAAAACTCAGTTGTGGTTTAGAGGAAACTTGATGGAGAAAGAGAAACTTCATGTTTGTAATCCACTCCATCCAACTTTTTTTCCAACTAATAGAAATCATGTGGAGGAGCTATAATCCTCTACCAACTGATTTATCCTCCATTTTGTAGGTTCTACAAGGTAAATCTAAGTGTTAACCATTCATGAATGTTCATATAAATGATTTGTTGTTGTTTGCACAATCAAACTCACTTCTAGATCAATTAATAGTTCTAAGTAGAGCAAGCATTGAAATTTTGATGATTCCCAGTTTCAATTAATTTTCTAATGAAATTACAAATCATTTTGGTATTAGAAATAGTTGTTAACTCTAGGGAACTGAGGAGAAATTATTGAATGACATTGATGATGTCTTCAAAGGATCAATACATATTCCCTTACAATCTCGAGACTGGAACATCTAGGAAGAATAAAAAATAACAATGGAATGAGACTTGAATGCATGGGTTTCTACTTGGAAGGCCACATGTAACAACTAATGAAACATCAACAATAGATAACTCAACAACATAAGCATGTGAATCAACAACTATCCCAAATTACTCAGGAATAATCATCTACAAACATATGGTGTGTACTCTAGCCAAGAAATTTAGTATTGGGGTTGATGGAGAAGAGGAAAAGAGTGACAAGGAGAATTTTTGGGACAAACAAGGGAATAGGAAAAATGAGGTAAAAACTAAAATTACTCCATTCAAGGTTAAAACTAAAGTAGAAATCAAGATTTTGTAAAAAGGTAAATGCAAAGATATTAAATTAATAATAAAAGTAAATGGAAGTATGCAACTTATATGTTGATAATATGAGTGATGCACATATGATGCACAACTATTTTCAAGGGATAATGTATGGAAAAACAATTTTTTGTTGCAAAACAAAGAACAAATTCTCAAGACTATAAGACTTGTAAATGAAGCTTGAAGAGGAAAAACAATTTTTTAAACCTTGTCTAGGACTAAAGACCTTGAGATTTAATATTAGAAGTTTTGAGTTGTAGCAGGCTCTTAGCAGTGTTAGGTTAGCAAAAGAAAAAGAAAGGGTAACAAAAATGCAAGTGCAAATATTGTAACTGTACAATGGCCTTGAGTCATTATGCTCCAAGAAGAGCTTATTGGACATGGGATACTGCTTGATGGTCATACGCATTCCACAATATTTTCCATTTTCTTACCTCCCCATGGCATGTTAAAAGCATATAAATTACTCAATATTGGTTTCAAAGAATATCATTTCTTGGAATGTAACACTATATTTGCATACGATAGATATGTTGAAGAAGCTTGACAAACTTTCAAGAAAAAGAATTAGTAGTTGTAAAACTAGTCTCACAACCCTAGCTATTTGCTTGTGCTAAAGAGTAGTTATAAAGTAGTGAGGAGTGTTCCAATTTGATGCTAAAAATAGGAGAGTTATTAGAAATTAAAAAATGTACCTCAATAAATATGTCACTCTAGTAAAGATGTCCAAACTAATAGTAGATACAAATGGGTATTCTTGTTTCCCTAGCATGCACAAAGCACCAAGAGTTTCAAGTTTAAATGAACACAAACAAATACTTTACATTCCTATGTAATGCATTATTCAATAATAAACAAAGCACAATCAACACACGTAGCAATCCAATGCTTCCAACGACTTCTCCTCAAATGCAGGTGCATTCAATGCATTAACTATGCATTTAGTGATTCTGTACCCCCAACATGCCAACACAATTCACATTTAATGCAAAATATCTACCCAAATTTATCTCTGTCATCTTATTTTCCTAATTTCCTTAAAGAAAAATGAATTATAGAGCCCCTCTTACCAATAAAAAGAGATAAATGCTAATTTTTAAATATAAAAAATAAGTTCTTAAATTCACACTATAGAAATCCAAAGGAATATGTTTAAATTATAGAATGTGACTGGCCACCACAACATAGAAAATGCAATTCAATATAGGAAAATGCACATGAAAACAATAGTCTTCGCCTTATGATAGGGACTAACAAACGTTCCCTTCATAGACATTGTTTATTTCAATTTCTTCGTACAACAATCCAAATCTTGGAGAATAATAATAATTATAAGGGATCCTAGTAATTGTTGGATTTTTTTATACCAAATTATTTTAAGAGATATTTGTTAGTTTATATTCTACCCATCTCTATCTCCCTTTGGGTATTTTCAATACTTTGAAAATTGTACCTTTCAATTTTTAAAAAAAAATATTTTAATTTAGTACCACTCAATTGTAACAAAATTATTAGCATGGGAGAAGTATTTAATGTGCTCATTGTTTGAATAATTGTTTTTAAAAAATCTAAATTTATTTCTGCAAAGAAAATACATACTTTATTTAAACATCAAAAATTTAATAAAAAATGATATATATATGTGTGTGTGTGTGTGTGTGTGTGTGTGTGTGTATGTGTATATATGTATGTGTACATATATGTATATATATGTATACATATATATACATATACATATATATACATATATATATATACATACACATATAAATACATACATATATATATGTGTGTGTGGATTTATATACATATATATACATACACACACATATATATACTTATTTATTTATACAAGAATTTAAATATAGTATTATATTTACTTTTTCAAAATTATTATATAGAAAAGATCATTGTTATATATATTATTTATTTTAAAATTTTGATTAAATATTTTTCATCTTTTATAATTAATTAAATAATGTTGAGACATGTAATTCTATCTTTTTCATTCTTAAATACATCTCTCACAAATATGTTCAAAGATATATTCTTAAATTTCTATCTTTTTAACTTTAAAAACATTTATCTAAAAGATATTGATAAATGTAATTTTGAGATATGTATCCATCCTAAATAATAAATTTGATATCAACACCTTTAGAAATAAATATATATAGATATACTAATTTATTTTAATTATAATTTAAATTTTAAATTAAAGTATTTACAACTTAAATTTTGAACATAAAAATGATGATCAAAGTATGTATTTATTATTAGTTCCTTTCGGGGAACCATTGTGGAAGATGGAAATGTTAAATGGTGATTAATTTGTCTACATTCAAACAGTCAAAATCATTGCAATTTCTTTGGAAAAAAATATTTTCAACTAGGTCATGAGCAAGTTACAATTTTTTTAACAAGAATTTTGCTGGAAATTATTTTGGAAGCATTTGATTAGAGTTGCAAATTGGTAGCAAGTACATTCACAACTACCAAGACTAGAGAGCACACAAATTTCAAAGTATGCTCTGCAAACTATCAGATGGCTTGGATAGTTAGTGATTAGAGGAGTCATTGCATGCATAGAGACATTACTCTCCACACAATTGGCACATGAAAATGGTAGGAATCATTGTGTTTGGTATTCGGTTCAATACTAGTGAGCACCCCCTTCATACATAGTATGGTAGTCTGGGTATAAACAACCTCCATGAGAATTCACTGGCTTGATATGTGAGAGAACAACAATCAACCAACTTTTATTATCCGGGTATGTGTAAGATCATGGTGCGCCAAAAAGTGGCAATATTTGTAGGGTATGTGGCTAACGACTTTTTTTTCACCCAAAATTAATGAAACAAAAAGGGTTTTTAGAGGAGATTCTCAGCTTCCCAAAAATATAAATTATGATTTAATTTGAATTTAATAAATAATTATTATTCATTTTCTATTAGAATTACGACTAAAGTCCTGATCGATAGGCTGATTGAAAAACATCTATAACTTTCAAAGGTATCATATTTTTGAATCCAAAACATGCGTCACATTCTATGCTTCATATAGGATTAAAAAAGAAAAATTAAATTTCATGAAGTTTTGACCAAGTTAAGGTGGTGAGATACAAGTTTTTATATTTTCTAAAAGTTGTAATAAAAAATTCATAATTAATTATTTACTTGGAAAAATTACAAAAAAATATGCATCACATCCGGACATGAGTCCTCTACTTATATATAAAATCTTACAAAAAAATATTATCATTTTATTATGGTTAGGGTGGTCAGACAGACACCTACTTCTTATTTTTCCCTAAATTTAAGTACTACGCATTAAATTTTCAAATTTTCACCAAATAGATTTTATTTATTTTTAAATAAACCTAGCATTTTAGAAACTATATTCAATTTTCTACAAATTCTATTGTTACATATTTTTGAAATAATATAGATAACTTATTCGAATATTTATGTCAAGTTTCCTAACACTGATTTTTCTGAATTTTTTGCCACTTAAGGGCCTGTTTTTTGCATGATGATCCTGCACATACCCATCCATTAGATTTCAAGGTCCATTTGTAATTCCAGTTTAAACAATTTGCATTCTTTAAATTGCATTATTTTTATTTGATTAAGTGTTGAACAAGGGATGCTAGCAATGGTTTTTCAAATCTTTATTTACACCTAATAATTACTTTATCTTGATAGTTTTTGAGGAATTTTCAACAAGTACATTTAATGTAGTTCCTACAATCATTAAAGTCCTTGAAGCTACATCTCTTTGATGAATTTCATTAAACAATTCATGTTCTTGGTCTATTCTTCCACATTTTGCATACATGTCTAGTAGGAAAGTTGTAACTTTGTTTGACAAAATATCCTTTATCCTTTAATTGAAGTCTATACCCTATTTGAAAGCTCCTATTTTGGTACAAGCATGGAGTATGGTGAAAATATTGTGTAATTTTCTTTATGGTTGGAAACTATATTTTCTTGAAGGTTTACAAAACCTTTTTCAACAAATCCATTTCGTGCATATCCTACAATCATTGCAATTCAAGATGATACATCTCTTATATGAATTTTTTCAAACCATTCATGTGCCTTGACTATGCTTCCACACTTGGCTTACATTTCTATCAGGGAACTTGCAACTATAACATCTAACAAAAAATCCTCTCTAGGTAAGTGCACCAATTTGTGACACAATTTTGATGTCAAATTGGAAGAAAATGGAGAAAAATGTCCAAATTGAGCATTTGGAACTCACCAAATGCAAAAAGTGATTTAAAATCCAAAAAACATATTTCAACCCCCATTTTTTTGTTGAAACCATGACTTGGCTTGGATTTTTCTTCTATTTATTTTGAATTCGACTTATAATGCAGACCGAAATAGGTTTTTATAATAAAAATTTGTTCTAATTCTCAGGGAATGAATGTCCACCTAGAAACATTGAGAATTCACAATCACCTCCTCATGAAGAGCCTCCTATACAAGAACAACTTGGAACCACTCCATCAATTTATAGGCATCCTCAAGGAACAAAAAAAAAATCCTAATTCAAATTGAAAACAATAAAAGATACATTAAACAATTAATTGGAATAGTAACTACTCAACATGCCAAAACCCACCCAAGTTATAAGAGAGGGATTTCTGAATCATTGAAATAAATTGTATCTCATGTAGGAGAAATGAGTGAGAAAATAAGTTTTTGGTCAAATAAGAGGCATGAGATGAGACAATTTTATGCTAGTGGTTTTCCATCTGCATATGTGGTTATGTGCAGGATCATGATGGGCCAAAAAGTGGCGATATGATGGGCATTTGTAGCGTATGTGGCTGACAACTTTTTTTCACCCAAAATTCATGAAATGAAAATGATTTTTAAAGGAGATTCTTTAGCTTTCCACTAATATAAATTATGATTTACTTTGAATTTAATAAATAATTATTATTCATTTTCTATTTGAATTATGACTAAAGTCTTGATTGATAGGGTGATTGAAAAACATCTATAGCTTTCAAACGTATAACATTCTTGGAATCTAAAAATGCATCACATTTATGCTTCACATACTATAGGATTAAAAAAAGAAAAAATGAATTTCATGAAGTTTTGACCAAGTTAAGATGGTTAGCCATATGAGTTTTTATATTTTTTAAAAGTTGTAATAAAAAATTCATAATTAATTATTTACTTGGAAAAAAATTACAAAAAAAATATACATCACATCCAGACATGAGTCATCTACTTATGTCTAAAATTTTATAAAAAAATATTATCATTTTATTGTGGTTAGGGTGGTCAAACAGACACCTACTTATTTTTTCCCTAAAATTTAAGTACTACTGCATTGAAATTTCAAATTTTCACCAAAGATTTTTTTCTTTTACAAAAAAACCTAGTAGTTTAGAAACTACATTCAATTTTCTATAGATATTCTTACATATTTTTTAAATAATATAGATAACTTATTCAAATTTTTATGTCAAGTTGCCTAACTCTGATTTTTTTGAATTTTTTGCCACTTAAGGGCCTACTTTTTCCATGATGATCCTCCACATACCCATGTGAAAAACCAAAAAATTAGTAGAGCTAACTTGTGTGCCCTATTTACATACCCAAGAACCAACACTCCTTTGTCTCATGCATGCAGAAGGTTCCCCATCCGTTGGTGCCACCATGAGTTAATTAAAAATAAATTTTGGGAGTGGTGATGGATGGTATTTGACCAACCTCCATGCAATAACCATGAGGTACCACAATAATTTTTGAGGAAACTCTATCAATTGTGAGTTTTTCCTCGATAAGATGCCAAATTATTTTGACATCTTAGACTTTTAGGTTAGACGTGGGGACTCCACACATGACAAACCTGTTGCACGACGTAATCTACAGTTGGTACCAAGACCCTTGGCCAACCCCAAGGTGGAGAATGTGGATGTTCCTTCCATTGTTAAGGACAGTGTAAAGGTGGACACATTGGAGTTGATTAGCTCACTCACATAGACCATTATACACTGTGTGAGGCCTTTAGTAGAGCGTAATGTGGAGACATGTAGGCCCCAAGATCCACCCCACCATTATGGCACATGTTGTGTTGTTTACACATATGATTATCAGAGTGTTTGGGATGCAGCTACACAACATATATTAGTTGCAAAGGTAATGACTTTTATAGATTATTTACTGAATAATACATTCGACATTGACACTTAAGTAAAATTCAACAAGTTCATTTAATTTGTTTATTAAATTATATTTTGAAATTTAAGAATAAATAAATTATTTGAATATTGATATGATGAAATTTCAGGGTCAGAGTGTTCATGAGATGTGATCCATTCCTATATACCCTTATTCATTCTCAACATTGAGTCCACAATTATGCAACTAGTATTAAAGATATTATTAATGCATTTAAACAATTGAATGTTATATTTGAATGTTTGTTTCATAAAATGCTTTGGATGTCAAATAGTTTCCTGGTGGACCTTCGATCTCCATACCTCACAATTCATGTCCTCAAACAAATTTCACTCAGGTAGCCTGTATTCATTAATGGTGAAACAATGTTAACTATTTTTCATAATTATGTGTATACAAATCTAAAATATTGATGAGAAACACAAACATTGGTTGGTATTGTGAGATACTAATTATATTTACCATTCAATGTCTATCTCATTCTTCCATTCCTTCCATCATGCATATTTTAACCATTTTATCACATATTCCAATCTTTAACACCTTATATATTATACCACTTTCCTCCATATTTAATATTATACACATATCCTTACAAGAAACCTTTCCTTTTTCTCATTATTGACCAAATCTCTAATACATTATTACTACACACCTCAAGTTTCAACTTCATGTCCTATATTCAAACCTTAGACACCACCTAATTCACTTTATTGTCTAATATTCCCTCCTAATTATTCCCCGTTAACCTCTAGTATAGTTCACCATAAAAGTGTTTTATTATCCCATCCTAGCTCATCCAATTAATCTCTACTAGTCCATTCTATTTTCTATCATCCCATCTTGATCGTGCCACATTATCTTCTCCTAATTCATTTTTTGTCCCTTTATTGCTTCCTAATCCCATCCCATTAACATTTAATATGTCATGCCATTTTCCATGATCCCCTCCTAGCCCATCCCACTAATATCTTCTAGTCCATCCTATGTGTCATTATGTCCTTCTACTCCCATCTTCTTGCACCCATTATTATTTCACCCTAGATGTTCCATGATCCCCTATGTTCCACCCTATGTTTCTTTATCCATTCTATGTTATACCATCTATATCCATGTTTCATCCTAGATAACTCCTCTATTATAACTACACATAGGTCAAGTTCGCACTTCATGTACTATAGCGAAACCCTAGACACCTCCTAATTCACCCTATGTTACATTATTCCATACTAATTATATCCCATTAACCTCTAATTGTGCACCCTATATTTTGTTATCCGATCCTATCCCATCCCATCAATCTATACTAGTCCATCATATGTTCTATTAACCCCTTCTATTCCCATGCCATTACCCTCTCTTATTTCACCTTATGTTCCATTATCCCCTCTTGGTCTTGTCCCACTATCTTTCCCTAATTCACCCTATGTTCCTTTATTCTCTCCTAATCCCATCTCATTAACCTCTAATAGTTCATGCTATATTTTTTTATCCGATCCTAGCCCATCCCATTAATCTATTCTAGTCCATCCCATGTTCCATTATCACATTCGACTCCCATCCCATTGTACCCTCTATTATTTCACCATATGTTGAACCATTATCCCATGTTGGTCTTGTCTCTTTATCCCTTCTATGCTATAGCACCTCCATCCAAATTTTATCCTATACACAGTTAGAAGAAATCTTTCCTTCCACTCATTATTGACCAAAGTTGTCTTCTCCATTACTACTGCACACCTCAACAACCAACTTCATGTGCTACAGTAAAACCCTAGACATGTCCTAATTCATCATGTGTTGCTTCCCCTAGAGGGAAATGACTATGTATTAGGGTCATTTATTATATGCCTATGTGGCATTTTGGAACATATTTTTTGTACTATCGATATATATGTGAAATTTTATGTCCATATGACTCTTTTGTACTAAGCTTGTATGGCTTTCCTAGATATATTGTATATACTTTTATCAATATATATCATTGTATAGCCTTACGACTTTTTGATTGAAGAAAATATTATTTTGCTACTACCATTCTTGAATGATGTTATCATGTGTATTATGTAAATTGTATGCTTCAATTTTGTAGGTATAGATTTTGTTTACATCTAATACTTAATTAATTTCTATCAATTGCTCAATAATCTCCATCTAATGTGTATTATGTAAATAAGCTCCATTACTAGTGGTTTGTATCCTTTGCAATGCTTCAATTATTTATGCTTCACTTATTCACATGTATTCTTAACTTATTCATGTGTATATTTCATGTATATTACGTGTATTCATGTGTATGATTCATGCTTCCAATGTATAAATCATGTGTTCATGTGTATTCTTCATGATTCATGTGTATACTTCATGTATTTGCATGTATGCTCCATGCTTCTTGAGTTCTATTGTTTTCTACTGGCAAGGACTTTAACAAAAGGTGGTTTTAAATGAATTGTAAGAGCTCCTTTCCATAAAAAAATATCATAGAAAAATGTATTGTGTTTGATTCATGGTTGAGGCTAGCATCCAATAACTAATGTTCAAATTCTAAAGATTAGCAATCATTGCATTTGCATCTATAGAACAAGTGGATGTTTTAAACCTCACGAGAATATATATGTACCTCTATAAACTTGTATGAAAGTGCATAAAAAAACATGATAGTTTTTTATCCAACCAACAAAATTTATTTGCATTTGCTAATATCACAACACTTGACATCTCAATAAATGAAATCAGTGCACAGGTCAATTTTAATGATATTCTGAAGATATTAGATGTGTATGAACAAAAATATAAGCTTGATTTCTAGATGTATCACCCATGTTTAGTTAACATATTTCTCACATATATTCATCATTTAAATAAGTTAAAAAACTTCCTTCCATTTTCTATGAATGAAATAACATAACAAATCATTGAGAAACGTGGTCCTATAACTATTGCAACATCATGTTTTATAACTCTCGAGCATGTAAAACCATACACCATTGATATTGAATATCTGGATCCAATGTTTCACTAGTAGGTTGAGTTTTGCATCTCAACAAGGGTGCACTATTTGATGAAAATGACGACAATTCAGACTCTTAAGGGATTCGGCCGATTGATTGTAGCTCGAAGTGATTCAACATGTTTGGGTGTGAAAGATGATTGTTCCTAGTGTAAATGTACCCACTCAGACATGTTAGAATAGTTCATTTGGCCACATGAGCTACAAAAAAAAAAGTTGCACCACTTTGCAACTTTGCACTACTTGCATTTGACAACTTTTTCCCCAAGCAAAAAAATCGCCACAAAAAAAATGCTTCCTAGATAGTGGAAATTGAAAGAGTTTATTGTAGAGGGTCCAAATGCAATCCCATATGCTAAGACGAGAAGTTTCTAAGTATCACAATATTCAAATAAAAACATGCTGAAGTTTGTAACCATTTTGCACTTTGGACTCTTAAGGGATTCTACCAATTTCAAATGTAGCTCAAAGCGATTCATCATGTTTGGGTGTGGAAGAGGACAATTTCTAGTATAAATGTACCCACCCTAACATGTTGGAATAATTTTTATGGTCACATGAGTTGCAAAGCGAAAGTTACACCACTTTGCAACTTTCAACTACTTGCACTTGACAACTTTTTCCAAAAGTGAAAATTCGCCACAATGAGAAAACACCTCTAAGATAGTGAAAAATGAGAGGTGTTATTGTAGAGGGCCCTAACATGATCCTACAGGCTTAGATGAAAATTTTCTAAGCATTATGGTATTTGAGTAACATGTTGAAGTTTGCAATCATTTTACACTTTGGACTCTTAAGGGATTTCGCCGGTTGAATGTAGTTCGGATCAATTTGACATGTTTGGGTGCGAAAAAAAACCATTCCTATCATAAAAGTACACACTTGGATGTATTGGAATAGTTCGTTTGGTCACACGAGTTGTAGAATGAAAGTTTCACCACTTTGAAACTTTCAACTACTTACATTTGACAACATTTTCCCCAACTAAAATTTTTCCACCATGGGAAAAATCCTTTGAGATAACAAAAAATGAGAGTGGTTATTATAGAGGGGTTTGAGGTGATCCATTAGGCCTAAACAACAAGTTTCTAAGTGTCACAGTATCCGAGTAACAATATGCTGAAGTTTGCAGCCATTTTGTACTTTCGACTCTTAAGGGATTCTTCTGGATGAATGTAGCTCACATCAATTTAGTGTGTTTTGGTGTGAAAGACTACCATGCCCAGTGTAAATTTATCAACTAAGATGCATTGGAATAGTTCATTTGGTCACACGAGTTGTAGAACGAAAGTTGCACCACTTTGCAACTTTCAACTACTTGCATTTGACAATGTTTTCCCTAAGTGAAATTTTTCCACCATGGGTAAACACCTCTAAGATATAAAAACTTGGGAGAGGTTATTGTAGAGGGGTTCAATATGACTCCATATGCTTAGATGGTAAGTTTTTAAGCATCATAGTATTTGAGTAACAATATGCTTAAATTTGCAACAATTTTTCACTTTGGACTCTTAAGGAATTTTGTCGATTAGATGTAGCTTAGAGCGATTCAACATATTTGGGTGTAAAAGATGACCATGATAAATGTAAATGTACCCAACCAGATGCATTGGAATAGTTCATTTGGTCACATGAGTTACAAAACAAAAGTTCACCACTTTGCAACTTTCAACTACTTGTATTTGACAACTTTCTCCAAGTGAAAATCCACCACCATGGGAAAACGCCTATGAGATAGTGAAAATTGAGAGAGGTTATTGTAGAGGGGACCAACGTGATCCTATAAGTCTAGAAATTTTTTTTTTAAGAGTTATGGTATCTGACTAACAACATACTAAAGTTTGCAGCCATTTTGCACTTTAAGCTCTTGAGGGATTATGTTAGTTAAATGTAGATCAGATCGATTTAGCATGTTTGAGTGTGAAAGAGGAGTATGCCTAGCATAAACCTACCCACTCAGATGTATTAGTACAATTTTTTTGGTCATATGAGTTGTAGAACAAAAGTTACACCACTTTACTACTTTCAACTACTTGCATTTGAAAACTTTTTTCCCAAGTGAAAATTCCCCACCACAAAAAAATAGCTTTGAGATACCAAAAACCAAGAAAGGTTATTGTAGAGGGTCCCAACATAATCCCATTAGCTAAAATGATAATTTTATAAGCATCATAGTATCCAAGTAACAACATATTGAAGTTTATAGTCATTTTGCACTTTGGACTCTTAAGGGATTCTGCAAGTTGAATGTAGCTCAGAGGGATTCAACATATTTGTGTATGAAATAAAACCATGTCTAGTGTAAACGTACCCACCCAAATGTGTTGGAACAATTCATTTGGTTGCATGAGTTGTAATTTAATCAAAGTTGCACCACTTTGCAACTTTCAACTACTTGCATTTGACAACATTTTCCCCAAGTGAAAATTTTCCACCATGAGAAAACACCTTTGAGATAGTGAAAATTGAAAGAGATTATTATAAAGAGGCCCAATGTGAACCCAAAGGAACAAATACAAAATTTCTAAGTATCACAATGTCTAAGTAACAACATGCTCAACTTTGTAACAATTTTTTAGTTTGGACTCTCAAGTGATTTTATCAGTTAAATGTAACTCAAAGCGATTCAATGTGTTTGAGTGTCAAAGAGGACCATACCTAGCATAAGCGTACCCACCTAGATGCATTGGAATAGTTTGTTTGATCACAGGAGTTGCAGAACAAAAGTTGCACCATTTTGAAACTTTCAACTACTTGCATTTGACAACTTTTTCTCCAAGTAAAAATTTGCCACCACAAGAAATTTTTTTGATATATAGAAAAGAAAGAGAGGCTCTTGTAGAGGGTCCCAATGCAATTCCAAAGACTCAGACAAGAATTTTCTAAGCATAATGATATCCGAGTAACATCATTATGAAGTTTGCATCCATTTTGCACTTTAGATTTGTTGATGGTGTTTTCTACACAACAACAATTCAGACAGAATATGATATTCTATCTCTCTTGAAAGGAAAATATCTATTAGCAAGCCTCAAGAGATAACCCCAAGGTCTCTAATGTCACACATTGAAAATGCATAAAAGAACTCAGTGATGATGTGAAAGTGTTGGTAATCACAAGGGACCTTACAAAATAACTATTGGAAACTTCAAGTACATTAGATATTACAATATATTGATGCTCTTAATCCTAAAACTAACCCAAATTTTAAAATAAATAACAAAAGATAAAGGGTTTAGAGAGATTTCTAAAACTAAAGTAATTCCTAAGACCAATTGTGCAAACAATCTAATATCTAAAGTGGACCAATCCTTCAAAACCAATTTTTGCTTGACCCAGATTAAACCTACAATCTCATAGAAATAGTGCAATCTTCTAAGAAAATGAAGATTTTCAAATCATGGAGCATTCACACAAATCAGCCTTATTTTGTATTTGAAATGAATAAATACTCACAATTGAGCTTAGCACATAAATTCAAGGTCTAGGCTAACTTTACACAACAACTTACAATCAACAAGATGCTAAAAGTATGGACCAAGGATTGCTCAAACACTTCAAATCTTAAATAAAAAATATTAAAAAATATAATGAAGTTACAAGGAAAGATGAAAGAGATATATGAAGTTAGCAAGGAGTTCTTTTCTATAATTCTAGAATTCTACCCACTTCTTCACCTTAAAAATTTCATTTCAAGTAAAAATGTTCATCTTGGCCAATTCATCATTCGATACTTAGAGGATCTTCTTCAATTCTTCTACAATTGCATCGACATTGTTGTAGTTTGCAGAAAACTAGGAAGTGTCTTCAATAAATTCAGTTGACTTAGCATGAATACCAAAAATTTGTTCAATTGATTCATCACCTCTATTACTGACTTCCTCAAGCCATTCATGTGTGTTGTGCAAAACATATTTTAGCTTATCCATCTCTAACATAGCCTCCTTGGGTGAAAAACTCTTTGAGATTGAGGAATTACCATTAGTACAAGCCTATATAGGATTCATTAAATGTTGTACATATCTATAAACATTGTTCAATTGCTTTTGTAACTTTTCTTTCTCCTCTGTTTCCTTATCAAGATTTATTAGAATGGCTTGTGAAGACTCTTGAAACTTTATTTTTCTTGCTTCTTGGTTGTTGGACCCAGATTAATGGTTTGTACCTTATAATTAGTGAGTCTTACCTCATCCTTGAATTATTCTGATGTAGGGACAGCTACATGAATGACTATTTTTAAACTCATTTCTTGAAAATTTTAAAACAGTCCTAGCCATCTTCCTCTGCTTGGGTTGCCCCCATTGTTCAAGCAACTTGCCCCAGCTTGAAGTTTCTTCTTGGACAATTATTGGCTTTCTGTTGAGCTTTTCTTTCAGCCAATCTGGGACAGTAGGCTGCTCAGTTTCTATCTCTTTATTTATACTATCAACCACATTCTCCTCAACATTTTCCTCTATTTCTGGTTGATCTTCCTGCTCATCTTTTTCTTGGTGAGGACTGCCAACAACCTCTTCTAGATTCTTCTCTACCTCAGGATGGTCTTCTAGTTCATCAATCACCACTTTCTCTAGAGACTTGGATGGTTTTTCCTAAACTACCTCTGATTTCATATTCTTTCCATTTTCTCCAGAGGTTGATTGCTTTATCTCCTATACAAAATTTCTAATTAATTTTGATGATTCCTAGTTTCAATTAATTTTCTAATGAAATTACAAATTATTTTTGTATCAAAAATAGTTATTAAATCTAGGGAATTGAGGAGAAATTGAATTGAATAACATTGATGATGTCTTCAAAGGATCAATACTTATTCCCTTACAATCTAGAGATTGGAACATATAGGAAGATTAAAAAATAACAATGGAATGAGACTTGAATGCATGGGTTTCTACTTGGAAGGCCACATGGAACAACTAATGAAACATCAAAAATAGATAAATCAACAACATAAGCACGTGACTCAACAAATATCCTAAGTTACTTAGGAACAATCATCTACAAACATATGGTGTGTACTCTAGCATAGAAATTTAGTATTGGGGTTGATGGAGAAGAGGAAAAGAGTGACAAGGAGAATTTTTGGGACAAACAAGGGACTAGGAAAAATGAGGTAAAAACTAAAATTACCCCATTCAAGGTTAAAACTAAAGTAGAAATCGAAATTTTGTAAAAATTAAATGCAAAGATATTAAATTCATAAACAAAGTAAATGGAAGTATGTAACTTCTATGTTGATAATATGAGTGAGGCACATATCGTGCACAACTATTTTCAAGGGATAAGGTGTGGAAAAACAATTTTTTGTTGCAAAACAAAGAACAAATTCTCAAGACTATAAGACTTGTAAATGAAGCCTGAAGAGGAAACACAATTTTTTAAACCTTGTCTAGGACTAAAGACCTTGAGATTTAATATTAGAAGTTTTGAGTTGTAGCAAGCCCTTATCAGTGTTAGGTTAGCAAAAGAAAAAGAAAGGGTAACAAGAAAGAAAGTGTAAATATTGTAACTATACAATGGCCTTGAGTTGTTATGCTCCAAGAAGAGCTTATTGGACATGGGATACTGCTTGATGGTCATACACATTCCACAATATTTTCCATTTTCTTACCTCCCCATGGCATGTTAAAAGCATATAAATTACTCAATATGGGTTTCAAAGAATATCATTTCTTTGAATGTAGCACCATATTTGCATACAATAGATCTGTTGAAGAAGCTTGACAAACTTTCAAGAAAAAGAATTAGCAGTTGTAAAACTAGTCTCACAACCCTAGCTATTTGCTTGTGCCAAAGAGTAGTTATAAAGCAGTGAGGAGTGTTCCAATTTGATGCTAAAAATAGGAGAGTTATTAGAAATTAAAAAACGTACCTCAAGAAATATGTCACTCTAGCAAAGATGTCCAAACTAATTATAGTAGATACAAATGGATATCCTTGTTTCCCTAGCATGCACAAAGCACCAAGAGTTTCAAGTTTAAATGAACACAAACAAATACTTTACATTCCTATGTAATGCATTATTCAATAATAAACAAAGCACAATCAACACACGTAGCAATCCAATGCTTCCAACGACTTCTCCTCAAATGCGGGTGCATTCAATGTATTAACTATGCATTCAATGATTCTATACCCCCAGCATGCCAACACAATTCACATTTAATGCAAAATATCTACCCAAATTTATCTATGTCATCTTAGTTTCCTAATTTCCTTAAAGAAAAATGAATTATAGAGCCCCTCTTACCAATAAAAATATAGATAAATGCTAATTTTTAAATATAAAAAATAAGTTCTTAAATTCACACTATAGAAATACAAAGGAATATGTTTAAATTATAGATTGTGATTGGCCACCGCAACATAGAAAATGCAATTTAATATAGGAAAATGCACATGAAAACAATAGTCCCCACCTTACAATAGGGAATAACAAACCTTCTCTTGGTAGACATTGTTTATTTCAATTTCTTCGTACGACAATCCAAATCTTGGAGAATAATAATAATTATAAGGGATCCTAGTAATTATTGGATTTTATGATACAAAATTATTTTAAGAGATATTTGTTATTTTATCTTCTACCCATCTCTATCTCCCTTTGGGTATTTTTTATACTCTGAAAATTGTACCTTTCATTTTTTTATTTTTTATTTTAGTATATAGTACCACTCAATTATAACAAAATTATTAGCATTGGAGAAGTATTTAATGTGCTCATTGTTTGAATAATTGTTTTTAAAAAATCTAAATTTATTTCTACAAAGAAAATACATACTTTATTTAAACATAAAAAATTTAATAAAAAATGATAAATGTGTGTGTGTATATGTATGTGTACATATATGTACATATATGTATACATATATATACATATATATACATACATGCATACATACATACATACATACATACACATATACATACATACATATATATATGTGTGTGTGTGTGTGTGATATATATACATATATATACATACACACACACACACACATATATATATTTATACAAGAAAAGGCCGGGTTCATGAAGTTGGGTTACACTTTTGTGGCCAACTTAAAAAAAAATTGGAAATGACATAACACAAGCACATTATAACACGCTCGTGCTATTTCATTTTAAAGATAAAAAAAGTGAAAGCTATTCATTTTCTCTTTTTCTCTTTTTCTACTCTACCTGTGGCCAAAAACCCTCATTTTCGCGCTTGCATTCTAGGAGGAGGCATTCTTCAAAATTCATCAACAATAGTTTCTTTTCGTTCACAAATATGGCACCACCACGATGAAGAGGTGCAAGAAGTAAGTATTGTTTGCTATTTGTTTTGAATTTCTTAGTTTCAAGTTGATTTTTTTTTGTTTTAGGTTAGATTTGATTGTTTTTTTTTTTTAAATTTGTAGGAGATGCAAATAATCATGAAAATCTTCAACAAGAAGAAAAGACAAATCCTCCTCAACAAAATCAACCTCCCCACCAATCACTCAACACCCTCTTGGCACTCAACTAAATTTGAGGAGTGAAATTGAAAACAACAAAAAAAATGAGGATCTTATTAGTAGGTTGAGTGATCCAAATGCTTCAACCGCAGAAAGAATGACACTAGCAAATTCAATGAAAGAGATGTTAAAAAATGTAGATTCAATAACCCAACAAATAACGAGATGGCAAGATAGGAGGCAGGCAGCTAGGGCATATTATGCAGATAAACTATCATGTAAACAAGTAAAAGATTTAAAAATTACTAAAGGTGATTTGTGCTCTCTATTCACTGACCCTAGAAAGAATCAAAATCTTAGCCTCAATGCGAAGAGGTTTCCTATTCATTGGTGCCACCACCAAGAGATTAGGAACCATTTTTTATGATAGGTGGTACTTGGTCTTCGATTACCCACCGTGCAATAATTGTGAAGTCCCCCAATATTTTCGTGGGAAACTATACAGTGAGTTTGTATTGAACTAAATCCAAAATTATTTTTATATGAGGGAGTTCTAGGGGAGAGGTGGGGGGTCAGCTCAGGATAAGCATGTTGCACAGATGGATCCTGTGTGGCAAGGGAGACAACCTCTAGTTAGGCCACCTCGTGAGCACATTGTTATGCTTGTTGTTGCGAAGGAGAGTGTTGACTTAGAGACATTGCAAGAGATCAACACTTTGACCCAGAGTGTCATCCATCATATTATCCCTATTGTATAGTGCCATCCAGGGGAGTCTTTGGGTGGTGGCCTTCGAACTCATGTGTCTCAATCTTGCAGTGCAAACTTGTTCATATGATCCCATCGACACTAAGGAGGCTACTACGTAGGATCTATATGCTACTACACAGGATCTGTATGCTGCTACAGGGATGGAGAGGACGGCTGAAATTTTGTATCGTGCATATGGCTTTGATAGTCGGGTAAAAGTCAGCATGTTCATTGAATTTAATTTATTAAATTTTGATTCTGAAATGCATGATTAACTAATTTAGTTTTATTATTTTAATAAAATTGTAGGGTCATAGTGTTGAGACTGGATACACTGGTCCTCCACCTACTTATTTTTGTAGTACACCTATTAGTGGGGTATGTAATAGTAAACAATTATAAATTTATTACATGTTAATAGCATTGTTTTACGAATGGTATTTTAATACATGTGATTTTGGATGTTGAACATGATACTATTGGCGGTTTCAAGCAAACACCTCCTAGTGCCAGTGGATTCACTCAAATGTACATGGAGGTAATAGAATAAAGAGAACTTAACTAATGAATTCTACTTAACAAATTTGTGTAGTTTATATTCATATTGCCGGTTACATTGCATTACACATCATTCAAACTCAAAGCATTACTTCAAATTCCATAACTAATAACTAGATGTTGATAGATGACAAAATTTCAACTATATAATATAGCTGTTTAGAAAGTCAACATAAGCAGCATGATGCAATTACTTCACATGGAGGCATGTGCTTGCAAAGGTGCACCACCATGACAAACTATGGATACTTGGAAAAAATCTATGAAACGATAATAGTAAGAAATAGCATAAACAAGGTAGTGATGCAGAGCATCATATCAAAACACTCAATCATCAGGGTACATCTGATGTAACACATCCAACAAACACCATCAACATCATTTCTTCAAGGGATTTCAATCCCAAATAGAATCAAGAGAAGATCAAATATAATTTCATCAAAAATCTACTTTTCATTCAACTAAAATCCACTCAAATTCTCTTAGCCATTCTGGTCTCGCCCACAAAAGGATATGAAAATCATGGAAAAACCTATCCTGGGATTTGGACATTCTAGCAGGCGACTAATACCTCTTTGTGGTCATTCATTTATTTGTCAAACTAGGGAACGTATACTTTAAATGGAGTGGCACTATATATGCACTAAGAACTAGTTTCAGTCACAACCTATTGAAAATAAATACTTGGGAAGAAATTCTACCTATGCTACAGGAAGGTAATGCAAAGTTCTCTTAACTCAACCATAATCTAACCAAAGCAGAAATCATAATAGCTACAATTGAGAGACAAACTATAAATTGGCCTTACGCTGCAGGAACAAACACAGGGATGGATTCCTAATGCTGCAGGAACAGTATAAGACTGAGCTTGTGCTGAAACTTCTAAAATGAAATCTAACTTGAATTAACAAAGGATAAACAACTACTCTCCTATAGATACTTATTAAGTGGGCCCCTTAGCAAGCATCAACTAATTTACACAAAAGATTATACTCAGAACTCCATCAACTTTTATTCATAACGTGAAATCATTTACATTGATTGTTCTGCTTCAAAAAACTAACAAAAGCTCTGATTAATATTATAACTCTAACTCTTACATAATCCGCTTCTCTATCTTTCTCCTATTTCTCTGTTCTCTTCTCTCTTTCTTGTTCACCCGCACAGGAGGAACACTTATTTAAATTAGGAAAACAACTAACTAACTAACCCTAACAGAGAAAGACGTAGATGTAAAATGTATCCCAAAATCGAGGAGCAAACTTCGTAAATGAGTTTATCTATTCAACCCGATCTAGAGAGAATCTAGAACTCCACTCTTTCCAGATTAACTGACATTTAAAATCCTTCCCAACAGTTTAGGTCAAAAAGTCTTCGCCAGAGCTTGCTCAAAGTCGTGTAGGAAATGGACTTTACTGCAAGGCCGAGATCGGTTGTGCTTGACTTGATCATACTTTCTTCAACAACCTGCGAAACACAAGGTAATAGATGTGAAAGAAAATATGCATGGCACATACACAATATCCATTCATTAATCACATATTTAAATCTATTTCATCATTCAAAAACTACATGCATTATACCAGTCATTTGGGGAGTCAAACAAGGTAATAAATATAGACATGTCAACATGATAGGCTGCAGGAATATGAAAGTGTATTGCTACAGGATATCCCCCAAAAAAAGGTTTCAAAAGAGTTAAACAACCATAAACAACAAAAGTAAAGGTATTAAAAGTACACCATGATATCCAAATTATGAGCATATTTTGGGGTCATCATTTCCCCCCTACTTAACCCAATGTTGGTCCTCTAGCATTAAACTTCCTGGTGGTCTCTCTGAAATCAATGGTTGAGGCATGACCCTGAAATGGAGTTCCAAATTTGTAATAAAAACCTCTGAAACTCTGCCACCTTTCATACCTACGAGCTTCTGTATCTTCATTAATATTTGTAGCCTGGTAGGGATAAAGGGGCCACATTAGCACAGGAGGTCTAAATGTCAATGGAATCCACAATTCAAACCTCTTTTGAAGGCCCAACTGTATGTATCTGCTTGATCTTTTGAGAGCTGTTGTAAAATTTAGGGGACTATGAGGCTCAGGCCTTCTTAACCCAACAGTTAATCTCTCCCACCTCTTCTTAATTCTGGAGTATGAAAGCTTCCAAAATGAGTATGTGTGTTCTTGAAACTCATCATATACCTATTTTCTGAGATCAAATATTTTCATCCTGATTGTATAATTATTAAGCCATAAGCTACAATAAGCCAGGTTTTCAACATTGTATGGGGGTCTGAACTCTTAGGGCGTAATGGAACAGGCTCATTCCTTTCGGCTTCTTCATATGCTTGCCATTGCCTACCATAATTTGCTTCGTCTGCTGCCCAAGACATAAGTGATCTCAAATGGATGTCGCCAATGTACAGAAGGGGATTCCACTCTATTTCAAATAGAATTATAAAGCCATGTAAATAAAATTCACACAAAGAATTTCTTAGCCAATCAGGAGCTGCCTGGTATGCATCGTAGAATTCTTTAGCAGTGTGAAGAATAGGATCTTAATTTTTGGAAATTCTCATTAGTTGGAACCACAAGAATTGTTTCTTGAGGCACACAACATAAACTCTGGGTGGTGGTCTGCATTCCATAATCTGACCAGTTACCTTCAGCATTTCATCTATTTTCTCCTTTAACTCTTGAATTTCCTATTTCTGCCTTTCAATTTCTTTTTTTAGTTTCTTCTTTTCTTCCTCCCAAAGACTTTGTTGCATTTCAGTCTTGGCTAGGTGGCAGAAACTCAGGGTTTGCAATGTAACCAGTTTCCATGTAGCTTTGAAATATTCCAAAAATTCAATCAAAAATGTCTTTTTGTAGACAAAAATGGCTTGACAAGTTGCAGGGGGAAATGAAGCTTCATTGGCCACTTCCAATTGTTCAGTCTGTTCTTCCTCTTGCTGCAAGATGAATTCATGTTGTTGCAGTGGAGAAGATTGTGCTTCCTCTAAAATCTGCATAGTCGCAGCAGCCAAGTCATCGAGACTTGGTACCCCCCTTTCATTATGCTCAACTTCCCTTGTCTCAATTTGTTCTTCTTGAAGAATAACAAATGAACTCTATGCAGCACTCTCAAAAACATTATGAGAAACTCATATTCAGACTCTACAGATTCTTCTAAAATTATAATAACCTCAGTTTGAGGTGAAGCAGGGGAGACTTTACATTATTTTCTTGTGGAAACTCTTCTTTGCAATGTTGCGGCTGCCGAAGGTGCTCCCGTAGCCTTCCTCTTTCTTAATTGCCTAGAGGGTTCTACCTTATCAGAGGATGATGGTGAACTGGTGATGGCAACAAGTGTTGTTGTAGGAGAAATTGTTGCAGGAGAAGAGCATTGCCTTTTCTGAGAACGATGGTTAGATTTTGGGGTTTGTTCCACCCCAGATGAGTCTCTTGTCTTTGTTTTTCTTTTTTCTCTCCTACTAGCAGACCTAGTTTGCACCCAGGCAGAGGACTCTGGTGTGAGAGCTGTAGGACCAGGTGCTACAGGAGTAGATGACCCTTTCCCTATTCTCCTACTGGTAGACGCTATTTTTGCTTTCTTTTTCTAAGGCCGTGGGGTAAGTGCCCTAGGGGGTTCTGGAAGTTGCAGGCTCTTTTAGGCAACAAATTCTTGCTAGGAAAGAGGTGATACATCTCTCAAAGAGCGTTCAATCAACAATTTTATAAGGCCATGGTGAGCAATAGAATTATCCTTCCCCTGTTGGGTTCCGTGGGTACATTGTTCCAGAAATTTTAACAAAAAGTTTAGAACATTAACAGCTAACCCATGCCTCATATGACTCAGCAATTTGAAGTGGTAAGAATGCAGATAAGAAAAATGACCTTCACATGTTAAATAATTGATTATGAAAGCAACATATTCTGGATATGGAGGCAATGACACTCACTTGCATCCCTGCTTAGAGACTTCCAAAGGTCCTTCAGTGGGTATTGTAAATTTTTCCCTGGCAGAGACAGCATCCGAAGAAAAATTTTCTCCAATGGCTGGAAGCCCAGTTACCTCTACAATTCTTTGTTTAGTTACAACAATTGTTAGACCCCATATTGTAGCCTACCCTTTAGAAAGGGTTCTTAAAAATTTGCCTGCAGCCTCCTCATTGAAAGCATCTAAACTCAAATAGTAATTCAACCATCCACAGAGGCTGAATGCTTGGACTGTTTGAGGATTTTGCGTTAATAACTCATGAGCTATAGGCTCATGTCTTACCAGCTGACCACCCATGTTCATAGTTTTTCCTTAGCTGAACTCAACTCTTTTCTAAAAATCCAAAAATTTCCCTTTCTATTCTAGTTCTTTTCTATCCCGTCGTCACTTTTTCCTTATTTTCCACAAATGAACTACTTAAACAAGTAGTTTTAATTGATTTACAATGAAAAACATGTGATCATATTTGGAAAGCACCATAAAATAATAAAGAAAGATTATCTGAGCAATTGTGACAGCGGCGAAAGGACAGGTTTTAAAAGTGGATTATCCTGCCCCCTACTTAAAGTATGACATGTGTCAACACATGTACTAAAGAATAGGTGGAGATCGGGTAATAATGACTGATACAGACATAGTAGTAAATAAATAAAATGAAATAAATCAAAGATGTGATAACAAAAGATATTGCGTACCTTTCATTAAATTCTTGTACGTGATGAGAAAGATGACGGCCTTGGTATGAGATGACAGTTGGGAATGAGATCATAATTAAGGGTGGTGCGGATGAATGAGGTGGATGGGTGATGTGGGCGGACGAGATGAATGAATGGAATGGATGGATGGGATGGAAGATAAAGAAGTGAAATGTGGCGACAAGTGGAAATGAAGAAAAAGGGTTTCCTTAAAAAGGAAACCTTTATTATGAGCATGCATTACAAAATTATGGTGAAGCTGCAAGAGAAAGGCTAAAGCCTTTGGCTACAGAAGGATTAGTGGCAGGATCTTGAATGAACTGTTGCATGAATTCTTCTTTTGAGACTGGTTTATGGTACAACTGAAGGCGGTGTCCATTAACTAACAGCTTGAATCTAACATGATCAATTGTAACAAGTTGAACTGAACTATTAGCAAATACATTCTCAATTTCATATGGGCCCAACCATCTGGTTTGTAATTTTCTTGGACTGTCCTTATATCGTGAGTCATAACACAAAGTCCAATCTCCTACTTTGAATTTATTTTCTTTAATGTATTTATCATGCCACCTTATTCTCTGATTTTGTATTATCTCAGTGTGCTGCAGGGAATTCTTTCAGAGCTCATCTAGAGCATTGAGCTGCATGATTCTGTCCTTTTATGCATTTGTTAAATCTATGTCCATCTCTAATGTTGTTCTTATAGTCTTATGTTCAAATTCTATTTGCATCACAGCTCTTTTACCATACACCATTTCAAAAGGTGTATATCCTATAGCAGTCTTCTAGGTAGTATGGTAGGCCCATATAGCTTCTAGTAACCTTGTGGCCTAGTCCTTCCTATGCAAATCTACAGTTTTAGTCAAAATGGCCTCTATGTCCCTATTGGTGACCTCAACCTGGCCATTGGTCTGGGGGTGATAAGGAGTTGATTTCTTATGCCGTATATTGTATTCATTGACTAAAGCTGTGATAAGTGTAGAAGTAAATTGTGCTCCTTGATCTGTCACTATTTCCCTAGGGACACCAAACTTAGTAAATATTTCCTCATAGAGGAATTAAGCCACTTTATTATCCCTAGCATGTTTCATAGGCTTAGCCTCTACCCATTTTGTGACATAATTTGTGCATACAAGGATGTAGGACTTACCATTGGAAGGTGGATCAATTGGTCCTACAAAATCCAATCCCCATTTGTCGAAGGGTGCAACTACAACTTGTGGAAATAGAGGCATCTCATTAGATCGAGTTGGTCTTCCCATCCTTTGGAATTTGTCACATCTCCTGGTATATTTGGCTGCATCTCTATGCAAAGTTGGCCAATAGTAACCAGTATTTAAAATTTTCATCATTGTCCTTTTGGTAGAAAAATGTCCACCACAAGGCTCATCATGGCTTGAATGTAGTATATCATGAGTGCCCTCCTCTTGTACACATCTCCTCATAACTTGATCTAGCCCTGTATAAAACATGCAATCTACAATCCAAGAAAAGTTAAATCTTTTATCTACCAATAATATCTTTTCCTTAGGGGAGAATTGAGGAGGAGTTCTTCCTGTGGCCAGATAATTTGCTATATCAGCATACCATGGGTGAATAACTTTGATTGCAAACAGGTGCTCATTAGGAAAGGAGTCTTCAATAAGTGCAGAGTCATCTTGCCTTTGAATTCTAGAAATGAAATTAGCAACCACGTTGGCTTTACCTGGCTTGTCCACAATTGTAATATCAAATTCCTGCATCAGCAATAACCATCTTGCCAGTCTCCCAGATATTGAGGCCTTGTTCATGAGATACCGAATTGCGGCATGATCACTATGGACAAATATCTGATAATCGGTGATATAATACCTGAATTTATTGAGGGCGTAGATGATTACCAACATTTCTTTTTCTGTAACAATGTAGTTTAATTCATCCCCTTGCAAATTTTTGCTTATGTAGTAGAGTGCATGTTCTATTAAACCATCCTTCTGCCCTAACACTGCGCCAATGGCATAATCCGATGCATCAGTATGAATATGAAATGGAAGTGACCAATTAGGTTCTTTCAAAATAGGTGCCTATGTAAGGGCAACTTTTAAGTCAAGGAATGCTTTTTCACATTCCTCTGTCCAAGAAAAATCTGCATCTTTCTTCAGCAGACTGTATAAGGGGCCTGTTGTTTGGCTGAAGTCCTTGATGAATCTTCTGTAGTATCCTTCATAGCCTAGAAAGCTTTGTACCTCTTTCTGCTTAGCAGGAGAGGGTAGCTTAGAGATTACCTCAATCTTAGCAGGATCAACCTGAATTCTTGTAGCAGAAATATTATGACTAAGCACTATTCCCTCTTGCATCATCATGAAGCACTTTTGACTATTCAGTGATAGGTTGTGATCTTCACATCTTTATAGTACTTTCTTCAAGTTGGCTTGAGCTTCCTCAAATTTCGTACCATAAACAGTAAAGTCATCCATGTATATTTCCATGCAATCATATGAGATGTCTGAGAAGATACTTATGACTGCCCTTTGGAAAGTTGCAGGAGTATTACAAAGACCAAAAGGAAAAACTAAATAGGCAAATGTTCTCCAAGGGCATGTAAAAGTAGTATTTTCTTGATCCTCAGGAGCAATCTTGATTTGATTATACCCACAGAAGCCATCTAAGAATGAGAAGTACTTTTTCCCAGCTAAATTATCTAGAACTTGATCAATGAATGGAAGAGGAAAATAATCTTTCTTTGTTTCCAAGTTGAGCTCTCTGTAATCTACACATACCCTTCATTTTCCTCCTTTCTTAGGAACAATGACCAATGGGGAAACCCACTGACTATCCAAGATTGGGCAGATAAAGCCAGCTGTTAACATTTTCTACAATTCTTCTTTAACAATTTATCTCAAAGCTGGATTAATTCTTCTTTGAGGCTACCTGATTGGTCTGAAGTCACTATTAAAATATATATGATGTGTACAAAGTTTTGGGTCTAAACCCTTCATATCCCCATAGTCCCATGCAAAAGCTATGTGGTGGGCTTGTAGCATTGTGGCTAGGGTAGTTTGTTGAGATAGAGGCAACTTATTATTAATATGCAGACAATGGCCTGGAGATACTTCTATCTGTTTGGTGAGATCATTTAGTGAGGTTTCTAATAAAGGTGGTGCTTGTATATCACATAATAGCAAATCATGATGGCTCTCAGGATCCAGTTGTTGTAGGAAACATTGCTAAGAATGGCTATCCAAAACAGATGGGCTATTCAAACCAGATCTAAACTGTAGAATGTGTAGAAACAGGTTATCTTTACTCTGAAGCTGGGAAAATGGATCATTTTGTACCATCATTAACTGAGCTAATGAATTGACTTCTTCAAATTCCTCTCCTAGATCTGGCCAAATTGGTTGAGACAAATCTGGCAGAGGTTGTGCAGGTGGGTATAAAGCCAATTTCTTCCTTGACTGACCATCAGAAATTGTCATGTCTCCTGAACGGCATCCTATAAGGGCATCAGCTGTAGCTAACCAGGGTCTGCCTAGGATAATAGGATATCCTCCTAAGGTTTCCTGAATGGAAAATATGGTGAAATCAGCAGGGTATTCCCAAGATTCAAGAGTGACAATGACATCTTCTATCACTCTATCAGGTGTAACCATGGAACTATTAGCAAGTTGCAGGACAGTCGGTGTAGACCGAATGTTTGGGATATTCAAACACTCCATAGTGTGCTTGTTCATCACATTAATGTCTACACCAAGGTCAACCAAAACATTTCTTACTACTTGACAATTGACATTTATTTTTACTACAGGACTTCGAGGATCAGTATATTTTGGAATGACAACCTTCCCCAACATAATATCGGCTAACTATCCTAGAACATGGATAGTTTGGGGATCCTTTTTCTTTCTTCCTTGTTTCTTCAAACAAGCCTCTTTAATGGCTTTTCCATAGATTGGAACATCTTTAATAGCTTGAAAAAGAGAAATTTGAACTTGTACATTCTTTAACTGCTCCAAATTATCAAAGGTAAGCTCTTCAATGGTCTTGGGTGTAGTAATTTGCAATCTCTGAGGAAAAGGTGGTGTAGCCTGAGGCTGTAGGATAGGTTCCTTAGAGGCAGTAGCAGATACAGGTATATCTTTTGCATGATCAGTAGGTTGTTCAGCAGCAGAGTCTGGAATCTCTGTAATTACAGGTGGCTGTGGAGCAGGGAGAGTGGTTCTAGACCTGAGATGGATATCATTGATATTCAGGGCACAAGATGGATGTTGGTTGGCTTCTGCAGAATACATAGGTTGTTGTTGTTGCTACTATTTATTATTAAGATTTGGAAATGTTTGAGCAGGCATAGGCGTTTGTTTTTGAGGGCTAGTATTTGTTGCAAGTGCTGCAGGAGGAGGCATAAGGGCCAAAGGTTGTGGCTGCTGAGACTGGAGGAATCCAGGGGGTTGGTTCTACCATTACTGAGAACCTCTCCATTGAGGGTTCTGCTGCTAGTTACCTGGAGGTGGAGTCCATTGTCCTTGTGGCTGTTGCCAACCTCCTTGAGGGGGTTGCCATTGAGGGCTCTCATAGTTAGGCCAGTATGGTTGAGGAGCATTCCAAGGTGGAGATGGACCATATGTAGGTTGTCATTAGTTATTATAATTAGAGTAAGGATTACCAAAAGTCAAAGGATCTTGAGGCATACCTTGTCTTGGATCCCATGGTCTCCCTTGTGCAACAAAGAAGACTTGGTCATCATCACCTTCTATCATCTTAAAATCAGTAGGTAACTGTTTAGCCTCCATGTTGGCCACCATCTTGCATCTGCAGTCACGTTTCTTCTGTCTACAATGTGGATAGAACTCAGCCAGGATTTCCTCAACCTCCGCATGTTTCTTGTGAGCTTGCATGGTATCCAACTATGTAGCCATGTTGTTTATGATGTCCTGCTTGAAATCATACATCAAATTTGTGATCTCCATCTGGGAAACTCCACTGGAAGAAGACTTTCCCACTATAGCTTGATGACCTCTACCCTTCTTCACATTTGCTCAGGAGTAATTGAGACATATCTTCATGATATCATCCCAAGATGCTTGAGTGATATCTCCGCCTCCCATCAGGTCCAAGGCATCTATTCAGGTATCATTGATTCCCCTTAGAAAAAGTAATTTCTGAGATTCTTCATTAAGAGTGTGGTTTGAATTCTTTTTCAGAGAAAACATGAATCTTGATATATAATCCTCCAGACTTTCATCCTCCTTCTGTTGAATTCTGAATATATCATCACCTTTACTACCACTCATACAATATTCCTTGTATTTCTCAAGAAATTTTGTTTGCATGGCTGCCCAACTATCAACAACACCCCTTCCCAAACTCATGAACCATCTGAGAGCTCCCTCCTTCAAGGTAGCAGGAAACAATTTCAGTTTGTGAGCATCTGAAGTGTAGTCATAACTGCGACAGAGGATATCAAACTCAAAAAAGAAGGTCTTTGGGTCTTCTGTAACTAAGCCATAGAACTTAGAAAATAATGAAGAAAGAATATTCTTAAGGTTGTCATTGTTTTGTTGAGCAATAATGGGGAATTCAAAAGTAGGAGGTCGATTAGGTGGATTACGTGCCATGTTCACTTGATCAAGTATAAAAGAAAATGGATTTTCTTCAGGTTCTTCGTCAACTGGGCTGAATAGCAAGTCAGCACACAAATCTTCAGCAAATGGGTCAATATCTAAGTCTCCTTCATCCTCAAATAGGCTATAAGGTGGTTCAGTTTTCTTAGCAATGGATGGTAGGTTATGGAGAAATCTTCCCTAAGCATCTCTTCTTCTATGCATGCAACAAAAATGGATGGTATTTTAAAAGAATTTGAAAATACTTGAACAACTGACTAAACTACTGCTAACAATGACTATAGCAGGTTCTTAGATTGACACCATCCCCGACAATGGTGCCAAAAATGGTCGTGCCCACAAAAGGATACGAAAATCATGGCAAAACCTATCCTAGGAATTAGACATTCCAGCAGGGGACTAATACCTCTTCATGGTCGTTTATTTACTTGTCAAACCAGGGAACGTATACTTTAAATGGAGCAACACTATATGTGCACTAAGAACTAGTTTCAGTCACAACCTATTGAAAATAAATACTTGAAAAGAAATTCTACCTATGCTACAGGAAGATAATGTAAAGTTCTCTTAACTCAACCATAATCTAACTAAAGCAGAAATCATAATAGCTGCAATTGAGAGACAAACTATAAACTGGCCTTATGCTGCAGGAACAAACACAGGGATGGATTCCCGATGTTGCAGGAATAGTATAAGATTGAGCTTTTGCTGAAACTTCTAAAATGAAATCTAACTTGAATTAACAAAGGATAAACAACTACTCTCCTATAGATACTTACTAAGTGGGCCCCCTTAGCAAGCACCAACTAATTTGCATAGAAGATTGTACTCGTAACTCCATCAACTTTTACTCAACGTGAAATCATTTACATTGATTGTTCTGCTTCAGAAAACTAACAAAAACTCTGATTCATATTATAACTCTAACTCTTACATAATTTGCTTCTCTATCTATCTCCTAATTCTTTGTTCTCTTCTCTCTCTTTCTTGTTCACCTACGCAGGAGGAACACTTATTTAAATCAGGAAAACAACTAACTAATTAACCCTAATAGAGAAAGACGTGGATGTAAAATGTATCCTGAAATCGAGCAACAGACTTCATAAATGAGTTTATCTGTTCAACCTGATCCAGAGAGAATCTAGCACTCCACTCTTTCTAGATTAATTGACATTTAAAATCCTTCCCAATAGTTTCGGTCAAAGAGTCTTCGCCAGAGCTTCCTCAAAGTCGTGTAGGAAATGGACTTTACTGCAAGGCCGAGATCGGTTGTGCTTGACTTGATCATACTTTCTTCAACAACCTGCGAAACACAGGGTAACATATGTAAAAGAAAAGATGCATGGCACATACACAATATCCATTCATTAATTACATATTTAAATCTATTTCATCATTCAAAAACTACATGCATTATACCAGTCATTTAGGGAGTCAAACCGGGTAATAAATATAGACATGTCAACATGATAGGTTGCAGGAACATGAAAGTGTATTGCTATAGGATATCCCCCAATAAAAGGTTTCAAAAGAGTTAAACAACCATGAACAATAAAAGTAAAGGTATTAAAAGTACACCATGATATCCAAATTATGAGCATATTTTGGGCTCATCACATTCCATAGGCTGTCATTCATCATTCCACTAATTAGTCTTCCAATTGACTCATTCAAAGAAAAAACCATATTAAAGAAAACTTTGACTTAATCAATTAGATTCACATCATTCTCAACCACCATAAAACAACATAAACCTGATTATTGACACTTGAACAATTCATCCTTTCATTTATTCACCAAGGCAACAAATCAACTAAACCATACCTCACTATTATCAGTCCATTATCAAGCACTGTACTCACCATATTTTGACTGTAACAGTCTATTTACAGGTTACAAACTCCTACTACAATAGAATCTTGATTATCATCTTGTGGTTAATCACCAATTTGCTCAAAAGGATTCATAATAGTCACCCATCCAACCATCAAAGTCACCAAACCTGTCTTATACACCTTAAACAAATTTAGTAACATCAATCATATCATTGGTTTGATAGCAACCAAGCACTCAATCATATCACAAAATATTTGAAATGATACAAGTTAGAAATGTTGAAGATAGGAGAGATTGCCACCCTGGAGGAGGTAGCTCTATTTCATAAACATTTTGGCAAAACTTGTAGACCACCTTCCAAGGTACTATCTTCTTCATCATGTGTTTGGTATAATTTCCTTTTGGAAGTCTCTCCTTCTTCAAGTGTGCCATTACCAAGTCTCCAACCTTGAATTGGACATTCCTCTTCTTTAAATCTGCCTTTTCCTTATACTTCTCAACATTCTTTTGAAGGGTTTCCTTCACTTGCTGATGAATATCCCTAATTGTAACAACAAAGTCCTCACCTTGAGCACTTCTCCTAGCAACTTCTTGTGGATCTCTTAGTTCATAGACCCCTCTAGGGTGCATGCAATAGACTACCTCAAAAAGGCTTCTACCAATGCTCCTATTCATGGAGTCATTATATGCAAATTCAACCTGAGGTAAAATCAAATCCCAAGCTTGTCCATGCTCCTTGGTAAGACATATTAAGGGGTTTCCCAATGATCTATTCACCACTTTAGTTTTTCCATCCATTTTTGGATGGTATAATGAACTAAAGGACAGATTTTTTCCTTGAGTTTCTTCCACAAGGTCCTCCAAAAGTGACCAATGAATTTAGAATCCCTATAAAAAAAAATGCTTAAAGGAATTCCATGTATCCTAACAACCTCCTTAAAGAAGAGACCTAGTATATGAGATGCATCATTGGTGCATTTGCAAGGAAGAAAATGTTCCATCTTACTAAATCTATCAACTACCAGAAAGATACTATCAAAACCTTTTTGGGTTCTAGGCAACCCCAAGACAAAGTCAATACTTACACACTCCCAAGGCCTATTGGGAATGGGTAGTGGTCGATAGAGTCCTGCATTTGATGAAGTTCCCTTTACCCTTTGACATGTTGTGCAACCTTACACATACCTTCTCACATCAACCTGCAACTTTGGCCAATACTAAAATCTCCTAACTTGTTCTAAGGTATTTTCAAGGCCAAAGTGACCTCCAAGACTCCCACTATGTTTCTCCTTTATGATATTCTCCCTCATTGAGCATTTACACACACACAATTGGCTTCCTTTGAAGAGAAAACCATTCTGCAATAAAAATTCAGAGAATTCACCATGAAAAGAATTCAAATGCTGCTCACAAACATTGTATACCTCCTTGAAATTTGAATCTTCATGATACATATCCTTCAATGCTTCAACCCCCATGCTTTGGAGTTGGATCTCTTGCACTAAAATTTCCCTTCTACTGAGAGAATTTTCCACCTTATTTTCTTGGCCCTTCTTATGCTTTATTGTGAAAGTATAGGCTTGCAAAGACTCTAACCACTTCATGTTCCTATGACTGAGTTTGTCTTGTGCATTCAAAAAACTCAAGGCATGATTATCCGTATAAACAACAAATTCTTTAGGTAACAAGTAGTGCCTCCACTTTTTGAGGGCTTGGACCATAGCATACAATTCCAAATCATAGGAAAAATACTTTCTCTTTGCTTCATTTAGCCTCTCACTGTAAAATGCAACTGGTCTACCTTCTTAGATCAAAATAGCCCCTATTGCTTGATTGCTAGCATCACACTCAATGGTAAAAACTTTATCAAAATTGGGGAGCACAAGTATAGGCTATTGTGCTACTCTCATTTTCAGATATTCAAACCCTTTATTAGCCTCATTGGTCCAAGAAAACTTACCTTTGTTACCTCCTTTGATGGTGTCCAAGATTGGTGCACAAATTTGGCTAAAGTTCTTGATGAACTTTCTACAAAAGCTTGCAATTCCATGGAAGCTTCTCACATCTCCCATGGATTTTTGTGTTGGCCAAGTAAGAATAGCATCCACCTTTAAATGATCCATCTTCAAACTTCCCTTGGAGATGACAAAACTAAGGTAGACTAGTGCTTCCTTCATGAATTCACACTTTTCCATGTTGATCAACAACTTATCCTCTTGTAACCTCCCTAGTACCATGTCAAGTTGCTTCAAATGTTCTTCTTTAGACCTGCTAAACACAAGAATGTCATCTAAATAAGCTACAACAAACTTTCCAATGAAAGGTCTCAATACCTCATCCATAAGGTGCATAAATGTACTAGGGGCATTTGATAACCCAAAGGGAATTACCAACCAATCATAGAGCCCTTCATTAGTCTTAAAAGTTGTCATCCATTCATCCCCCTCTTTGATCCTTATATGATGGTACCTGCTCTTTAGATCAATCTTGGGAAAGTAAGATGCTCCTGATTGACAATCCATGAGGTCCTCCATTCTTGGCATTGGGAACCTATATCTGATTGGGATCCTATTAATGGCTCTTGAATCAGTGCAAAGCATCCAATTCCCATCCTTCCTTGGTTCTAGGATATTAGGAACAACACATGGGCTCAAACTCTTCCTCATTATCCCTTTATCCATCAACTCTTGCACTTGTCTTACAATCTCCTCATTTTGAGTAGGTGTCATCTTGTATGCAACCTTATTGGGCAATGTAGCCCCTAAAATTAGATCAATATGGTGGCTTATATCCCTAATGGGAGGTAGGGAACTAGGCAATTCATTCACTGTTATGTCCTTGTACCTTTCCAACAACTCTTGGACTTCCTTTGGTGCATCTTCCTTCTTCTTTGTGGGAAGATCCGCTTCACTTTTTGGCTTCATAATCAGGAAGAATCCTCTTCCTCCTCCTTCCTTCAAGGTCTTCATGAACTCCTTCTCACCCACCATCAAAATACTAGGCCCTTAATGCTTTGTCTTGTCTTCTTCTAGGAGAGGTGAAAGGTTGTAAGTCTTCCCATCCTTCACAATGGAGTATGTGTTATTCTCCCCATCATGCTTGGTCTTCCTATCAAACTTCCAAGGCCTACTAGAAATATATAGTTTAATACTTGTACTCAAATTGTTTTTCATTAGATCTCATACATTATAAGTCATGATGTGGATCTCACTATTGTAACCTTTTTGTGAGTGAATAATTTGTTGTTTTATTTTCAGATATTGGTTGTGGAAACACCTCCAAATGTTACAAGGGAAATAGATATCGATGTTTCATCCACTTTACAATCCTCCATGGGTCTAATAGAGGAGGTATGAGGAAAATGACTAAATTTCAATTTACATTTGTTGTTATAGATGTTAGCTCTAGTGAAAAATCAAACCATTATTGATTCATAGTTTAATTCCTATTTGGATGGTTTAGATAGGGCTTGAGCATGCCTAAGCACCGACATGCAAATATTTCTATCATGGAGAGTGGTCATGAGATGGCTGTAAGTGATTATTTTGTTAAATATATCATTTCTTATAATGTAATTTCTATATATTAATGTCTTTACTTCTTATTGTAACAGTTAAAACTTCACCAGGAGCTAAACTATAGGAGGAGCAGTAGGAGCACTCCTCGAGCATAGTAGAAATGAGTGATGGACTTATCGCCATCAAATCGCCAAACAAAGGGAAAGAATTTATTTCCAGAGCATGGAGAGAAATGAATTTTGATTCTAGAGCCCTTTGTTGTATGCTTAGACATGTCAATTTTGTACATATCTTGTATTGGATATATTTGACATTGTATGCCTATATGGTATTCGAGCGTAAGCCTATATGGCTTTTTTGTAATTATATTTTATACTTATATTGACATATATTGATGTATGTGTACATGGCTATTTGGTTAATACAAATATTTTTTATTGATGGTGTCATATTTGCTCTTTTTGACAATGTCAAAAGCATGGCGCATACAAATTAGGCAAAAGATTTTTCCTTTTAGATTAGCAATGCATGGAAGTTTCAAAAAGTATCTTTGATATTACAAAAAGATATGTGTTTATACCATAGCAGCAAAAATATTTTGGGGAAAAAATTGGCAAACCAAAAGTATAAGATTTTTTGAAAAAATCAGGAAAAGTCTAGAAAAAATCAGAAAAAAAATAGATTTAAAAAAAAGGTAAAAAAGGGTAGAACAAGAGATAATTTTTTTTAAAAAAAAAATTAAGGAATTTCCATAGTATAGAGATATAGGGAGAAAATAAAATAAAGAGTTTAACTAATAAATTGTAAAAAATAGATTGTTGTAGTTTATATTCATATCATTGACTACATTGCATTGCACATATTTCAAACTCAAAGCATTGCTTCACATTGCATAACTAATAACTAGATGCTGATAGATGCCAAATTTTCAATTACAATATAGTTTTTACAAAGTCAACCTAAGCAGTTATGCAATTACTTCACATTGCATAACTAATAACTAGGAGCAGCTCCCAATTGCATTTGCTTGTCATGGCATTCTATGAGACCACATTTCTTTGAGGCATTTTTTCAAACAATTCACTGCCTTGTCTATACTACCACATTTTTGATACATGTCTACCAAAGCATTTTGTCAAATATTTTCACCCTTGGCTATGGCTGAAAGCCTAAAACAAGAGCTTTCAAACAAACTATGGATGCTTCAAAAAAATCTATCAAAAGCATTTAATAGTAAGCAATATCATAGACAAAAGTGAACTTTTGAAAAATGCCTCAAAGAAATGAGGTCTCATGGTGATGGAATGCCATGAAAATCAAAAGAATTTGATTGTCATGGCATTCCATCACCATGAGACCTCATTTCTTTGAGGCATTTTTTAAAGAGTTCACTGCCTTGTCTATGCTAACACATTTATCATACATGTCTATCAAAGAATTTTATCAAATAGTTCATTGCCTTGTTGTTATGGCTAAAATCCTAAAACAGGTGCTTTCAAACAAGCTATGGATTGTCATGGCATTCCATCACCATGAGACCACATTTCTTTGAGGCATTTTTTCAAATAGTTCGCTTTGTCTATGCTACCACATTTTTCATACATGTTTACCAAAGCATTTTATCAAACAAATTCACCTCCTTGCTACTATGGCTAAAATCCTAAAATAGGTGCTTCAAAACAAGCTATGGATGCTTGGAAAAAATCTATCAAAGCATAATAATAAGCAATAGCATAGACAAGGCAGCGAACTATTTGAATAAAAGCCTCAAAGAAATGTGGTCTCAATTGTGGTGGAATGCCATGACAATCCATAGAAATTTTCTTGTCATGGAATTTTTCATTACATTCCATCACCATGAGACCACATTTCTTTGAGGATTATTTTCAAACAGATCGCTGCCTTGTCAATGCTACCACATTTTTCATACATGTTTACCAAAGCATTTTATCTTATAGTTCACCTCCTTGCTACTATGGCTAAAATCATAAAATAGGTGCTTCCAAACAAGCTATGGATGCTTGGAAAAAATCTATCAAATCCTAATAATAAGCAATAGCATAGACAAGGTAGCGAACTGTTTGAATAAAATCCTCAAAGAAATATGGTCTCAATGGTGGCGAAATGCCATGACAATCCATAGAAATTTTCTTGTCATGGCATTTTTCATGCCATTCCATCACCATGAGACCATATTTCTTTGAGGCATGTTTTCAAATAGTTCACTGCCTTGTCTATGCTACCACATTTTTCATACATGTTTACCAAAGCATTTTATCAAACAGTTCACCTCCTCGCTGCTATGGCTAAAAGCCTAAAATAGGTGCTTCCAAACAAGCTATGGATGCTTGGAAAAAATCTATCAAAGCATAATAATAAGCAATAGCATAGACAAGGCAGCAAACTGTTTGAATAAAATCCTCAAAGAAATGCGGTCTCAATGGTGGTGGAATGACATGACAATCCATAGCAATTTGCTTGTCATGGAATTCATCATGGCATTCCATCACCATAAGACCGCATTTCTTTGAGGCATTATTTCAAACAGTTCGCTGCCTTGTCTATGCTACTACATTTTTCATACATGTTTACCAAATCATTTTATCAAATAGTTCACCTCCTTGCTGCTATGGCTAAAAGCCTAAAATAGGTGCTTCCAAACAAGCTATGGATGCTTGGAAAAAATCTATCAAAGCATAATAATAAGCAATAGGATAGACAAGGTAGCAAACTATTTGAATAAAAGCCTCAAAGAAATGTGGTCTCAATGGTGGTGGAATGCCATGATAATCCATAGCAATTTTCTTGTCATGGCATTCCATCACCATGAGACCACATTTATTTGAGGCATTTTTTCAAAAAATTCACTGCCTTGTCTATGCTACCACATTTTTCATACATGTTTACCAAATCATTTTATCAAATAGTTCACCTCCTTCCTGTAAATGGCTAAAATCCTAAAATAGGTGCTTCCAAACAAGCTATGGATGCTTGGAAAAAACTATCAAAGCATAATAAGCAATAGCATAGACAAGGCAAGTGAACTGTTGAATAAAAAGCCTCAAAGAAATGTGGTCTCAAGGTGGAATGCCATGACAATCCATAGCAATTTGTTTGTCATGGCATTTGTCATGGCATTCCATCACCATGAGACCACATTTCTTTGAGGCATTTTTTCAAACAATTCATTGCCTTGTCTATGCTACCACATTTTTCATACATGTTTACCAAAGCATTTTATCAAATAGTTCACCTCCTTGTTGCTATGGCTAAAAGCCTAAAATAGGTGCTTCCAAACAAGCTATGGATGCTTGGAAAAAATCTATCAAAGCATAATAATAAGCAATAGGATAGACAAGGCAACAAACTATTTGAATAAAATCCTCAAAGAAATGTGGTCTCAATGGTGGTGGAATGCCATAACAATCCATAGCAATTTTCTTGTCATGGAATTTTTCATGGCATTCCATCACCATGAGACCACATTTATTTGAGGCATTTTTTCAAACAGTTCACTGCCTTGTCTATGCTACCACATTTTTCATACATGTTTACCAAAGCATTTTATCAAACAGTTCACCTCCTTGCTGCTATGGCTAAAAGCCTAAAATAGGTTCTTCCAAACAAGCTATGGATTCTTGGAAAAAATATATCAAAGCATAATAGCAAGCAACAAGCTATGGTCTCATTGTTTTTTTGAACACAAAAATCAGTGTGATTTTATTCAATTTTTTTTGCAGGTTATAAACACTTTTTTTTTTGCCAATTTTTTTGTTTTAAATGACATTCAAGTTTATGGTGGTTTTGTTGTTTATATTATGATATGTTATATTCTAATCCTAATTCATTCTTGTAGGTTGCATAGATATATATTTTGTTTTTACATGTTTTTTGTACCAACGAACCCAAAATGAATTGAAACCCCCTCCAAATTTTTTTGGCCAAACCGGCGAACCGAACCCCAAAACTTGAACCTCAAAACCTATTCCAACACTCTTCATTTTTCCTGCACAAATTTAATTGACCACCAAATTATGTTTCCCCTTGAATTTACCCACGTTTACTCCCTCAAACCTCTTTTTTTCATTCAAAACCCCTATTTTCCCAACTAGGGTATGTCATGCCATAACATACTTTTGACCTCCCCTATCCTTGCAGACCTTTTGAACACATCAAACTCCATAATCTCACCCTATTTCCAACATATTCTAACTTATTTTCAAGCAATTTATTCTTTTCACCTCTTCTATCCTTGCTTTTAAAGGGCCTCAATTTTGAATTTTCAATAGGGGTAGTGTTAGTAATCTCTTCCAATTCCCTTACTAATGCTATTTTATTATTCCTACTCCCTATCCTACTTACATCAGGCCCATATTATTGAGACAACCTAATAAATAGGTGGAATGGCCTATTTCAACATACTACACTCAAAGCCTCAATTTTGAATTTTCAATACGGGCAGTGTTAGTAATCCCTTCCAATGCCCTTACTAATGCTATTTTCTTATTCCTACTCCCTATCCTACTTACATTAGGCCCATATCATTGAGACAACCTAATAAATAGGTGGAATGGCCTATTTCAACATACTACACTCTAATACGTAGAATAGAGAAATTTCACATGTTTGGGTGAGAAAGAGGACCGTGCCTAGCGTGAAAATGCCTATTCAAATGCATTGGAATAGTCTGTTTGGTCACACAAGTTGGAGAACGAAAGTTGCACCACTTTGCAACTTTCCACTGCTTCCATTTGACACTCTTTCCATCAACTAAAATATGGACACCATGGAAAAACCACTCCAAGATAATGAAAACTGAGTGAGGTTATTGTAGAGGGGCCCAATGTGATCCCATGGGATTAGATGAGAAGTTTCTAAGCATCATGGTGTCTGAGTAACCTCATGCTGAATTTTTCAACTATTTTGCCCTTTGGACCCTTAAGGGATCGATTTGGTTGAACATAGCTTAGAGCGATTCCATGTGTTTGGGTGCAAAAGAGGACCATTCCTAGTGTAAAAATTCCTTTTCGAATGCATTGGAATAGTTCGTTTGGTCACACGAGTTGCAAAACAAAAGTTGCACCACTTAGCAACTTTTCACTGCTTCCATTTGACACTTTTTTCATCAACTGAAACTTCAAAACCACGGGAAAACCACTTCGAGATAACATAAAATGAAAGAGGTTATTGTAGAGGGGCCCAATGTAATCCCATAGGACCAAATGAGAAGTTTCTAAGTGTCACGGTTTCTGAGTAACCTCATGCTGTAGTTTACAGCCATTTTTCCCTTTGGACCCTTAAGGGATTGATCCAGTTGAACGTAGTTCAGAGCAATTCTGTGTGTTTGGGTGTTAAAGAGGACCATGCATAGAGTAAACATGTTTATTCAGACATGTTGGAACAGTCTGTTTGGTCACACGAGTTGCAGAATGAAAGTTGCACCACTTTGTAACTTTTTACTACTTCCATTTGACACCTTTTTCATCAACAAAAATCTAGACACCATGGGAAAACCACTCTGAGATAACAAAAACTGAGAAAGGTTATTGTAGAGGGGACCAACATGATCCCATGGGATTAGAGGAAAAGTTTCTAAGCATCACGGTGTCTGAATAACCTCATGCTGAACTTTGCAACCATTTTTCCCTTTGAACCCTTAAGGGATCCATTTGATTGAACGTATCTCAGAGTGATTCCACATGTTTGGGTATGAAAGAGGACCATAGCATAAAAATTCCTATTTGGATGCAATGGAATAGTTCGTTTGGTCACACGAGTTGCAGAACAAAAGTTGCACCACTTTGCAACTTTGCACTGCTTCCATTTGACACTTTTTTCATCAACTAAAACTTTGACACCATAGGAAAACCAATTCGAGATAACATAAACTGAGAGAGGTTATTTTAGAGGGGCCAAATGCAATCCCATAGAATTATACAAGAAGTTTCTAAGCACCACGGTGTTTGAGTAACCTCATGCTAAAGTTTGCAGCCATTTTTGCCTTTGGAACCTTAAGGGATCGATCTGGTTGAACATAGTTTAGAGCAATTCCATATGTTAGGGTGTGAAAGAGGACCATTCCTAATGTAAACATGCCTATTTAGATGCATTGGAATAGTCCATTTGGTCACACGAGTTACAGAATGAAAGTTGCACCACTTTTCAACTTTTCACTACTTTCATTTGACACTTTTTTCATCAACTAAAAATTGGACACCATAGGAAAACCAATGTAAGATAACAAAAAATGAGAGGTTATTGTAGAGTGGCCCAAAATAATCCCATCGAATTAGACAAGAAGTTTCTAAGCATCACAGCGTCCGAGTAACCTCATGTTGTAGTTTGCAGCCATTTTTCTCTTTGGACCCTTAAGGGATCGATCCGGTTGAACGTAGATTGGAGCGATTCTGTGTGTTTGGGTGTGAAAGAGGACCATGCCTAGCATGAAAATTCCTATTCGGACACGTTGGAATAGTCTATTTGGTCACACGAGTTGCAAAACGAAAGTTACACCACTTTGCAACTTTTCACTGCTTTCATTTGACATTTTTTTCATCAATTGAAAACTGGACACTACGGGAAAACCACTTCAAGATAACAAAAAATTAGAGAGGTTATTGTAGAGGGGCCCAACATGATCACATTAGATTAGATGAGAAGTTTCTAAGCATCACAGTGTTTGAATAACCTCATGCTAAAGTTTGTAGCCATTTTTCCCTTTAGACCCTTAAGGGATCGATCTAGTCAAATGTAGCTCGGAGTGATTCTGCATGTTTGGGTGGGAAAGAGGACCATTTATAGCATAAAATTTTTTATTCAGACATGTTGGAATAGTATGTTTGGTCACACAAGTTGCAAAATGAAATTTGCACCACTTTGCAACTTTCCACTGCTTTCATTTGACACTTTTTTCATCAACTGAAAATTGGACACCACAGGAAAACCACTCTGAGATAATGAAAAATAAGAGACGTTATTATAAAGGGGCCCAACATGATCCCATCAGATTAGAAAAAAAATTTCTAAGCATTAGGGTGTCTGAGTAACCTCAAGCTAAAGTTTGCAGTCATTTTTCCCTTTGGACCCTTAAGGGATCGATCTAGTTCAACAAAGGGTCTATACTCTAAAATTATCCAAACCTTACCAGCTCTTGGGGTAGCAATTATAAGGTGTCAAAACTTCAAAATCCACAATTAGATCTTAGTTATACCACTGTACAATGGGTAAACGACAAAACCCTCTATTGTAGCCTAAACCTTTGGGGTTTATTGAAAATGATACTTCCAAAGCTAACCACAACATATAAATTACTCAAACAAGTTTTTGATACCCCAAAAAAGCTCAAAGAATCATAAAATAACACTAACCTACACAAAAACACAATTTAAATCTTCAAAACCACCATTTTTCTTAAATAAAACTCACTTTTACACACATGGGTTTCACACCCATCTCACTTTCAGACCTCCCCAACACTAACACATCATTCCCACACCTTAATAATGTTATTGTAGGCCCATTCCTCAAGTTACAAAGGCTACAAAAAGAGGAATGGGTCAAAAATCCATTTTTATTGACTCAAAACCTTTAAATGTACAAGTTCAGGCCAGTTTTAGTAAATTGATGATATTCTACTCCTTATTTGCCTTGATGAACAAAACCTATTGAATGGTGCTCCTACACCAATCATACATCGACCTTCTTGTCCCTCCTAAATTTTGTACCACATCCATTACCTCCACATAAAACTCGACATCCTTGGTCTTCTTGGTTCCCATGCCTTGATATGGTTATGCAAATGAAAATGAAGCAAAGTAATCATCTCGTTCTCCATTGGCTGGAAGAATGCATGCTTAATGTTTTGATACATGATATCATCTCTCTCATCTACTCTCATGGTTGAATACCGAAATCTAGTATGGTGGGCCTCGAGAGTTCTAGTCATCTTTCTTCCTCTTCCACCAAATGTTGGCCTGATCCACACATCTGCCAACCTAATTGACTTTATTTTTGAAATCTGAAGTTTCTCCTGAGTCACCAGTGTTGCTCTATCTACCTTTCTAGACTCTTTCATTGCTACATATCATCTCTGAGATTTAATCATTTGTACCACACATGGTTGATGTGCTTTGAATCCTTGCATCTAAAGGAAATTTCCTCAACATAAATACTCTCTCAAGGTTAACAATCATACATTGACCTTCTTTCCCATCTTAAAGTTTGGACCACATCCATTACCTCCACATAAAACTTGACATCCTTGTTCTTCTTGGTTCCCATGCCTTGATATGGTTATGCAAATGAAAATGAAGCAAATTAATCACCTCCTTCTCCACTGGTTGGAAGAATGCATGCTTAATGTTTTGATACATGATATCAACTCTCTCTTCTACTCTCATGGTTGAATACCAAAATCTAGTATTGTGGGTCTCTAGAGTTCCAGTCGTCTTTCTTCCTCTTCCACTAAGTGCTGGCTTGATCCACACATCTTCTAGCCTAATTGGCTTTGTTTTTTGAAAGATAAAATTTCTCCTGAGTCACCAATGTAGCTCTCTCTACCTTTTCAAACTCTTTCATTGCTACAAATCATCTTTGGGATTTAGTAATCTATACCACATGGTTGATGTGATTTGAATCATTAGTAATAGTCTTCAAAATTGGCTGCTAGTACAAGTTCATTTTGCTTTCATAATACTTTATAACCATGGAGTTCAACCATTCCTTGATGCCATCAAGTGAATATTGAGGAATGACATCAATGCGTAGTACATCCCACTTGAAGTCTTTGAAAGCAATAGCCATATCAAATTCCTTTTTCCCAAGTCCTACTCTCTCAAGGTTAACAATCTCAATCTCACTAATAGCGATTACTACTAAGAAAGGTAATTCCACCAAATCTACCAATCAGTTTACCATAATAATAATAATAAAAGAAGAGGCTTTGAAAGGAACACCATGAAAACCAAGCTCTCTAAATGGTACATATCAAAGTCTAGTTCAAAATCTTTTAGATGAGGTTGCTCCCATAGCTCTCTTACTTGATTAACAAAACCTTGAAACTCTGTATTGATTTTATTTTTCCTGTCCCTCTCTTGTTGTTCTTCCTCAATTTCATCAAGATCATACATTTACCTTCTTCACCCTCCTAAATTTTTGACCACATCTATTACCTCCACATAAAACTTGACATCCTTGGTCTTATTGGTTCCCATGCCTTGATATGCTTATGTAAATGCAAATGAAGCAAAGTAATCATCTCCTTCTCCGTTGGTTGGAATAATGCATGCTTAATGTTTTGATACATGATATCATATCTCTCTTCTACTCTCATTGTTCGATACCAAAATCTAGTATGGTGGGCCTCTAGAGTTCCATTCATCTTCCTTCCTCTTCCACCAAATGCTAGCTCAATCCAGATGTTTGCTAGCCTAATTGACTTTGTTTTTGAAAGCTGAATGGTGCAGGAGCACCCACAACTCACCCTCAATTTGTGATTTTTTTTATGGTAAATTGGGAGGACAGTTGGTAAATGTTAGTATGTTGAGGTCCTTTTGTCTTGAATAAGGTCTAATAGACCAATCTTTTATGTACTTTGGGAATTAGTAGGTTAGGGTGGACAAATGTGAAAAAGCACTCTTGAATTAAATAATTGTTGATATTTCCATAAAGGAAAATTATGTAAAAATGAGGTGGGAGTGCAAAGAAAGAGTCTACAAGTCATGTTATAAGGGTGTATAAGTGGTCCTAGGCCTTTATAATATTAAATTTGCATGATAAAGATTAGTAAGCAAAACCATTTTTAAATAATAAATACTAGTATTTGTAGGCTTAATAAGGGTTTGGTGGTTCAAAGGTAGTTATGGGCATTGAAGGGAGATGATTCTCATTTCAAATGTATTAAAAACATCATTCAAGACTAAATGGGGATTCAATCAATAGTTTTTTTGAAGATTGGTGCTCTTCACAACGCCTAAAACTATGGAATTTGAACATTTTTCTAATTTTTCAATTTCTTTTATCTATGTACGGCCTAGTACATGCCTCTTATGAAAATAAATTCATGAAACATTGTGGTGTCAGGTTTTAACCTAGATTTCAATCTATTTTGATACACCTTTGGTTGTTTTAATCAAAGGAAAAACCATTTTTCTTTATTCAACCTGTACAGACCAGTAGGGTCTGAGTTTACTTTAATTTTTGTCATGGAGTCCTTCCTCCTACTGTGGTGAATTGTGACTAAGAGGAAAGGTTTACAATGTGTTTTTTTCAAGTTTCCTTAATTCTTTTAATAATGGTAAGGCGTTTATAGGGCTAGTTATGTTGTTTTAGGTTGAGAATGCCATATTTTGGCTTGAAACGGAGGAACCAAAGTGATATTTTTGAGATGTACTATGTCTAAAGGCTAGGTGAAGGTTTATTATGTGTGTGTAGACCCTAAAAACTTTTTTTATTCTTTGGTGAGCTTTGGAAGGCCTTGGAGTTGTGAGATGGTAAAAACCCTACGTATTTGTTAGAAAATTGAGGGTTTTAATCAATTATGGCTTAGAGGTTGAGTGCTTTTCTAAAACCTATGGAATTGGGATTTTTTGACCTATTTGATGACTTTCCAAGAGCTTGTGGGGTTACAAGAAGTTTAAAGAGCGGTTTGTTTGTAAAATAGGGCTAATTTTGTAGCCTTTTTGTAGGGCAATTTGAAGGATCTCCAAGAAATTGTAAAGAAACCTTGTATGTTTGGCTTGGGAATGTTGTTGGGGGTTTGAGTAGATGCTATATTGATGATGAGATGGTCCTTGAGAGGAATTATCTAAAATTTAAGCCAATTTTTTTAGTTTTGAAGTATTTTTGTTGGTAGTTGTTCCAAGATGGCCAAATGAAATAACAAAGGTTGTTGATTTACTAAAATCTAATTTTTTTGAGTTTTCTCCACCTTGACTCTACATCACTAAATTTTCTCCTGAGTCACCAGTGTATCTCTCTCTGCCTTTTCATACTCTTTCATTGCTACAGATCATCTTTGGGATTTAATCATTTGTACCACACGGTTGATGTGCTTTGAATCCTTGGCATCTAAAGGAAATTTCATCTACATAAATATTGTTGCTCTCTGAAGGTTAATAATATCAATCTCACTAATAGTAAATTTACAACCATATTCAAACATTTTCCTTCAAAAGGCTACAAATTCAAATATTGACTTAAATAGCCTTCAAGAGGCTTTAAATATCCTTTACAAATGATCTACATATTTCCAATCATGCCTAACTTTTCTTTTTGTAACTAACATGACTTATTACATTATAAATCAATTGTGGATGTGTTATGACCTTATTTAATTGACAAACTCATAACACAAAACTAACCTAAAATATTTTCATGAACCAAATTTGCTCAATAACCTTGGTGCCCCTATAACAAATTTCATTACAATTAAATATCATTACAATGCCTTAGGTACTCTATTCTCACAGATATTTTACAATGTCACTCATACATTTGAGATTCTCTTATAATTTCTACATCATAGGTTCTCATTTAGAGGTTAACTTCAAATGAGAAACTTGAGATTCCCTCACAAAGCTTCGCACACTCTTTTATAATGGCTTGAAATCAAAATTGACATTTGTCAAGATCATCAAAATAAGGGTGTTGCATTGCTTTTTTGGCTAAGATTCTCTTCGATGGCTCCAAAACCAACACTTTCTACAAGGAGAGACCAATCAAGTTTTACTAGTTTAGTTGCAGATAGGAAAAGTAAAAGAATAAAAAGAAACAACTCATGTCCAAAATGGAAATTAAATGAAAATAGATGGAAGGAACTTACAGATAGGCATGGTAGTATGTCAACTTAGTCACTCCTACTCATACATCTTCACTGTGAGTTCCAATATACTATTGCACACAACACCTCTCATGAATATAGAATATCTTGAAATTTGAGATGCTCCTATAATTTCTACATCATAGGTGCTCATGATAAGGTTAACTTCAAATAATAACTTGAAATTCCCTCACCAAGCTTCACACACACTTTTTTAATGGCTGAAAATGATAATTGAGATTTGGATTCATAATAAAAATAGGTATGTTGAATTGCTTTTATGCCTGAGATTCTCTTGGATGGCTCATAAATCTGCATTTTCTACAAGGGGACACCATTCAATGTTTACCAGGTTACTTATAGATATGTAAAGTAAAATAAGACATGATAGCATTGGCATCAAACAAATTAACATGGATACAAGTATAAATTAATAAGAACCATTGTGCATATACTTACAAATTAATATAATGAACCATTTAGATCTACTCTACTCTTTATTGTGTCAAGTATTGCCTCATGGTCAGACTCACAGACCTTCCACAAGGTCTTGTTCAAAGGTCTGCCCCCATATTTACTCAAACAAACATTGGATTCCACAACAAGGTTTGAGTAACGAAGAATCTTATGATGCATGTCAAAGTCCTCAAACAACCAATGTTTAACACTCTTATGTGGGTACCTTCTAAGCCATGTTCCAATAACAAAAAATGATCCTGTAGGGTATTCGATGTTTTCTTGATCTATAATTGGGTCTTCCGATTTCTTTTTAGCCTCAACACAATGACACAAGTAATAGTTTGTTCCCTCTTTGTTTTCTTCATATGCAATAACTGCATAAACATGCCCTGCATTGATATGTGCATAAAATCACTCGAAATTAGTCAACATTACGAATACAATACAAAGTAAGATAACAATATGGAATTTGGAAAACTAAGCAAGTAGATATATTACCTGGTTGAACTAGATCTGATACGTGGTCAAAATCGACTGATGATTCCATCTGTGTTAGTTCCAATTTCATCGGAGGGTGATATGTGTGAAGTGGGGTAAGATAACTTATCAACCATTTGTCAACCCACTCCGCTAACTCACAATCATTCCAGGCTTGCATTGTACATGAAGAACAAAAGCATGCCATCTTATGTGTATTGATACTCCATGAACTTGCATTTGAGCTAAGGAAAGAGTGTAGCTCACTCGATCCTGTTAGTATAAAACAATCCTCATATGGTGCAATGTTAGTATCATCGATCAACCAAAAAAATCTATGAACTGAAGACGTACCTTTATTACTTGGACCCATCAAAGCATTACACCACTTGACGATTGAACTTGCATCTGTCAACTTTTCACTGTCTTTATACTTTAACTCTTCTCATGATAATGCTCTTTTCATGCATAATCCTACACCATCATGCTCCCCCTTTCTGTTTCCAACCTCACAAAAGTTCCACATATGTTGAACACCTATAGTGAGATGTGTCCTACATAACCAATAGAACATGCATGCGTTCTTGAATTGTGCTGCATAGTAATATGACCATATTATATGTCAATCGTATGCTATGCCCCTCTGAGCCAAATCATTATAGAAAATCTAGAAGCAACCTTGCACAAATTTAGAGAATGTGTACGATAATCACTAATATAAAAGTGATACTCCCTCAATACCTTCCTTTGGTCCTCTGTACTATTAGCTGCATGAATGAATTCTATGTGCACAAATATTGAAACTTGTGTAGAGTTGTAATATTGTGACTACACCTCACACTATGGTTGTAGAGTGTAGTTCTCTGCAAATTCAACCAGTGATACTATGCTACCAACTGGAAAGGTGTCCTTGCATAGCTTGAATTGTGCATCCACCCATTGGGCTCTATGGGTATGCCTTGCATACTCATACACTAGATTCTCATGAAACATGGACATAAACTGATACACTAGAATCTTCTCAATAACCAAATCACACCTTTTTTCTTGAGACCCATCTTTTGTAGCATATGCCACTATTTTATACTTCCTAAAATCTACTAGTTTATGCCCCACCTCATCTGTGCTTTCCATATGTTGACATACTCGCATTCATTACAAGTCACCACAATGCTCACATGAACCATCCAAGCATGTTCTCCAATAGAATATTTGGCCATCCTCTATTTGACATAAATTTTTTGATAATAACTCTCTTGAAGACTTTGGTGGGGCTTCTATGCCAAAATCTTGCAAAACATCATTAGTATGCAAATCTAAACATATAGAATGATAAACATCATAATGGTTAGCGAATTCAATATGTAGTCTACAACAACAAGTAGTGCGTGTGTGATTTATCTTGACATAAAAAGGTTTAAGCATTTCAAAGAATCTTTGAGAAATACTAATTTGAGGATAAGCATTTTGAAATTTATTAAAAAATTGGGTTTGAGTTGTATCCAAAAAATGCTTTGGATGTAGCTCATGGTTTTGACTACTGATTCTCCTTCTTATGACATCCCTTTGATTCAGAGATGGCCTTGCATTATTCTTCCAATAATCTTCAATTAGTGTTCTCAATGCTTCAATAAATTTTCTATATTTATGTGGGATCTTCCAGAGAATTCCCATAATTCATTTGAATCGGTGCCCTCAATTCTTTTCCACCTTTGAATGGCTCTTGATAAAGTTTTTCTACTAATTCCCATTTGTTCACTTGTCTTTTTAATGAGACGAGATATCTTTGTTTGATAGCTTATCGAAGTCGATGTAATGACACGTTGGGTGACATTACTATCCTTTGAGTGTGAGTTCTTACCCACACTCTCATAAGCATCCATTATATTCTTCACAATAGTGTTTTCACTTGATACATTTGATGTTCTCAACCCAAGAGTCTTCATGATGTTTTTGTACTTTAAACCCTGCATCATTTGAATAAATAGTTGACATCTTCCGGTCTCATTTAGCCTTTCAAAGAACATTTGCCAAATCTTATCATCATATCTTCCACAAGTGCATTTTAGAATCTTACCTTCCATGTGCTGCAAAATATCCTCATCAATATTAATAAAAAACTTTGGCTTTCTATGCAAAATTCTAGTTGGTGTTCTCTTACGTACATACATCTCAACATTAGCAATTTCATCAATATTTAATTGAGGTGGGCTAGATTGTGTACCTTCGACTGAGGGTGGAATAGAATACATACCTTGAGGTTCATGTGGGGATGATGGCATACCTTGTTCATCAAATTTGAGTGATGATGTACTCTCAACTTCAAATGTGGTGTATGGTGTCCAACCATACTCGTGGTAGATGGTGTCCTTCCATATTCACTTGTGCTTAATGGTGTCCCTTCATATTCACTTGTTGTAGAGGGTGTGTCTCCAACTACGGTATATGCATCTCCCCTAGCATGACTCTTTCACATTCGTGCCCTTTGTGTTGCCAATTTCTTTTCTCTTTTTGACAGTTGAGGTTCCTCTTCAACTGGCTTGTTTTCGTCAATCGTTCCCGATTTCTATTTTTCACGATATTCCCTCATCCATTTTTTCTCTTTATCTCTGAAGGCTTGGAGCTGATCATTTGTTATTTTTTTCCTTTTAACAGTTTTTTTCTTCGGCATGACGAATAATTTTACCTGTGCAAAAAGTGCTAAGTCAAGTCAAATTAAGTAATAGTGAAGGGTTGTAAAAGTCTATTAAAGAGGGAGACCAATGATCACCTCTTTCAAATGTTAGTTTTTGAAGTTGATTTGGACATGTTTTGAAGGTGGTCCCTTTGTAAAAGTGGGCTAATTTGGTCCCTTAAAAGCATAGAAAACTTAATAATTTGTGCAATTTGGTACAAACACAAGCATTGGTGATTGTTGGATATGTTGAAAGGCTCTGTAATGGGTAAAATAAAGGTTTCTAAATGGTCCTAGGTCAGTAGAACAACAAATCACTGTGGTAGAAAGTCTTAAATTGGACTTTAATCTATTTTGAGACTCCTTTGGTTATTTTGGTGAACAAAAAAATCCATTCTTCATGATTAGCCTGTACAGACCATCAAGGTATGATTTTGTTCCAATGAGCTATTGTCATTTGATACTATGAAGGTAGTGGAAATTTGATAGGTATGCTTTACATGATGGTAGGACTAATGAGTATGATATTGTGAAAGATGGAATCAAGTTCAAGCTAACCCCATTACAGGGAGATGATAGGGAACAAGACAAATGGCAAGGATAGTGATGATGGGAAGGAAGGAGTTCCTCAAGCACGAGGAAGATAAACATGGTGAAGGTGCAACTACTTACACAAAGAAAAGAGTTGAGGTAGAAAAAGTAGGAAAAGGAGTAATGTTAGAAAGGAAAAAGGATGAATAAATAGTGATAAGAGAGGGAATCCTTTATACATGATCTAGACATGTTTGCAAAGCAGGTTGGAGACAAGAAAAGGCAGGATCAGGCTTAGGATAGTCTAATACTATCAAAACAAAGGTATGCAGACCTGATGAAAATAAATGTGAGGTGAAGAACCTTGGGGAAGAGACCCTAGTGCAAGGAAAAGGAAAGATAAGTGAAGACAAGATGGAGAAGAGGTGAGAATGGCCTAGTAAGGTCATGGTGGAAGAGATGGATTGTCCAATGAAAGGGCAAGATGGAAAGCAATAGACTGATGAAAAAGAAGATGGAAGACCACATGATGAGAAGATCTCAAAGGAAAAGGGAAAGAAGGTAGAGATAAAAGAGTGTGGATGGATTGAGGAAAACCATGAAGGGCTTGTGAAAAAAAAAGAAATTATGATAGGGGCAGTGTTCTGTCCCCTATAGATAAAGAGAGACAAGGAGAAAACAAGCATTGTAGAAATAGTGTAATTTAAATAAGAAGATACAAAGGTAAAGGGAGATTTGATTCAAAGTCTAGATGCAAAGAACCCATGTGGAGGGCAAGAAAAAGAAGACAAGAAAAAAAGTTTGATGCAGGTCATAAAAATGGAATTTGCAAAGAGCCTAGATAAAAGGCCAGTGGAAGAATCTGTGATAGTTGAGGATAAAGATAAGTGCGTGGAAATCATGGTAGATGTAGTAAGTGGTCCAATAAAGGAACAAGAAGATAAAGAGCCTGAAAATACAATGTTAGAAAAGAGTTCAATGGAGGATAAGAGATCAGAGGATGTGATGCATCAAGTGGAATGGAAAAAAGCAAAGGAAAGGTCTGAGACAGAGTTTGTAGAAGGTGCAGTCACCATAAAAGGTGAAATTGAAAATACAAAGTGTTTGAATGACTCAAAGATGGAAGAGACTAAGGAAGAGATGTTGATAAAGGTTGGCCAAGTGAAGGCTAGAGGAAAGGTGAGAGTGGGATCTCCAAATGAAATGGAGAAGAAAGCAAAAGATGAGGTAGGACAATGGATGTTCCTAGATGGGTAAGAGTATTGATGTGGAAATTGTATGCAGTTGTGGCAATGGTTCCTAGATGGGAGAACTTGAAGCGAATGGTGAAGAGGATGGATAAGAGGAAAAGAGTGAAGGGAGTGCTTTATTACTTCCTTGTTTTGATGATCATTTTGATGGAGGTGAAGATAAGGGTGAAAATAAAAGAAGAAAGACAGAGAGTGGAATTTTTGGAAGTAAGTGACACCATGGAACAAGTTAGGAGAAATTGGATGCAACCATGGATGATAGGACAGAGTAGGAAGGTGTAGGTTCAAGGTGACCAGTTAAGAGAGGAATTGTTTTGCAAGGAAAATGCCAAGCCTAAGGTGAATATGAAGGAAAGAGGGAGCAATGGCAGGAATAAGGATGACCACCAAAGATTTGTTGCGGGTCAAGGTGTTGCAGAATTCCAAGAGACTTGGAAAGCTTTCATGGCCGGATGTATGGTGCAGAAGCACCAAGGACAGCTAGGACCATTATGTGGTCAAGTGATGAATTTTTTATTTTTAATCATGAGTGTGATGTAATAAGGTCTCAAAAGACCACTAGGAAGTGTTTTGAGTCATGTTTGGTTGATATGTTTATGAAGTTGCCATGTCTTGGCAAATGTTGTCAATATGATAGAATGAAGCCTTCAATGGCATAAACATGAAAATACCTATAAGATGGCAATGTAAAGGTCAAATTAGTGTGATGAAGAAATCATAAGGCAATTAGAATAGGTTGAAAGTCAGTTTTAGTGTCAAAAAGTGAAAAAATTGCAAAAAAAAGAAAAAAATGCAAAGTTGCACTAGAAAGGGAATTGAAAGGTCAAGTTGGTAAAGGGAAGTTGTATGGTGGTTTTAGGTAGTTGTAGTGGTTTTAGTGCCTTTTAAAAAGGCCATGTAAACATTGGAGGGAGGTTGGCATGACTCCATTTGAAAATTTGAATGAAATCTTTTGCTATTTCCATGTTTTTCCCTATTTTTCTGAACTTTGTTGGAAATAAATAGTCCGTACAGTGAGTATTGTGGCATGAAATTAATTGGGAATGATAGTGGAGTGAGTCTACTATGATTTACATCAGATTGGAGACTTAACCTTTTATTTTTGTGGGTTTCAGAGTAGATTTTCAAAGACTGCCTATGTAACTCAGAAATTAAGGGTTTGAGAGTACAAAGAATGCAAGCTTGATCCATTCCACATTTTGTAGGTATTGTAACTTAGTGGAATGGATAATAATAGGTAGAGTTAAATTTTGGGGGGTCTAGTTTGTGCAAGTGTGTTCATTTGAGTGATTAGGAGATATGCCTAGGGCTAGAAAAGTCAATTTTCCTTGTGAATTTGAAGGCTAGATGGTGGGGTTTGTGAAAATGATGAACTTGTTGATCTAATGAAATTTTAAGTTTGTGTAGGGTATTTGGAAAGTGTTTGATGCTTTGTGGGGGTCTGGAAAGGCTTGGGCATATGACTTTCAATAAACCCTTGGGTTTTAGCATGTAAAAGGAGGGTTTGCTGAGACAACACTTTAGAATGTTTGTGTCTAGGAACTAATTATGGATTTTGTTGTTTTAGAACATATCAAATGACTTTCCACTAGTTTGGAGTAAAAATAGAGTCTTTAAGAGGGACCTACTTTGTAAAATGGGGCTAATTTAGTAGCCTTTGGGCAGGGTAACCTATTGAAACTCCATACTGTTGCAAGGGAACCTTATGTGATTTGTTGGGAATTATACTTGGGGTTTGAGTGGATGCTAAATGGATGATGTGTTGGACCTTTTATGTCCTTCTCTAAAAGATAGGTCCATTGGATGAATTTTGAGACATAGAAAGCAAAGGATATTGTTTTGGGAAGTTTGGGAGAATGAAGTTTTGAAGGTTGTTTCTTTGCATGCATTTGATCAAATTGGGTTGGTTGTTGTGTTGCTCCACCTTGTATGCATCAGTATTTGATATGTTGAATAACTCTGAAATGGGTTCTTGAATCCATGTTTTATTTCTTAGGTGTTTTAGAAAGATTTAGACAAAAGGCTGAAAAACAGGTTTCCCAATACTACAAGGAAGGCTAGTGTTAAAAGGCGAGTTTTTGAAGGTTATGATGAATCTAACTTTGAGATTGCATTTAAATGGCTAAATTTTCATCATTGGCATGTTGAGAAACTTTTTCAGGGCTTTGGTGGAGGTTTGGTATATTTTTGCAAATTTGAAGGGTTGAGACCCTTGAGGGTGAATTGATGCTTGGCAGATTGAAGGTGTTTTCAAGAAGAGTTCATTTTTTTTTGAATTGACATTAGGTTGTTATGAGTTAATCTTCACCTTGGCTTTGCATTAGGAAGGCCTTGGAGTTGTGAAATATAGAAAACCCTAGATATTTATGAGCACATTGAGGGTTTTTGTATTGGAAACCTATTTGAGCATACATTAGGAGTATATTCCAATTTTTTAGAGACATGTATGGAAAATTTGGTAGCATAGACAAGGCAATCAAATAGTTTGTATAATTGTTTCACAAAATACCTCAATGAAAGATTTGGAAGCATACACAAAGAAAGTCAATTTTGTTAAATTTAACAAAATGCCTCAAAGAGACGTGGTTTAAAAATGTAATAGGAAAGTGTATAGAATTGTGTAATTTAAAATGTCCATTGACAATCTAAGGTTGTAACATGACAAACAAACAATTTGATCAACATGGAAGAAGAAAAACAACAAAAATGAAAGCAGGCAATAATATAATGAAATAAAATGTACAAATACTTCACATGCCTAAAAAAACAAAGTTTCAAATGGAGGAGTTCTACCTAATTATGTAGCCTTTGCTTCTTCTTTCCTTAAATTCCTCAAAAATTTAACTTTTTCAAAATCTTGTTCCCCTCCAAACTTCAATTGTATATCAGTTATCACTATAATTCAAACTTGAATTCATATTATATGCCTTTCAACATGAAAAATCTGCTATTTCATGCAAAGGTGGTGGAATCTAAAAATCATGCATGCACACTTCACTCAATCACCAAAAAGCTACTTTTTGTCAGAGCACGGGTAGAACTAGGAGAATATGCAGAATGTGGGCCAACATCATGGGTATATTGTGTTTTTTAACTATTTTTAGTGCAATAGAAAATGTGCTTGCATTATAATGCGAGCACACTATTTCTTGCTAAATGGCCATCTCTCTATTTATTAATAACATGCTCGCATTATAATAAAATTAGTTTTTTTTAATATTTATAGAATAGACCCACTCCCACCCTATTTCCCACACTCTTTCACTCTATCCCACCCTATCTCCCACTTAACCACTCTCTCCAACTCTCTCCCACCCTCTCCCGTGCTCTCTGACTCTCTCCCACCCTCTCCGACCAACCCTCTCCCACCCTTTCTCCAACCCTCTCCCACGCTCTCTGATTCTCTACAAACCTCTCCCACACTATCTGAAACTCTCACACACTCTTTGACTCTCTCCCATGCTCTGCGACTCTCCTACCCTCTCTCCCACCCTCTCCCACTCTCTCACATCCACTTCCACCCACTCCAACACTATCCCACCCTCTCCCACTCTCCCACCCTCTCTCCAACTCTCTCCCATCCTCTCTCCACCCTCTCTCCCACTCTCTCCCAC
>VDFB02379711.1:154959491-154971045 GCA_007258455.2 Sequoia sempervirens | reverse complement strand
ATTAGGTTGTCTCAATGATATGGGCCTAATGTAAGTAGGATAGGAAGTAGGAATAAGAAAATAGCATTAATAAGGGCATTGGAAGAGATTACTAACACTACCCCTATTGAAAATTCAAAATTGAGGCTTTGAGTGTAGTATGTTGAAATAGGCCATTCCACCTATTTATTAGGTTGTCTCAATGATATGGGCCTGATGTAAGTAGGATAGGGAGTAGGAATAATAAAATAGCATTAGTAAGGGAATTGGAAGAGATTACTAACACTGCCCCTATTGAAAATTCAAAACTGAGGCCCTTTAAAAGCAAGGATAAAAGAGGTGAAAAGAAGAAATTGCTTGAAAATAAGTTAGAATATGTTGGAAATAGGGTGAGATTATGGAGTTTGATGTGTTCAAAAGGTCTGCAAGGATAGGGGAGGTCAAAAGTATGTTATGGCATGACATACCCTAGTTGGGAAAATACGGGTTTTGAATGAAAAAGAGAGGTTTGAGGGAGTAAACGTGGGTAAATTCAAGGGGAAACATAATTTGGTGGTCAATTAAATTTGTGCAGGAAAAATGAAGAGTGTTGGAATAGGTTTTGAGGTTCAAGTTTTGGGGTTCGGTTCACCAGTTTGGCCAAAAAATTTTGGAGGGGGGTTCAATTCATTTTGGGTTCGTTGGTACAAAAAACATGTAAAATATATATATATATCTATGCAACCTACAAGAATGAATTAGGATTATAATATAACATATTATAATATAAACAACAAAACCACCATAAACTTGAATGTCATTTAAAACAAAAAAATTGGCAAAAAAAAAAGTGTTTATAACCTACAAAAAAAATTGAATAAAATCACACTGATTTTTGTGTTCAAAAAAACAATGAGACCATAGCTTGTTGCTTGCTATTATGCTTTGATATATTTTTTTCAAGAATCCATAGCTTGTTTGGAAGAACCTATTTTAGGCTTTTAGCCATAGCAGCAAGGAGGTGAACTGTTTGATAAAATGCTTTGGTAAACATGTATGAAAAATGTGGTAGCATAGACAAGGCAGTGACCTGTTTGAAAAAATGCCTCAAATAAATGTGGTCTCATGGTGATGGAATGCCATGAAAAATTCCATGACAAGAAAATTGCTATGGATTGTTATGGCATTCCACCACCATTGAGACCACATTTCTTTTGAGGATTTTATTCAAATAGTTTGGTTGCCTCGCTCATCCTATTGTTTATTATTACGTTTCTGATAATTTTTTCCAAGCATCCATAGCTTTGGTCAGAAGCACCTATTTTAGGCCTTTGAAATATAGCAACAAGGGAGGTGAACTATTTGATAAAATGCTTCGTAAACATGTATGAAAATAGAAAGAGAGACAAGGCAATGAATTGCTAGGGCGTTCGAAGAAATGTGGTCTCATGGTGATGGAATGCCATGACAAATGCCATGACAAGCAAATTGCTATGGATCGTCATGGCATTCCACCACCATCGGTGCAGACCACATTTCCTCAGAGTAGCTTCTATTCAAACAAATACCATTGCCTCGTCTATGCTATTGCTTATTATTATGCTTTGATAGATTTTTCCACATCCATAGCCTTTGGAAGCACCTAGTTTAGGCTTTTAGCCATTGCAGGAAGGAGGTGAACTATTTGATAAAATGATTTGGTAAACATGTATGAAAATATGAGCATTTATTAAGGCGGAATTGTTTTGAAATGTTTCAAGGAAATGGGTCTCATGGTGATGAATGCCATGACAAGAAAATTGCTATGGGTTTTCATGGCATTCCACCACCATTGAGACCATATTTCTTTGAGGATTTTATTTAAAAAGTTCGTAGCCTTGTCTATGCTATTGCTTATTATTATTCTTTGATAGATTTTTTCCAAGCATCCATAGCTTGTCTGGAAGCACTCTATTTTAGACTTTTAGCCATAGCAGCAAGGGAGGTGAACTATTTGATAAAATGATTTGGTAACATGTATGAAAATGTAGTAGCATATGACAAGGCAGCTAACTGTTTTGAAATAATGTCTTGAAGAATGTGTAGGGTCTTATGGTGATGGAATGCCATGATGAATTCCATGACAAGCAAATTGCTGCGGATTTCGTCGCGTCATTCCACCACCATTGAGAGACCGATTTTCTTGAGGATTTTATTCAAACAGCTATTGCCTTGTTCATGCTATTGCTTATTATTATGTTTTGATAGATTTTTCCAAGCATCCATATTGTTTGAAGCACCTATTTGTGGGCTTTACTACAGTGCAGGAGGTGAACCGCTTGGATAAAAAATGCTTCGTAAACATGTATGAAATGGGAGAAGATAGATAAGGCAAAGGAACTATTGAGGTCGATGTTCGTAAAGAAATATGGTCTCATGGTGATGGAATGGCATGAAAGCCATGACAAGAAAAATTTATGGATTGTCATGGCATTTTCGCCACCATTGAGACCATATTTCTTTTCGAGGGACGGTCCAAACAGCCAGCTACCTTGTCTACGCTATCGCTTATTATTAGGATTTGATAGATTTTTCCAAGCATCCATAGCTTGTTTGGAAGCACCTATTTTAAGGATTTTAGCCATAGTAGCAAGGAGGTGAACTATAAGATAAAATGCTTTGGTAAACATGTATGAAAAATGTGGTAGCATTGACAAGGCAGCGATCTGTTTGAAAATAATCCTCAAAGAAATGTGGTCTCATGGTGATGGAATGTAATGAAAAATTCCATGACAATAAAATTTCTATGGATTGTCATGGCATTCCACCACAATTGAGACCACATTTCTTTGAGGCTTTTATTCAAATAGTTCGCTGCCTTGTCTATGCTATTGCTTATTATTATGCTTTGATAGATTTTTTCCAAGCATCCATAGCTTGTTTTGAAGCACCTATTTTAGGATTTTAGCCATAGTAGCAAGGAGGTGAACTATTTGATAAAATGCTTTGGTAAACATGTATGAAAAATGTGGTAGCATAGACAAGGCGGTTTAACCATTTTGAAAAATGCCTTCAAAGAAATGTGGTCATTATTGGGGATGGAATGCCATGAATAATCCATAGCTTGTTCAGCACTGCTTTAGGCTTTAGCCATAACAACAAGGCAATGAACCATTTGATAAAATGCTTTGATAGACATGTATGAAAATGTGTTAGCATAGACAAGGTAGTGAAATCTTTGTGGGTCGTTCAAAGAATGATAACCATGGTGATGGAATGCCATGACAAATTCAAAAAGACTTGATCATTTCATGGCATCCACCCAAATTGGCGCGAGACCATTTTCTTTGAGGCATTTTTCCAAAGAGTTCACTGTTTTGTCTATGATATTGCTTACTATTAAATGCTTTTGATAGATTTTTTTGAAGCATCCATAGTTTGTTTGAAAGCTCTTGTTTTAGGCTTTCAGCCATAGCCACAAGGCAGTGAAATATTTGACAAAATGCTTTGGTAGACATGTATCAAAAATGTGGTAGTATAGACAAGGCAGTGAATTGTTTGAAAAAATGCCTCAAAGAAATGTGGTCTCATAGAATGCCATGACAAGCAAATGCAATTGGGAGCTGCTCCTACTTATTAGTTATGCAATGTGAAGTAATTGCATAACTGCTTAGGTTGACTTAGTAAAAACTAGATATTGTAATTGAAAATTTGGCATCTATCAGCATCTAGTTATTACTTATGCAATGCGAAGCAATGCTTTGAGTTTGAAATATGTGCAATGCAATGTAGTCAATGATATGAATATAAACTACAACAATCTATTTTTTACATTTTATTAGTTAAACTCTTTATTTTATTTTCTCCCTATATCTCTATACTATGGAAATTCCTTAATTTAAAAAAAAAAAAAAATTATCTCTTGTTCTACCCTTTTTTACCTTTTTTTTAAATCTGATTTTTTTCTGATTTTTTCTAGACTTTTCCTGATTTTTTCAAAAAATCTTATACTTTTGGTTTGCCAATTTTTTCTCCAAAATATTTTTGCTGCTATGGTATAAACACATATCTTTTTGTAATATCAAGGATACTTTTTGAAACTTCCATGCATTGCTAATCTAAAAGGAAAAATCTTTTGCCTAATTTGTATACAGCCATGCTTTTGACATTGTCAAAAAGAGCAAATATGACACCATCGATAAAAAATATTTGTATTAACCAAATAGACATGTACACATACATCAATATATGTCAATATAAGTATAAAATATAATTACAAAATAGCCATATAGGCTTACGCTCGAATACCATATAGGCATACAATGTCAAATATATCCAATACAGGATATGTACAAAATTGACATGTCTAAGCATACAACAAAGGGCTCTAGAATCAAAATTCATTTCTCTCCATGCTCTGGAAATAAATTCTTTTCCTTTGTTTGGCGATTTGATGGCGATAATTCCATCACTCATTTCTACTATGCTCGAGGAGTGCTCCTACTACTCCTCCTACAGTTTAGCTCCTGGTGAAGTTTTAACTATTACAATAAGAAGTAAATACATTAATATATAGAAATTACATTATAAGAAATGATATATTTAACAAAATAATCACTTACAGCCATCTCATGACCACTCTCCATGATATAAATATTTGCATGTCGGTGTTTAGGCATGCTCAAGCCCTGTATAAACCATCCAAATAGGAATTAAACTGTGAATCATGGTTTGATTTTTCACTAGAGATAACATCTATAACAACAAATGTAAATTTAAATTTAGTAATTTTCCTCATACCTCCTCTATTAGACCCATGGAGGATTGTAAAGTGGATGAAACACTAATATCTATTTCCTTGTAACATTTGGAGGTGTTTCCACAACCAATATCTGAAAATAAAACAACAAATTATTCAATCACAAAAAGGTTACAATAGTGAGATCCACATCATGACTTATAATGTATGAGATCTAATGAAAAAAAATTTGAGTACAAGTATTAAACTATATATTTCTAGTAGGCCTTGGAAGTTTGATAGGAAGACCAAGCATGATGGGGAGAATAACACATACTCCATTGTGAAGGATGGGAAGACTTACAACCTTTCACCTCTCCTAGAAGAAGACAAGACAAAGCATTAAGGGCCTAGTGCTTTGATGGTGGGTGAGAAGGAGTTCATGAAGACCTTGAAGGAAGGAGGAGGAAGAGGATTCTTCCTAATTATGAAGCCAAAAAGTGAAGCGGATCTTCCCACAAAGAAGAAGATGCACCAAAGGAAGTCCAAGAGTTGTTGGAAAGGTACAAGGACATAACAGTGAATGAATTGCCTAGTTCCCTACCTCCCATTAGGGATATAAGCCACCATATTGATCTAATTCCAGGGGCTACATTGCCCAATAAGGTTGCATACAAGATGACACCTACTCAAAATGAGGAGATTGCAAGACAAGTGCAAGAGTTGATGGATAAAGGGATAGTGAGGAAGAGTTTGAGCCCATGTGTTGTTCCTAATATCCTAGAACCAAGGAAGGATGGGAATTGGATGCTTTGCACTAATTCAAGAGCCATTAATAGGATCCCAATCAGATATAGGTTCCTAATGCCAAGAATGGAGGACCTCATGGATTGTCTATCAGGAGCATCTTACTTTCCCAAGATTGATCTAAAGAGTAGGTACCATTATATAAGGATCAAAGAGGGGGATGAATGGAAGACAACTTTTAAGACTAATGAAGGGCTCTATGATTGGTTGGTAATTCCCTTTGGGTTATCAAATGCCCCTAGTACATTTATGCACCTTATGGATGAGGTATTAAGACCTTTCATTCGAAAGTTTGTTGTAGCTTATTTAGATGACATCCTTGTGTTTAGCAGGTCTAAAGAAGAACATTTGAAGCAACTTGACATGGTACTAGGGAGGTTACAAGAGGATAAGTTGTTGATCAACATGGAAAAGTGTGAATTCATGAAGGAAGAACTAGTCTGCCTTAGTTTTGTCATCTCCAAGGGAAGTTTGAAGATGGATCCTTTAAAGGTGGATGCTATTCTTACTTGGCCAACACAAAAATCCATGGGAGATGTGAGAAGCTTCCATGGAATTGCAAGCTTTTATAGAAAGTTCATCAAGAACTTTAGCCAAATTTGTGCACCAATCTTGGACACCATCAAAGGAGGTAATAAAGGTAAGTTTTCTTGGACCAATGAGGCTGATAAAGTGTTTGAATATCTGAAAATGAGAGTAGCACAATAGCCTATGGCATTGCTCCCCGATTTTATGATGATTTTTACCATTGAGGTGTGATGCTAGCAATCAAGCAGTAGGGGCTATTTGATCAAGAGGACGTTTTATTTTACAGGTGGAAATTTGAATGGAAACCTGGAGAAAGTATTTTTTCCTATGATTTTGGAAGATTATGCTATGGTCCAAGCCCTCAAAAAGTGGAGGCACTACTTGTTACCTAAATAATTTGTTGTTTATACTGATAATCATGCCTTGAGTTTTTTGAATGCATAGGACAAACTCAGTCATAGGCACATGAAGTGGTTAGAGTCTTTGCAAGCCTATACTTTCACAATAAAGCATAAGAAGGGCCAAGAAAATAAGGTGGAAAATTCTCTCAGTAGAAGGGAACTTTTAGTGCAAGAGATCCAACTCCAAAGCATGTGGGTTGAAGCATTGAAAGATATGTATCATGAAGATTCAAATTTCAAGGAGGTATACAATTTTTGTGAGCATAATTTGAATTCTTTTCATGGTGAATTCTCTGAATTTTTATTGCAGAATGGTTTTCTTTTCAAAGGAAGCCAATTATGTGTGTGTAAATGCTCAATGAGGGAGAATATCATAAAGGAGAAACATAGTGGGAGTCTTGGAGGTCACTTTGGCCTTGACAAGACCTTAGAACAAGTTAGGAGATTTTAGTATTGGCCAAAGTTGCAGGTGGATGTGAGAAGGTATGTGTAAGGTTGCACAACATGTCAAAGGGTAAAGGGAACTTCATCAAATGCAGGACTCTATCAACCACTGCCCATTCCCAATAGGCCTTGGGAGTGTGTAAGTATTGACTTTGTCTTGGGGTTGCCTAGAACCCAAAAAGGTTTTGATAATATCTTTTTGGTAGTTGATAGATTTAGTAAGATGGAACATTTTCTTCCTTGCAAATGCACCAATGATGCATCTCATATACTAGGTATCTTCTTTAAGGAGGTTGTTAGGATACATGGACTTCCTTTAAGCATTTTTTTTGATAGGGATTCTAAGTTCATTGGTCACTTTTGGAGGACCTTGTGGAAGAAACTCAAGGAAAAAATCTGTCCTTTAGTTCATCATACCATCCAAAAATGGATGGAAAAACTAAATTGGTGAATAGATCATTGAGAAACCCCTTAATATGTCTTACCAAGGAGCATGGACAAGCTTGGGATTTGATTTTACCTCAGGCTGAATTTGCATATAATGAATCCATGAATAGGAGCATTGGTAGAAGCCCTTTTGAGGTAGTCTATTGCATGCACCCTAGAGGGGCCTATGAACTAAGAGATCCACAAGAAGTTGCTAGGAGAAGTGCTCAAGGTGAGGACTTTGTTGTTACAATCAGGGATATTCATCAACAAGTGAAGGAAACCCTTCAAAAGAATGTTGAGAAGTATAAGGAAAAGGCAGATTTAAAGAAGATGAATGTCCAATTCAAGGTTGGAGACTTGGTAATGGCACACTTGAAGAAGGAGAGACTTCCAAAAGGAAATTATACCAAACTCATGATGAAGAAGATAGTACCTTGGAAGGTGGTCTACAAGTTTTGCCAAAATGTTTATGAAATAGAGCTACCTCCTCTAGGGTGGCAATCTCTCCTATCTTCAACATTTCTAACTTGTATCATTTCAAATATTTTGTGATATGATTGAGTGCTTGGTTGCTATCAAACTAATGATATGATTGATGTTACTAAATTTGTTTAAGGTGTATAAGACAGGTTTGGTGACTTTGATGGTTGGATGGGTGACTATTATGAATCCTTTTGAGCAAATTGGTGATTAACCACAAGATGATAATCAAGATTCTATTGTAGTAGGAGTTTGTACCCTGTAAATAGACTGTTGCAGTCAAAATATGGTGAGTACAGTGCTTGATAATGGGCTAATAATAGTGAGGTATGGTTGAGTTGATTTGTTGCCTTGGTGAATAAATGAAAGGATGAATTGTTCAAGTGTCAATAATCAGGTTTATGTTGTTTTATGGTGGTTGAGAATGATGTGAATCTAATTGATTAAGTCAAAGTTTTCTTTAATATGGTTTTTTCTTTGAATGAGTCAATTGGAAGACTGATTAGTGGAATGATGAATGACAGCCTATGGAATGTGATGAGCCCAGAATATGCTCATAATTTGGATATCATGGTGTAATTTTAATACCTTTACTTTTGTTGTTCATGGTTGTTTAACTCTTTTGAAACCTTTTATTGGGGGATATCCTGTAGCAATACACCCATTTCTATCATGTTGACATGTCTATATTTATTACTTTGTTTGACTCCCCAAATGACTGGTATAACGCATGTAGTTTTTGAATGATGAAATAGATTTAAAAATGTGATTAATGAATGGATATTGTGTATGTACCCGTACATATTTTTCGCTCATATATACCTTGTGTTTCTGGGTTATTTGGAAAGCAAATAAGTGAAGCATGATGGAATAAACACTTCTTGATGGGAGAATCCATTTCACAGAGCTTTGAAGCCCTACGGCAAAGGGAACTCTTTTGGCCAAAGGAAAACTATTGGGAAGGTTTAAATGTCAATTAATCGAAAGGGGTAAGAAATTTGCTGTTCTCTGGATCGGGTTAGTGGAGATAAGCTCATTTTACTTAATTGACTTTTGCTACGATTTTAGGGATATTATTTTGCATCCGTCTTACCGAGTTGACCCAGTTGGACACTTGTTTTCCTGATTTAAATAAGTGTTCCTCCTGCGCAGGTGAACAAGAGAGAGAGAGAGAGAGAAGAGAACAAAGAAATAGGAGATAGATAGAGAAGCAAATTATGTAAGAGTTAGAGTTATAATATGAATCAGAGTTTTTGTTAGTTTTCTGAAGCAGAACAATCAATGTAAATGATTTCACGTTGAGTAAAAGTTGATGGAGTTCCGAGTACAATCTTCTATGCAAATTAGTTGGTGCTTGCTAAGGGGAACCCATAGTAGAGGAAAAGTATCTATAGGAAGTAGTTATTTATCCATTGTTCTTGAATTCAAGTTAGATTTCATTTTAGAAGTTTCAGCACAACCTCAATCTTATACTATTCCTGCAACATTGGGAATCCATCCCTGTGTTTGTTCCTATAGCATAAGGCCAGTTTATAGTTTGTCTCTCAATTGTAGCTATTATGATTTCTGCTTTTTAGTTAAGTTGCGTTTGGGTTGAGAGGCTTTAGGCCTCTTCAACATGAGGTAATTTCTTTCAAGTATTTATTTTCAATATGGAGTTGTGGCATTGAAACTAGTTCTTAGTACACATATGATTATTTTAGCACTCCATTTAAGTATCACGTTCCAGTTTTATTAAGTAAGTGAGCGACCATGAAGGGGGTATTAGTCACCCTCTTGGAATGTCCAATTCCTAGGATAGGTTTTGCCATGATTTTCACATCCTTTTGTGGGCGTGACCATTTTTTGGTGCCATTATCAGGGATGGTGTCAAGCTAAAAACCTAATATAGTCATTGTTAGTAGTAATTTAGTTAGTTATTCAAGTATTTTCAAATTCTTTTAAAGTACCATCCATTTTGTTGCATGCATAGAAGAAGGCGCAGCTTAGGAGAATTTCACTTAACTTTGCCATCCCATTGCTAAGAAATTGAACCAACTTATAGCTATTTGAGGGTGAAGGAGACTTAGATATTGACCCATTTGCTGCAGAAGATTTGGCCAATAGCGACTTGCTATTATTTGGGTTAATGAAGGCCACGAAAAAAGAATGTTTTTCTTTTATGGTGATCCAAAATTGAACGCTGGCATGTAATCCTAAATCAACTCTGCAGATTACATTATTGATTATGAAACAATGAAGCAACCTTAAGAATATTCCCTTCTTCTTCGTATTTTCCAAGTTCTAGCGGCAGATTCTGAGAGACCAAAGAGACCTTCTTGTTGAGTTGATATCTCTGTCCATGAGTTAGCGGCTACGCTGGATGCTCACAAACTAAAATTGTTTTCTGCTACCTTGAAGGAGGGAGCTCTCAGATGGTTCATGAGTTTGGGAAGGGGTGTTGTTGATAGTTGGGCAGCCATGCAAACAAAATTTCTTGAGAAATACAAGGAATATTGTATGAGTCGTAGTAAAGGTGATGATATATTTAGAATTCAACAGAAGGAGGATGAAAGTCTGGAGGATTATATATCAAGATTCATGTTTTCTCTAAAAAAGAATTCAGACCACACTCTTAATGAAGAATCTCATATATTACTTTTTCTAAGGGGAATCAATGATACCTGTATAGATGGCTTGGACCTGATGGGAGGCGGATATATCACTCAAGCATCTTGGGATGATATCATGAAGATATGTCTCAATTACTCCCGAGCAAATGTGAAGAAGGGTAGAGGTCATCAAGCTATAGTGGGAAAGTCTTCTTCCAGTGGAGTTTCCCGGATGGAGATCACAAATTTGATGTATGATTTCAAGCAGGACATCATAAACAGCATGGCTACATAGTTGGATACCATGCAAGCTCGCAAGAAACATGTGGAGGCTGAGGCAATCCTGGCTGAGTTCTATCCACATTGTAGACAAAAGAAACATGACTACAGATGCAAGATGGTGGCCAACATGGAGGCTAAATAGTTACCTACTGATTTTAAGATGATAGAAGGTGATTATGACCAAGTCTTCTTTGTTGCACAAGGGAGACCATGGGCTCCAAGACAAGGTATGCCTCAAGATCCTTTGACTTTTGGTAATCCTTACTCTAATTATAATAACCAATGGCAACCTACATATGGCCCATCTCCACCTTGGAATTCTCCTCAACCATACTGGCCTAACTATCAGAGCCCTCAATGGCAACCCCCTCAAGGAGGTTGGCAATAGCCACAAGGACAATGGACTCCACCTCTAGGTAACTGGCAGTAGAACCCTCAATGGAGAGGTTCTCAGTAATGGCAGAACCAACCCCCTGGATTCCTGCAATCTCAGCAGACACAACCTCTGGCCCTTATGCCTCCTCCTATAGCACCTGCAACAAATACTAGCCCTCCAAAACAAACGCCTATGCTTGATCAAACATTTCCAAATCTTAATAATAAGCAGCAGCAACAACAACAACCTATGTATTCTGCAAAATCCAACCAACATCTAGCTTGTGCCCTGAATATCAATGATATACATCTCAGGTCTAGAACCACTCTCCCTACTCCATAGCCACCTATAATTACAAAGATTCCAGACTCTGCTGCTGAACAACCTACTGATCATGCAAAAGATATACCTAAATATGCTACTGCCTCTAAGGAACCTATCCTACAGCCTCAGGCTACACCACCTTTTCCTCAGAGATTGCAAATTACTACACCCAAGACCATTGAAGAGCTTACCTTTGATATTTTGGAGCAGTTAAATA
>VDFB02379711.1:154903664-154959391 GCA_007258455.2 Sequoia sempervirens | reverse complement strand
ATTCTTCTGAGAATAGTAATACACCCATTTACTATGATAAAGTAAAATTTACCGTGCCAATGGCTAGCTTTAAGTGCCCATGTGGCTAATGAAATTTATTTAGATTTCTTGGAGGTTGGTAAAATCAATGATAGGAAAATATATATTTATTGGGTAAACTACACATAGTTACATAGAATAATAGTATTTTAAATGTTTAAAAACATTAGTAAAAGAATGCATTCCGTCAAAATTAGGATATTAATATTATAGATATCAATTGAGACAAAAAAGAAAGAAAGAATGATTATGTTAATATCAAAGTAAAATAAATAATAAGAATGTGAATATATAAATATACGCCACTCAAACTATATATGTTATATATTTTTATAGTGCCACAAAGATGTGTTTAAAGATGTACATTTATATTATTAAATGTCAGTGTTATATTCATATATGCATCAAGTGAATTCACTATCCTTTATAATAAAATTAAATTTAATAATAAGATGACCCTTTAATCAGTGATGAATTTGAATAAATTTTGTATTCAAAATTTACATAAATGAGATTGGAGACATTGGAGGATTATAATGCTAATAATATTATGAAAGGAAGGAAATTTAACACAAGGGAATATTATTATTATTTGGGGAATTGAAGTGAAATAATATTTTATAATATAGAAGAAGAATTTTATTTTATTTTATTTAATCTTATAAATAATATTATTGTTGAATACTATTGTAATAGGCAAGTAAATATTATTATTGTTATTATTAAGGGATGAAATTGTGAGTAATTATTAATATTGTTATTGTTAATACTAGTTAGTTAGTGACATTATTTTATTTATTATTTAGGTGGGAGTAATATTAGTTGGGTGAATGGAGATTACAAATAGAAATAGAATAAAATTACTTATTTTAACGGGGTTAGTTAGTGATATAATTATTTTTATCATTTAGAGGGAAGTAATATTAGTAAGGTAAATAAGTTATTATTATGTTAGAATTTGTAATAGATAGTGTAAGTTTTACAATTAGCAATAATATATAGTGAATACATATAGTAATATCTCCATGGTAGCTTTATAGTGTTAATTACTTAAGGGGTAAATCTAGATATACATAAATAACCCTATATTGACCTTATAGAATGAGGTGGTAAAATTTAAATAATTTTAAAAAATATCCTTACCAACACACTAATGGAAAATGACAGTATATTCTTTAACTCCAAGGAAATAAAATAAAATAATAGGGATGATATTAATACCCAAGGATAAGATAGATTATTATAAGATGTTAAGTGTGAGATTAACTCTCAATAATTTTCCATCGCATTTATAAAAAAAAAAAAAAAAAAAAAATTGGTTGGGTTTCTTTAGAAGCGAAAATTTTGGGCATTACATTTTTGGTATCAGAGCCCTAGGTTGCAACTCTAGGGAACTCTAAGAATAAATTAGGCATTAAGTTTGGTGTGTGTGTGTGGGAACATGTGAAAACCAATTTGTGTTAGTGATAATTAAATGTTGATAAGGAAAATTCTAAGGGACTTGCATAGTGTAGTAAATGAGAATTTTGTTTCAATTATCTAGCCCAAACAAGATTGTGAAGTACTAAATTATAAAGAATTGACCATTTTAGATGGTTCAAGAAATTATTTAATTAATGACATTCAACTGTTAGGAGAAACTTAATATAAACATGGTGCCTTGGTTTAAGTAAATAGGATGAATGACTTGATACATATATCGGTCTAGTTAACAAGGGTTATGGCATCAATTTGGCCTTTTGATATTAAACTTTCTTAAACCTTCGGAAGGGTATAATTGAGTTTCTGAAGTAGGGCCCTTTTATAAAATACGTGAATAGTGTAATAGGTCATCACAATGGGTATTATTAAAGAAACATTATTTTGTTGACGTCTTAAGACCATAATTATTAAACACAAAAATAATGTAACTTCTTAAAGTTAGTTGTGTTTTGGGAGAAACTTACATTCTTGTTGAGACCTTAGTACAAATAAAGGATAGAACACCATAACTATATTCTGGAAAATTGCAACTAGTCAAAGAGGAAAGAATTATATGGCCCACAAAATGGATTAATGTGTTAAATGTTGTAATTTAACAAGTTTAAATCTCTAAACCCTTAAATTTATTAAATCAAACTAACATGAGTGAAGCAATGGAAAACCCCTTATATTATGTGAAATTTGAGCACCTTGTACATTTGAATTTAAAATTTTATTAAAGATTAAAATTAAAACCTTAAGGTGTAGATTGTTGGACCTAAGTCTAAGGACTTGTTCATAATTTGTAATAGATTCTAGATACTCATGAACTGCTACCTTGCACAACTTAGACCATGGTATATATAGGACTTTCCTATTACCCAATATCTCAATTTTCATGGTGTATAAGGATTTAATTCACATTCCTGTGAAGCAATGAATGAATCACCTTGTGGTTGTTAGGTAAAAGTTTCATGTATGATGACATCAACTAATGATGAAAGTCTTGCATTGTATAGTACGTGTAACTTAGAAAAGTGGACAACAAAAAAATTGAATTGTACCTTGAATTAAATGGTGAAACCCTATGTCATTCAAACACTATTGCAAGTAAACCATCACCTAGTGAACTTAATAGTACGATGAAACCTATCAAACCTTTTGTGTTGTTTTATCCAAGACTAAAACAAGTGAAAGAATATAATTACTAAAATTCAAGTCAAAGGTAAGAATGTATAGAAAGTTGCAACTAAGTTATAATTTTGGTGAAAATTGATTTAGGTAATGAGTAAATAATTTCCTTCTAGTAATTGAGTTTAAAACCTTGGTGAAGAGGCCTTGTCAAAATATGCATTTGAAGTTACAACGTTATCTAGGGCACACACTATAAACACTTCCTTATACATAGCTAAGAACTAAATCCTTGTTGGTGCCAAAATATGAAAGGATACATGTCATAAAGGAAGTAATAGGGTAGTCAATTAGGTGTTGACCTTGAAGGTTGTGTACATGTTATAAGAATTGAATAATCAATTATTGAATTTATGAAGTTGAGTAATGAAATATGTGTGATTCATGGCGTATTAAGTGATTGGAAAGATAAACTATATCGATAAGAGGCACTAAGTAGAATTGTAAAACTTTCAACTAATGTTGTATTCTAAACCATTGACTGTACTCACTCTTTGAGAGGAAATCATATACACTGGAATGTAAAGGAGAAAAAAAATTAAAAGTAGACAGAAATTTCAAGAATTTTACTCATTTGTGCATCTTTATGAGGTTATATGGAGTTGTGATTGTAAAAATGATGATTGTAACATGTGATTAAATGGTTCAATCTTAGATAGTGAAATGCAAGACTTGTAAAAAGATATCAATGAGTTGTGAAAATTATTATTCTATGTTTCATGAATTGAGTGTGCTTTCTTTTCCCATATTGTAATGTTTCAAACAAAAATGATTGACTATCTTCCTTATCAAGTAGGAAACCTTCTTTAGCACATGAAAATTATAGTGGAATTAACCATACTGATATGTTAGTGAACATAACAAACATAGTTGAACAAAAAAAGGAATAATGGCATGGTTAAAAACCAATCTTGATCACATATGTGACGTCGGTAAGATGGGAAGTGTTCAATGTACCATGTATTGTCAATTGTAGGAAAATTGAGTATTACCTAGATTACAATTGTGAATTATATGGAAATTTATTGAGAATTGTGTAAGAAATAAAGTTTGTATGGGTGTATCAACATTTTTGTTAATAGTGTGGTGAACCATGCATTGTTAAGTTCTAGGAAGAATGGGTGATATACTTAGGCTACAAGTTCACACTTCTAGTTATTTCTTATGCCTATGCAAAGTGAGTCGACATTTCCAAAATTGAGATGAAAAGTGAATATTGCTTAAAGAAAAATAGAATGTGTAAGTGCATTGTTATTGTTCTATGGTGAATTTTGTAAAGTGTATTGTGTTACTGCATGTGAAGTGAAAACCAGTAAATGTGTTGTTCCCAAGTATGAGATACAGGGTATCTAACTTGGGATAAGGGTGGTGGACATCTAGTATGATCCCCTATATGTACCCTTTGTGATGGCTTTTATGTAAGCTAGCTAGTTGTGAGTTAAAATAAATGTGTTAAGTGCATACATGTGTCTATTAAATGAAATGTGATGTGATCCTTTGTGTTAGTTTTATTTCTATGTTAAATGTGTACCCCTAGCGTTTGGTTCCCCCCTAATGGGAGTGTGATGCCAGCTAGTGTAAATAGGGGTTGAGAGGCACATGGTCTACCATCAGAAGATTACGAGCTCAGGGTGTTGTCCCTAATCCTGATAAAGGATCTATGTCAAGTCATTGTAATCTTCCCATGGACATTGACCGTGGCCTACTCCCCCACATATGAGAGCCACACTTGTTGGTTCATAGTGCAAACCTATTCCTTGATGTTTATAACCCATGGGTAAAGGATGGAATAACATGCACTACCAGTGATTCATACTTATGTGGTCAGGGACCACCAGTTACTCATATTCATGTGGTCAGGGACCACCAGTGCTTCATGTTTATGTGGTCAGGGACCACCAATGATGTATATTAATGTGGTCGGGGACCACCCGTTATTCATATTTATGTGGTCAGGGACCACCAGTTATTGCATGCTATAATACTTATGATGTGGTTAGAGGACCACCATTCCCCTCCTCCCCTTAGGTGGCTTATCAAGTCACGTGGTGTTTGTAATGTGCAAATTTTATTGTTGAAATATGAATTAATTATAATTCTTGATTGATGTTTTATTTTATTATGCGCCAGCAATGTGTAATTTTACATTTATGTACTTAGGATATTTAGCCATTTGGAAGTTGTTATATAGTCCGATTTTCCTCAAGGACTTGTTTAATTTCGCCTTTGAATTATGATTGGAATGTTGCAATGTAGCTACAATTTATCTTTATTTTGTTTCTCTTGAATTTATAGTTCCCTCTTGGGAGTTTTATTGAAACTTTGGTTTATGATCTTGTGTTATTCAGTTTGAGGCTTTCTCCTTGGTTGCAAATTTGCTGGCATGTGTGGTGTAATGTGGAATTTGTAAACTGCCATATCCCGGGCGGTTCCCTAGCAGGTCGTATAGGGGAGTAGATGTGTTGGGGAATTATTGTGAAAGGGTTTGTGAATGGGACCGGTATGGGACGGTCATTAATCCATTCTTCCCTCATTCTATGATTATTCTTATGTATATGGAGGAGTCCTTAGAGAAGGGCCTCGAGTGGTATCCAAGAATATCCATCCTTGTAAACCTCATTATGTGAGCCTTGTGTTGTAAATTATGTGACTGTATGAGGACAGGCGCACCCATTGGGAAGAGCACCCTTTATATGAGAGCAGGCGCACCCAATTGGGAAGAGCATCCTTGCTATTGTTGTGTGTACATGTGAAATTACAAATAAATGTGATGTGGCATACCTGTGCGCTATGTGAGAAAAATAGTAACATGTGATGCAAAGTTAATATTATTTGAGACATGGTATGAGTGCCATAATTACAAGGTAAAGTGTTCTCTTAAGCATATATTTTGACAAAATGTGAAGCTAATAATTCTGAGACATGATTGGTCAGTGAAACAAAAATATTTTCTAACATCATGAGTGATGTTTATGATGCAAAGAAATTTTGGAGGTGTATAAAAGGTTATGAATTCATTTAGATATAGTTTTGCACAATAAATTAGAGCTACATGAATTGTTGTTAGCATTTGTTAAATTAATCATATATCAAATAAATGTTCCAGTATGAGAAACTTTGTTCTAAGTATTTAAATATTTAATTCATGGAAGAGATTTTCCTCTAATATGCGCTTATAGCTAAATGTTTCGATTCCTCCATCAAGAAAGTAAAAGTAATTAGTAAGTTTGATATAATTGTTATTATATTGAGATTATGTTTTCAAACCTTAATGACTTCCAGGAGGAAGTCTAAGCTAAGGGGAGGGAGATGTAAGGCCTCTCTTTGCATGTGACTAATACAATCTTAAAGTGTTATATATTCCTCCTAAATAGATGGTTAGATATATTGCAAGCGATATGAATTGTCTAACAGTAACCTTATAGTTTTACGTTATGTTATATCACTGTTATTTTACTTAATGAAGATGTATGTGCATGAGAATTATTGTATGAGATTCAAACTTATAAGATGAATCTGAAATAAGATAATTGTTGTGTCGTATTACATTGGAAGTGTAATTAGCTATGTAAATGATTCATGAATAAAGTTACAAAGATTCAATTTACAATTAATGTTGTTTATTAATATGTCTAACTGTGCTTGATTATGTTGTGCAGGAAATTAAATGAGTCAATGTGGGAATTAACATTAAAGGTCAAGAAGATAACAGTGCTAGCATGAGAAGGGATAACCATCAAGTGCAAATCAAAAGACTTCTTGTTGAGGATATAAATTTATCTCCATCCGAGACCTAAAAGCAAGTAGAGTAAATGTATTGGAGGGCTAAGGAATCAAATATGCAAATAAGAGGATGGAGAAATATTGGAATCAAATCATATACATCTTTGGGAAGTTCTAAGTGTAGCCTTATTTGACTTAGAAGGGTTTGAGGTTTTATTATTGATTGGTTGATTATGTTCCAATTGTAGGTCATGTGATGTGAGTTTGGTTGGGGTTGGAACCCTTGGTCAAGATCAAAACTCGTATGGATTCTTTTGTGGGTTTTAAAAAGGGATTATTGAGTCAATTTCCTTGGTTTTTGAACAAGAATAGACCCCTAGGACCTATACCTATGGGTTTGGAACCTTTTTGACATGTGAACTTGTCCTTGGAGTGTGAAAAGACCCCTCAAAAGTCCACATTCATGAATGTGACGAATTCAAAAAGTGTTGGGGCTTGGGAAAAGTGACTTGTCACTCTCAACTCCCCACTCCCCAAAAGTTCTTGGAATTGGCACAAGACTCACACATGTGTGAGCACTTGTGGGAAAGAGTGTAGGTTTGGAGGATTCCTATATATCTCAAGAAGATGGAAGATTTGGGCATTGCCCACTTCTCCTCTTGGAGAACTCTAATGGAGATAGTAGAGAATGATCAAGATGGCTTGGCAGAGGAAAGAAGGTTCAAGGAGTTAGCCTCCTCATATAAAGAGATAAGTATTCTCTCCTACTACTATTTCCCTTTGTTATTGGTGGTAAGGATGTGAAATATGGAATGAATCATGGTGGAGAATGGAAGGTAGAGAACTTAGGTACATCAAGATTGTGCTATGTTAGCTTTATTTCTTTGTAAAAATGAGAAAAGACTCCATTTATCATCATGGAGCTAAAATAATTCCTTGCTCGGGGGTATGGCTAGAGCCCACGAGGCTCCATGACGCCATTATAGTAGGGTGGAGAGCAAGACCTTGTTCATGAGTTTGTAAGTCATTTGCTTCCTCAAATATTGTGATAATATTGTAATTTTAAAAGATGGGATTCATGTTTAGCAAGTCTTATTCCTTTGTTTGTGTTCATTGTATTTCTTTTTAATACTATTGCAATATTAAAAGTTAGTATTTTGTTTTAGAAGGAAATTATAGGAAAAGAGCAAGCCTAAGTTTCTCGTGTGTAGATCATTGTTTTTGTTCAATAATATGGCAATATTGTAATTTTAGAAAGATGGGTTTCACATCTATTCAAAATTTCACATAATAGTTTCCTTCATTATGCAATTCTCCTTGTGGTGGATAGAAAAGAAAACAATCTTGAAAGAGTATTAAGTTGTTAAAACACTATAAATATAGTTATTACGCCTACTGTTATAAGAGGATTTTATCTATAGTGGTAGTAGCAGGAAAATAGAAAAAGTAAATAAATAAATAAAAGGAAAGTTCATTGCAAGATCAAAGAATAATAAATTATCACATTGTGTTATTTTTATGTATAAAAAGAAACGAAAGTATGATGTTATTTCTATTTTTTTTTTTCTAGATACAATCAACAAAAATGGAAGTGTCTTTAAGCAATCACCGTAAGCTTCTACTACCATTCAAATGAATACATGATGAATCCTTGCAGTAGTGTGAATATCTATTATGCTTGATTTAAAAATAAATAAATAAATCTGTAAAGATATAATAAGGAAATGAAAGATTTATTTCACTTTGATGTATATATATTTTGTGAAAATGGTGCTGTACAATCCTTGTTTCCTTAAAAGAAAAGGAAAAAAAAAAAAAGAGAGAGAAACTTAAGAGGGACTGTTTTTCTTCAAGTGTGATTTTTTTTTTTTTGGTGCTGCGGAGATTCTTCTTGTAGTGAATAGCATAGCGCATCATTGCTCTTGAACCCTTCACTTTGCGTCACAAAAGAAAGTTAGAATTAACAAAACAGGAAAATCAATTAAAAGATCTAAGGAATAAATAAATCTAGAAAGGGAAGAGACTTGATCACATGTATTCTCAGACCATTTAGAGATAGCAGATAGGACTTGCAGTTAGATCTTAAAATTAAACTGATATATATATATCAAGTATAGGAGATAAACTCTGTACCTCTTCTCCTTGTATCCACCTCCTCGTCTGGGCTAGTGCCTCTTGTTCTGGTTTAAAGTGGAGCCACTGTTCTTCTTATACTGTTATCTGTTCAACAATTTTTCAATTCAGTCAGCTAAAGCTAATCCCTTAGAAAGATAGGACTGTTGAGGCAGTAAAAAGAAAAGAGTTTGACAATAGATTAATGAAAGTATTCAATTATAATTTGTGGCGTTGGGTAGCTAATAGCGATTGTTTGCACAGGAATTTTAGGCCTGGTATCTAGCATCTCTGTCGCATTACATTGGGAATTACACCAACACCTACCTATTCAGCAGCCTTTGAACCCATAGGGTTATCATACCTCTTGCATTAGTAATATTATTTTATTCACAGTTGTTGCTATAAAATTGTTAAATTCGAAATGGCCTGTACATGGAAGTGATGGATCGGTGCAAGTTGCTTTTTCGTAAAGCTGCAATCATTTATAATCTGCTGTCTGTTAAATGTTCACCAAACTCACCAGTCATTGTTCGCACGCATCTGCTTCTCTTCTTATTGATCAAATTATAATGAACATTATAGTCAATTTATGGGTGACCAGTATGACTTGTCATCATCAATATTGCTGTTGAGGGCATCGTGCAATTCTGGAGGGGGTTTGGTATTGAGCTATTTAAAATAGATCTTCTGATAGAAAATAAATCATTAAAATACAATGCAGCCTGAATAAAGATACAAAAGGTTATTGTGTGTATTAGCAGACTGGTTGGCATGGATAATCTCTTCATGTTTATAGAACATCTGTATGCTTATCAGGTATATATTTTCTCCAGTATTGAAACCGATGCACTATTGGTAGGAAAGTCTCATTCACAACTTAACAATATGGAATACCACAAGCAACCCAAGCTATCTATAAATTAATATTTTCAATGAACTGTTGATTAGTTAAGTCTTACGAAGTTTTCTTGAAAACAACAATAAAATAAAATAAAATTCCCTATCCCTACAAAGCATCCACTTGTACCATTTAGAGATGTAGTAGAGGATGGTGATGAACTGCCCCTAATCCACTGCAACCTCCTCCAGTTGCTTGAGTAAACGCTGTCATCATCTCATTAGTCTAGTTGGTGTAGATGACCTATTTTATTTTTATTTTTATTTTTCCTGATGAAAGCAAGGTCTGGGCAGCTTTTGACTCGTATTTAATTCTTGCCAAAGTTCATTTAATAAATCATCTATCCACAGTTAATATATATGCCTATGTTGATTTCATAGCTGGAGCCACAGAAATGGCATAGGTACACTCCACCAGCCTAGTTGCAGGGCGACATCAGGATACAATATTAATGTGTATACACTTTACTTTCAATTTTTAATGTTAAATTCTTTAACTGTACATTTAGATTTGAAGATGTTTTATTGCCGCCAGGAATATTAAACCAACTTTGTATTCTTCTGAGAATAGTAATACACCCATTTACTATGATAAAGTAAAATTTACCGTGCCAATGGCTGGCTTTAAGTGCCCGTGTGGTTAATGAAATTTATTTAGATTTCTTGGAGGTTGGTAAAATCAATGATAGGAAAATATATATTTACTGGGTAAACTACACATAGTTACATAGAATAATAGTAATGTAAATGTTTAAAAATATGAGTAAAAGAATGCATTCCGTCAAAATGAGGATATTAATATTATAGATATCAATTGAGAATAAAATAAAATAAAAGAATGATTATGTTAATATCAAAGTAAAATAAATAATAAAAATGTGAATATATAAATATACGCCACTCAAACTATATATGTTATATATTTTTAAATGTGAGTGTTATATTCATATATGCAGCGTTATTGTTGTTGCTGCACTTGGTAATAGCAGCAAGTGAATTCACTATCCTTTATAATAAAATTAAATTTAATAATAAGATGACCCTTTAATCAGTGATGAATTTGAATAAATTTTGTATTCGAAATTTACATAAATGAGATTGGAGACATTGGAGGATTATAATGCTAATAATATTATGAAAGGAAGGAAATTTAACACAAGGGAATATTATTATTATTTGGGAAATTGAAGTGAAATAATATTTTATAATATAGAAGAAGAATTTTATTTTATTTAATGTTATAAATAATATTATTGTTGAATACTATTGGAATAGGCAAGTAAATATTATTATTGTTATTATTAAGGGATGAAATTGTGAGTAATTATTAATATTGTTATTGTTAATACTGGTTAGTTAGTGACATTATTTTATTTTATTTATTATTTAGGTGGGAGTAATATTAGTTGGGTGAATGGAGATTACAAATAGAAATAGTATAAAATTACTTATTTTAACGGGGTTAGTTAGTGATATAATTATTTTTATCATTTAGAGGGAAGTAATATTAGTGAGGTAAATAAGCTATTATTATGTTAGAACTTTTAATAGATAGTGTAAGCAATAATATAGAGTGAATACATATAGTAATATCTCCATGGTAGCTTTATAGTGTTAATTACTTGAGGGGTAAATCTAGATATACATAAATAACCCTATATTGACCTTATAGAATGAGGTGGTAAAATTTAAATAATTTAAGAAAAATATATCCTTACCAACACACTAATGGAAAATGACAATATATTCTTTAGCTCCAAGGAAATAAAACAAAATAATAGGGATGATATTAACATCCAAGGATAAGATGGATTATTATAAGATGTTAAGTGCGAGATTATCTCTCAATAATTTTCCTTCTCATTTATAAAAATTAAAAAATTAAAAAATTAAAATTAAAAAAAAATAATAAAAATTGGTTGGGTTTTATAGCAAAAATTTCTAGGCATGACAATATACTAATTTATTTTAATTATAATTTAAATTTTAAATTAAAGTATTTATAACTTAAATTTTGAACATAAAAAAGATGATCAAAGTATGTATTTAGTATTAGTTCCTTTCAAGGAACTATTGTGGAAGATGGAAAAGTTAAATGGTAATTAATTTGTCTGCATTCAAATGGTCAAAATGATTGCAAAAAAAATATTTTCAACTAGGTCATGAGCAAGTTACAATTTTTTAAACGATAATTTTGTTGGAAATTATTTTGGAAGCATTTGATTGGAGTTGCAAATGGCTAGCAAGTGCATTCACAACTACCAAGACTAGAGAGAACACAAATTTCAAAGTGTGCTCTGTAAACTATCAGATGGCTTGTATAGTTGGTGATTAGAGGAGTCATTGTATGCAAAGAGAAATTACTCTCCACACAAATTGCACATGAAAATGGTACAATTTTTTTTTTTGGTATTCGGTTCAATATCAGTGAGCACCCCCTTCATACATAGTAGGGTGGTCTGGGTATAAACAACCTCCATGAGAATTCACCGGCTCGATATGTGAGAGAACAACAATCAACCAAATTTTATTATCCATTAGATTTCAAGGTCCATTTGTAATTGTAGTTTAAATAATCTGCATTCTTTAAATTGCATTATTTTTATTCGATTAAGTGTTGAACAAAGGATGTTAGCAATGGTTTGTCAAATCTTTATTTACACCTAGTAATTGCTTTATCTTGAAAGTTTCTAAGCACTTTTCAACAAGTACATTTAATGTAGTTCCTACAATCATTATAGTCCTTGAAGCTACATCTATTCGACGAATTATGTTAAACAATTCATGTTCCTGGTCTATGCTTCCACATTTTGCATACATGTCTAGTAGGAAAGTTGTAACTTTTTCTGAAAAATAATCCTTTATCCTTTAATTGAAGTCTATACCCTATTTGAAAGCTCCTATTTTGGTACAAGCATGGAGTATGGTGAAAATATTGTGTAATTTTCTTTATGCTTGGAAAATATATTTTCTTGAAGGTTTAGAAAATCTTTTTCAAAAAATCCATTTCATGCATATCCTACAATCATTGCAATTCAAGATGATACATCTCTTATAGGAATTCTATCAAACCATTCATGTGCCTTGACTATGCTTCCACACTTGGCTTACATTTCTATCAACGAACTTGCAACTATAACATCTGACAAAAAATCCTCTCTAGGTAAGCACACCAATTTGTGACACAATTTTGATGCCAAATTGGAAGAAAATGGAGAAAAATATCCAAATTGAGCATTTGACACTCACCAAATGCAAAAAGTGATTTAAAAGCCAAAAAACGTATTTCAACCTTCATTTTTTGTTGAACCCATGACTTGGCTTGGATTTTTCTTCTCTACAACTTGCTCTCACCAAATCTCTTCCATTTTTTATAGTCTTAGCTTGCAATTCTTCACAAGGATGTTTCTAACATGTTAGCAAGGTCAAAGATTGTGAAGAGGTATGTATTTTTATTCTATTTATTTCAAATTTGATTTATAATGAAGATTGAAATAGGTTTTTATAATAAAAATTTGTTCTAATTCTCAAGGAATGAATCTCCACCTAGAAACATTGAGAATTCATAATCACCTCCTCATGAAGAGCCTTCTATACAAGAACAACCTAAAACCCCTCCATCAATTTATAGGCATCCTCAAGGAACAAAAAAAAAAATCCTAATTCAAATTGAAAACAATAAAAGATACATTAAACAATTAATTGGAAGAGTAATTGCTCATAATGTCGAAACCCACCCTTATAGGAGAGGGATTTTTGAATCATTGAAATCAATTGTATCTCATGTAGGAGAAATGAGCAAGAAAATAATTTTTTGGTCAAATAAGAGGCATTAAATGAGACAATTTTATTCTAGTGGGTTGCCATATGTAGATGTGGGTATGTGTAGGATCATGATGGGCCAAAAAGTGGCGATATGATGGGCATTTGTAGGGTATGCGGCTGGCAACTTTTTTTTTACCCAAAATTCATGAAATGAAAATAGTTTTTAAAGGAGATTCTCAGCTTTCCACCAATATAAATTATTCTTTACTTTGAATTTAATAAATAATTATTATTCATTTTCTATTTGAATTAGAACCAAAGTCTTGATTGATAAGCTGATTGAAAAACATTTATATCTTTCAAACGGTATAACATTCTTGGAATCCAAAACATGCATCACATTCTATTCTTCGCATACTACAGGATTAAAAAAAGAAAATTAAATTTTATGAAGTTTTGACCAAGTTAAGGTAGTCAGGCATACAAGTTTTTATATTTTTTAAAAGTTGTAATAAAAAATTCATAATTAATTATTTACTTTGAAAAATATTACAAAAAAATATGCATCACATCCAGACATGAGTCCTCTACTTATGTCTAAAATATTATAAATTTTTTTTATCATTTTATTGTGGTTAGGGTGGTCAGACAGACACCTACTTATTTTTTCCCTAAAATTTAAGTACTACTGCATTGAAATTTCAAATTTTCACCAAAGAGATCTAAAAAAAAACCTACTAGTTTAGAAACTACATTCAATTTGCTACAGATTCTATTCTTACATATTTTTGAAATAATATAGATAACTTATTCAAATTTTTATGTCAAGTTGCCTAACTCTTATTTTTATGAATTTTTTCCATGATGATCCTGCACATACCCATGTGAAAAACCAAAAAATTAGCAGAGCTAACTTGTGTTCCCTATTTACAAAGCTAAGAACCAACACTCCTTTGTCTCATACATGTAGAAGGTTCCCCATCCATTGGTGCCACCATGAGTTAATTAAAAATAAATTTTGGGAGTGGTGGTGGATGGTATTTGACCAACCTCCACGCAATAACCATGAGGTACCACAATAATTTTTGAGGAAACTCTATTGTGAGTTTTTCCTCAATAAGATGCCAAATTATTTTGACATTTTAGACTTTTAGGTTAGAGTTGGGCACTCCACACACGACAAACCTGTTGCACGACATAATCCACAGTTGGCACCAAGACCCTTGGCCAAACCCATGGTGGAGAATGTCGATGTTCCTTCCATTATTTAGGATAGTATAGAGGTAGACACATTGGAGTCGATTAGCTCACTCACATAGAACATTATACATGATTTGAGGCCTTTAGTAGAGCCTAACGTGGAGGAGATGTGTAGGCCCCAAGCTCCACCCTACCATTATGGAACTTGTGGTCTTGTTTACATGTATGATTATGAGAGTGTTTGGGATGCAAATACACAACCTACATTAGTTGCAAAGGAAATGACTTTCACAGATGATTTACTGAACAATACATTTGGCATTGACACTTAGGTAAAATTCAACAAGTTCCTTTAATTTTTTTATTAAATTATATTTTGAAATTTAAAAATAACTAAATTAGTTGAATATTGATATGATGAAATTTTAGGGTCAGAGTGTTCATGAGATGTGATCCATTCCTATAGACCCTTATTCATTCTCAACATTGAGTCCACAAGTATGCAACTGGTATTAAAGATATTATTAATGCATTTGAATAGTTGAATGTTGTATTTGAATGTTTGTTTCATAAAATTCTTTGGATGTCAAATAGTTTCCTCGTGGACATTCAACTACCATACCTCACAATTCATGTCCTCAAACAACTTTCACTCATGTAGCCTTTATTCATTAATGGTGAAACAATGTTAACTAGTTTTCATAATTTTGTGTATACAAATCTAAAATATTGATGAGAAACACAAACATTGGTTGGTCTTGTGAGATACCAATTATATTTACCATTCAATGTCCATCTCATTCTTCCATTCCTTTCATCATGCATATTTTAACCATTTTATATCACATATTCCAATCTTTATCACCTTATATATTATACCACCTTCCTCCATATTTAATATTATACACATATCATTACAAGAAACCTTTCCTTTTTCTCATTATTGACCAAATCTCTAATACATTATTGCTACACACCTCAAGTTTCCACTTCATGTCATATATTCAAACCTTATACACCACCTAATTCACTTTATGGTCTAATATTCCCTCCTAATTATTTCCCATTAACCTCTCTAGTATAGTTCACCATAAAAGTGTTTTATTATCCCATCCTAGCTCATCCAATTAATCTCTACTAGTCCATTCTATATTCCATCATCCCATCTTGATCATGTCACATTATCTTTTCTTAATTCACTTTTTGTTCCTTTATTCCTTCCTAATCCCATCCCATTAACATTTAATATTTCACCCCATTTTCCATGATCCCCTCCTAGCCCATCCCACTAATATCTTCTAGTCCATCCTAAGTGTCATTATGTCCTACTCCCACCTTATTGTACCCATTATTATTTCACCCTAAATGTTCCATGATCCCCTATGTTCCACCCTATGTTCCTTTAAATCCATTCTATGTTATACCATCTATATCCATGTTTCATCCTAGATAACTCCTCTATTATTACTACACATAGGTCAAGTTCACACTTCATGTACTACACCAAAACCCTAGACACCTCCTAATTCACCCTATGTTACATTATTCCCTAATAATTGTATCCCATTAACCTCTAATTGTGCACCCTATATTTTGTTATCCCATCCTATCCCATCCCATCAATCTATACTAGTCCATCCTATGTTCTATTAACCCCTTCTATTACCATCCCATTACCCTCTCTTATTTCACCTTATGTTCCATTATCCCCTCTTGGTCTTATCCCACTATCTTTCCCTAATTCACCCTATGTTCATTTATTCTCTCCTAATCCCATCTCATTAACCTCTAATAGTTCATGCTATATTTTGTTATCCCATCCTAGCCCATCCCATTAATCTATTCTAGTACATCCAATGTTATTTTATCACATTCAACTCCCATCCCATTGTACCCTCTATTATTTCACCATATTTTGAACCATTATCCCCTGTTGGTCTTTTCTCTTTATCCCTTCTATGCTATAGAAATCCATACAAATTTTATCCTATACACTATTAGATGAAATCTTTCCTTCCACTCATTATTGACCAAATTTGTCTTCTCCATTACTACTTCACAACTCAACAACCAACTTCATGTGCTATAGTAAATCCCTATACATGTCCTAATTCATCATATGTTCCATTATCCCTCTGAAAGTTGCTAGTAACATAGTAATCATCTATTCATTCATGTGAACTTCATTGTGGCATTATCACTATGTTGACAACATACCCTCATTAGCATTAGTTCATTAGCATATACAATATGAATCTCAATGAGCACTAAACTTTGGCATTTTCAAGAGTTTGGACTATTCCATTAGACTTAGTACTTTCACCATTTTTGTGATCTATAATCAATATACTATAGTCTCAACTAAGGCCAACCATTTACTCTTTCATTTATGGTAGTTATAAAGGTACTAACTAAACATCTTTATATTACTACTAGATATGTTGTTTCATTTGTAGTTGCTAACATCAAATAACCTTGGTGTTGTTGGTGGCATGATGCACCATCGAGTTGTTATAAAAATAGCCAATTCTGATGCATTGAGAGAGGTATGCAAAAAATTAGTCAATTTTACATTATATTTTCTCTTTTATGGTCTCCTATAGAAAATTTTTAGGATAATTTTATGTAGTTTAATTTCTATCTTGATGGTTGCTACAAGTGGTTGTCACTTCAGAACGTGGATGTGGTAATGTTGTAAATGTGCATGATGACTATATGTATGTGGTAAGTGATTATATTTTGTTATATGTCATTCAACAATTCAATTTCTATTTATTAATATCTTTAATTTTTATTGTATCAGTTGAAGTTCCAGAGTAAAGAGAAGAGGACTAGCGAGCATCTTTGAAAGAAAAGAGAACCAATAGGCACTCCACCTAGCTAAATTTCAAAGGAAACATAAGATATTTTTCCTTCCCGTAGAGGGAAATGACTATGTATTAGGGTCATTTATTATATGCCTATGTGGCATTTTGGAACATATGTTTTGTACTATCAATATATAGGTGACATTTTATGTCCATATGGCTCTTTTATACTAAGCTTGTATGGCTTTCCTGGGTATATTTTATATAATTTTATCAATATATATCATTGTATAGCCTTACGACTTTTTGATTAAAGAAAATATTATTTTTCTATTGCAGTTCTTGAATTATGTTATCATGTGTATTGTGTAAATTGTATTCTTGAATGTTGTAGGTATAGATTTTGTTTACATCTAATACTTAATTAATTGTTATCAATTGCTCAATAAGCTCCATCTAATGTGTATTATGTAAATAAGCTCCATTACTAGTGGTTTGTATCCTTTCCAATGATTCAATTATTTATGCTTCACTTATTCACATGTATGCTTAACTTCTTCATGTGTATATTTCATGTATATTACCTGTATCCATGTGTATGATTTATGCTTTGAATTTATAAATCATGTGTTCATGTGTATTCTTCATGATTCATGTGTATACTTCATGTATTTGCATGTATACTCCATGCTTCTTGAGTTCTATTGTTGTATAGTGGCAAGGACTTTAATAACGAAAGGTTTTAAATGAACTGTAAGAGCTCCTTCCCATAAAAAAATAACATATCAAAATGTATTGGTTTTGATTCATGGCTGAGGCTAGCATCCAACAACTAATGGTTCAAATTCTAAAGCTTAGCAATCATTGCATTTGTATCTATAGAACAAGTGGATCTTTTAAACCTCACGAGAATATATATGTACCTCTATAAACTTGTATGAACGTGCATCAAAACACATGATAGTTATTTATCCAACCAACAAAATTTATTTGCATCTGCTAATATCACAACACTTGACATCCATTAAATGAAATCAATGCACAAGTCAATTTTAATGATATAATGAAGATATTAGATGTGTATGAACAACAATATAAGCTTGATTTCTAGATGTATCACCCATGTTTATTTAACATATTTCTCACATATTCATCATTTAAATAAGTTAAAAAACCTCCTTCCATTTTCTATGCATGAAATAACATAACAAATCATTGAGAAACATGGTCCTATAACTGCTGCAACATCATGTTTTATAACTCTCAAGCATGGAAAACCATACACCATGGATATTGAATATCTAGATCTAATGTTTCACTTGTAGGTTGAGTTTTGCATCTCAACAAGGGTGCACTATTTGATGAAAACGATGACAGTTCAGACTCTTAAGGGATTCAACCGATTGAACGTAGCTCGAAGTGATTCGACATGTTTGGGTGTGAAAGAGGACTATTTCTAGCATAAATTTACCCACTCAAACACATTAGAATAGTTCGTTTGGTCACATAAGTTGCAAAACAAAAGTTGCACCACTTTGGAACTTTGCACTACTTGCATTTGACAACTTTTTTCCTAAGCAAAAAAGTTGGCACAAAAAAAAGCCTCCTAGATAGTGAAAATTGAAAGATTTTATTGTAGAGGGTCCAAGTGCAATCCAATATGCGAAGACGAGAAGTTTCTAAGCATCATAGTGTTTGAGTAAAAGTATGTTGAATTTTGTAACCATTTTGCACTTTAGACTCTTAAGGGATTCTACCGGTTTCAAATGTAGCTCAGAGTATTTCAACGTGTTTGGGTACAAAAGAGGACAATTTATAGTATAAATATACCCATCCAAACATGTTGGAATAATTTTTATGGTCACATGAGTTGTAGAAAAAAAGTTACACCACTTTACAACTTTCAACTACGTGCACTTGACAACTTTTTCCCAAAGTGAAAATTTTCCACAACGGGAAAACACCTCTAAGATAGTGAAAAATGAGAGAGGTCATTGTAGAGGGCCCCAACATGATCCCATAGGCTCAGATGAAAAATTTATAAGCATCATGTTATTTGAGTAACAACATGTTGAAGTTTGCAGTCATTTTACACTTTGGACTCTTAAGGGATTTTGCTAGTTGAACGTAGCTCAGATCAATTTGCCATGTTTGGGTGTAAAAAAAAATTATTCCTGGTGTAAATGTACACACTTGGACATATTACAATAGTTCGTTTGGTCACACGAGTTATAGAATGAAAGTTGCACCACTTTGAAACTTTCAACTACTTACATTTTATAACATTTTCCCTAATTGAAAATTTTCCACTATGGTCCAAAGCCCTCAAGATAACAAAAAATGAGAATGGTTATTATAGAAGGGTTTGAGGTGATCCAATAGGCTTGAACAACAAGTTTCTAAGCGTCACGGTATCCGAGTAACAACATGCTGAAGTTTGCAACCATTTTGCACTTTGGACTCTTAAGGGATTCTATTGGATGAATGTAGCTCACATCAATTCAGTGTGTTTTGGTGTGAAAGACTACTATTCCTAGTGTAAACTTACCAATCGATATGTGTTGGAACAATTCATTTGGTCACACGTGTTGCAGAACAAAAGTTGCACCACTTTGCAACTTTCAACTACTTGCATTTGACAACTTTTTCCCTAATTGAAAATTTTCCACCATGGTTAAACACCTCTAAGATAGAAAAAAATGAGAGAGGTTATTATAGAGGAGTTCAATATGATCCCATAGGCTCAGATGGTAAGTTTTTAAGCATCACAGTAGTTGAGTAACATGCTAAAGTTTGCAGTCATTTTTTTCTTTGGACTCTTAAGGGATTTTGTCAATTAGATGTAGTTCAGATCGATTTAGCATGCTTGGGTGTAAAAGTAGACCATATCGAATGTAAATGTACCCACTTAGATGCATTGGAATAGTTCATTTAGTCACATGAGTTACAAAACAAAAGTTCACCACTTTGCAACTTTCAACTACTTGTATTTGATAACTTTCCACAAGTGAAAACTCACCACTATAGGAAAATGCCTCTAAGATAGTGAAAATTGAGAGAGATTATTGTAGAGGGGACCAACATGATCCTATAGGTGTAGACAAGAATTTTTTAAGAGTCATGGTATCTAACTAACAAAATGCTAAAATTTGCAGCCATTTTGCACTTTAAGCTCTTGAGGTATTATGTCAGTTGAATGTAGATCAGATCGATTCAGCATGTTTGAGTGTGAAAAAGGAGAATTCCTAGTATAAATGTACCCAATCGGATGTATTGGAAGAATTTTTTTGGTCACATGAGTTGGAGAACAAAAGTTACACCACTTTACAACTTTCAACTACTTGCATTTGATAACTTTTTCCCCAAGTGAAAATTCGCTACTATGAAAAAAATAGTTTTGAGATACCAAAAAGAAAGAGAGGTTATTGTAGAGGGTCCCAACATAATTCCATTAGCTGAAATGAGAAGTTTCTAAGCATCATAATATCCAAGTAAGAACATGTTGAAGTTTATAACCATTTTGCACTTTGGACTCTTAAGGGATTTTTCCAGTTGAATGTAGCTCAGAGGGATTCAACATCTTTTTGTATGAAAGAGAACCATGTCTAGTGTAAACATACACACCCAGATGTGTTGGAACAATTCATTTGGTCACACGAGTTTCAAAATGAAAGTTGCACCACTTTACAACTTTCAACTATTTGCATTTGACAACCTTTTCCCCAAGTGAAAATTTTCCACCACGAGAAAACAACTCTCAGATAGCAAAAACCTAAAGAGATTATTATAAATAGGCCCAATGTGAATACAAAGGATCAAATGAAAAGTTTCTAAGCATCATAATGTCTAAGTAACAACATGCTCAAGTTTGTAAACATTTTCTAGTTTGGACTCTCAAGTGATTCTGTCAGTTAAATGTAGCTCAGAGCGATTCAATGTGCTTGAGTGTGAAAGAGTACCATGCCTAGCATAAGCATACCCACCTAGATGTGTTGGAATAGTTTTTTTGGTCATAGGACTTGTAGAATGAAATTTACACCATTTTGAAACTTTCAACTACTTGCATTTGACAACTTTTTCCCCAAGTAAAAATTTTCCTCCACAAAAAAACACTTCTGAGATAGAGAAAATCAAGAGAGGTTCTTGTAGAGGGTCCCAACACAATCCCGAAGGCTTAGACAATAATTTTCTAAGCATTATGGTATCTGAGTAACTTCATTCTAAAGTTTGCATCTATTTTTCACTTTGGATTTGTTGATGGTGTTCTCTGCACAACAACAATTCAGACAAAATATGATATTCTATCTCTCTTGAAAGGTAAATCTCTATTAGCAAGCCTCAAGAGATAACCCCAAGGTCTCTAATATTATGTATTGGCAATGCATAAAAGAACTCAGTGATGATGTGAAAGTGTTGGTAATCACAAGGGACCTTACAAAATAACTATTGGCAACTTCAAGTACATTAGATATTACAATATATTGATGCCCTTAATCCTAAAACTAACCCAAATTTTAAAATAAATAACAAAAGATAAAGGGTTTAGAGAGATTTCTAAAACTAAACTAATTCCTAAGACCAATTGTGCAAACAATCTAATATCCAAAGTGGACCAATCATTCAAAACCAATTCCTACTTGACCCAGATGAAACCTACAATCTCATAGAAATAGTGCAATATTCTAAGAAAATGAAGATTTTCAAATCATGGAGCATTCACACAAATCAACCTTATTTTTTAATCGAAATGAATAAATACACACAATTGAGCTTAGCACATAAATTCAAGGTCTAGGCTAACTTTACACAACAACTTACAATCAACAACATGCTAAAAGTATGGACCAAGGATTGCTCTAACACTTAAAATCTTAAATCATTAACACAATTGCATCACATATAAATAAAAAATATAACATGCAACCACAAATTTGAAGTAATTTCTCAATGATCCGGAAAAGCAAGAACCATGTAAAGTGAATAACATAAGAAAGAACACCAAAAAATAATGTCTTTACTTATATTGAATCATCCAAGTTTGCAACAATTCAAGTATCCACAATGTTTCAAGTGAATAACATAAGAAAAAACACTAAAGAACAATTTCTTTACTTATATTGAATCATCCAAGTTTGAAACAATTAAAGTATCCATAATGTTTCAGCACTTTCTCTCAAAGAATACTAACCCCTAGCTCAGTTCTCACTACTCCAACTATTTCTAACCATTCCAAATGAAACTTGAGCCTCAATTTATAGAAAAAAACATTAGGTCAGCCCAAAATTAGGGTTTACATGATTAGGTTGGCCCAGTAGGTCATCCTAGAGAGTTTTTGAATAAAATAAAATTACATTAAATGTTTGAAAACTAAGTCTAGTTTGTCCCAAAACCTTCTAGAAACATTCCATTTGATGGCACAAAATTTGAGGTTGTCCTTGCTGGCTAAAAGTCACATGACTAGCACAAGTCCCTAGGTGGTTGCAAGTTGGCTATTTTCCCCCTCTTTATTGGCTTCTAATTTGTTAGCCAACTCTTTGACTTTCTCCAATATCTCTTTCACATCTTCTAGATCTAGAATCAAAATAAAATTAACTCTTGTCTTATGAATTTTATACTCTTCTGAATATTCGGGAATCACTTTATTCCATTCAACCTGCAAGTCATGATATGTATCCAGTTTTGAAATCTGTATGGTTGCATCCTCTAGATGATCTTTGGAAACTGGTGCATTATTAGAAGGAGCATATATCTAATTCCACTATGCTTGCAACTTGCCAATATTCATATTATTTTGGCCAAAATTTCTCCTCCAAGTCATTATTTCCAAAAAGGTAAAGCAACTATCATATATCTCTTTCATCTTTCCTTGTAACTTCATTATCTTTTTTAAGGCCTTAGCAAGGAGTTCTTTTCTATAATTCCAGAATTCTACCCACTTCTTCACCTTAAAAATTTCATTTGAAGTAAAAATGTTCATATTGGAGAATTCATCATTTGGTACTTAGAGGATCTTCAATTCTTCTACAATTGTATCGAATTTGTTGTAGTTTGCAACAAACTAGGAAGTGTCTTCAATAAATTCAGATGCCTTAGCATGAATACCAAAAATTTGTTAATTGATTCATCGCCTCTTTTACTAACTTCCTAAAGCCATTCATGTGTGTTGTGCACAAAATATTTTAGCTTCTCCATCTCTGGCATAGCCTCCTTGGGTGACAACCCTCTGGGATTGAGGAACTACCATTAGTACAATCTTGTAGAGGATTCATTAGATGTTGTACATATTTATAAACATTGTTCAGTTTCTTTTGTAGCTTTTCTTTCTCCTCTGTTTCCTTATAAAGCTTTATTATAATGGCTTGTTAAGACTCTTAAAACTCTTCTTTTTCTTGCTCCTTGGTTGTTGGATCCAGATTAATGGTTTGTACCTTATAATCAGTGGGTCTTACCTCATCCTTGAATTTATTTGATGTAGGGACAGCTACATGAATGACTCTATTGTTAAACTCATCTCTTGAAAATTTTGAAATAATCCTAGCCATCTTCCTCTACTTGGATTTCCCCCACTATTCAAGCAACTTGTCCCAGCTTGAAGTTTCTTCTTGGGCAATTATTGGCTTTCTATTGAGCTTTTCTTTCAACCAATCTGGGACAGTAGGTTGCTCAGGTTCTATCTCTTTATTTGGAGTATATAGCACATTCTCCTCAACATTTTCCTCTATTTTTGGTTGATCTTCCTGCTCGTCTTTTTCTTGGTGAGGACTGTCAACAACCTCTTCTAGATTCTTCTCTACCTCAAGATGGTCTTCCAATTCATCAGTCACCACTTTCTCTAGAGACTTGGATAGTTTTTCTTGGACTACCTCTAATTTCATATTCTTTCTTTTTTCTCCAAAGGTTGATTGCTTCATTTCTTGTACAAAATTTCTACATTCTCCACTTCGAGGAGTAGAGACTTCATCATCTTCTTCCTCTGGTTGTTCAAGGTCATTAGATTTATTACCTTCTTCATGGATGACCTCCTTTAAAATCTACACATTATGAGGAGAAATAGAAGGGGAATTATTTCCTATAGCTGCTCTCATTTCTCCATCATCAGTAGGGGCCTCTTCACTTTGCACTTCTTTCTCTATGTTCTTTGTCATAGATATAGGGTATGTTTCATGCTTAGGAGAATTCCTCTTGACATAAACTTGTGGCTTTTCTCTATAACTTTCCATGTCTACAACTTTGGCCGAGGAAGGAGCATCAATAGTAGCACTACCTTTCCTTGCCTTTGTTGCCTTTTGTCCTTTTGTGACTAGTCTCCTCTTCTTCACAAGTTATGAAGTCTCACCTTCTTCATTTGCAAAACTAACCTTAGGAGCCCTCTTTATTTTGGGAGATGATTTTTCACCTTGTTTAGCTTTTTTTTGGCTTCTATTTTTCCTTTTTATTTACATAGGTCTTTCTTCCTCTTGAACATCCTCGCTATGAGGCTCAATAGTATCATCACCTTTATCAACTTCAACCTCTTCAAATTGAGAATCCAAGTCTCCTATCAAATCATAGGTGAATTTAGTACCATCAACTTCCAGCTCCAATACCTTGTGTTTTACACACAACCTAGAGTATTTCTTCATTGGTTCAATGACTTGATCCAAGTCTATTATTTCTTCCTCTGAATAGTTGATTGGGGGAAAGGGCTTGCTCCTATAGGGCTCAAAATCATGGTGTTGGAGTAGGCCTACATCATCATCTTGACCTAATTAGGCACCTCTGCAACTCTGTACAATTTGATTGATTTCAAGGGAAACCTAGAGAATCTTCTCCTTATAGGATAAAATTCATCCTTGAAATTAGCCCAAAAGTCCTTAATGTGCTCCTTATGTCTAAATTTTTTGTTAGATTGTTTTTGGGATTTTCCATAAGCATCAAAGTTATTTATGTTAGTATGAGAGTATAACTCAAAAATTTCCTTCTCTTTCTTAGAATGTTGAGAACTCTAAATAGAAGGACATGCCTCGAGTTCCAATTCTCAATGGAAATTCTACTCCCAATCCTTTCTTATGCAATTCTTGTTGTAAGATTTCCTCAAATCCTACCATTTTCCTTGTCAATTATAGCATTAGGAGCTTATTAGTTGGATACCTTGGTAGTCTAAGTGGAATAGTAGGAGATCCTTGTACTCGAATGTACGTGAACCTTTGAAAATGAATAAACCACTGACCATATTGTTTTATTAAGTTCATGGAATCAAAGAAACTCTGATATGGAGAGCATATTGCAACAACCTAGGAATGTACATGAAAAATGCATCATTGGATCTCCTATAGTTGATTGTTTTATGTTGTAGTTGTGGGTAAATGTGCCATATCGTGTCTTTTTCTATACTCCCTTTGTAAATGAGACCCTTGTACTTAGTCTTGCTTGCCAACATGGAGACAAGATATGAAGTCATTGTAAACCTATTAGTCTCTTGTACACTTCTTAGTTGGGCATCCAAGTTGTTACTTATGATTCTAGCCCAATGATAAGGCTTGCCAGGCACAATTTGTGTGATGGGGTAAAACATCCAATTTTGGAAAATATGTGCTTCTTCTACTCCCATTACCCTTCCCAAAAGAGATAATATCATGATATTCCATTTTAAAGTCACTCCTATGCAATTGTTTGGGAATCTTGGAGTAGTGTAGTTTAGGCTTCAATATCCAGGAGTTATTCATGATCTCCAAAGCTCTATTGGGGTCTTCATCATAAAAATTTATTGCTTTCCGAATGTTAATGTCCTCAATAAGCTTGTGATGTGAGGTAATATTGAATACCTCTACAATGGATTCTTTAGTAATATTCTCCATGACTCTTCCTTGTGGCCCAATTATAATTCTAGTTCTAGAGTCATAGTGTTTTGCACATTCCAAAACCAAATATGGACAAAGCTGTTTGGAGGAAACCCTTTTGCTTGAGCCAACCTAGTATGAGTAATGGTCTTGGCCAATTGAGTTGGTGCATTTTCATATATCCTTTGTTGAAAATCATCATAATCCACATGACCCATCTTTGTATATGCAATCTTTGACCAAGCAGAAGCAATCTTGGATTCTGGACATATGCCCTTGAAATCATACTTCATCCTTTCTGCTCTTCTTCTAACCTCCTCTTGTACTAAAGCATATTTTGACTTAGATGCCTTGTTTGGGCTTAATTCTGCCTACATCTATTAGAAAGGACCAAAATCACCCAAATTCCAATAATAACACAACATGTCATTCATTAAATAAACTTTTTCAATACATGCTTAATGAAATTAATAAGTGAAAATTATGACATCAATATGGATCCTGAATGACAATGAAAACCAAATAATTCACTTAATGAGATCATACAAAGATATGCAAGTGATTCACATGTAAATCGATGAATATCCAACCAAAAAGTGCCATACAAACTCATGCGAAATCTCATTTATCACTAACATTTAAAAATTTAAACTAAAGGAGAAAGGTCAGGTAATCCAAGCAAGCTTAGATCCCCTGGCCATACTAGAGCTCAGGTAGTCTGAGCAAGCTCATATTTCCTATGGTCACCTAATTTTTCCCATTTTGGTTTGCAATCCTCTGAAATTTTCAATAAATAGGGTCTTTTGACATGATCCAACACATGTGCATGCATTAAACACCTTGAAATCACTTCACATATCGTTTAAATCAAATCTCAATTCATTTCATGCACTGGGAGCTTAGAGTTCATGAGGCTTAGGTATTTTTGGGTGGCTTGAAATCACTAAATTAAGGTTGAGCTTAGACTTTCTAAGTATCCAAGGTTGGGATTGGAAGAAAGGTGAGGATCCAAAAAATCTGAGGGGGCTCGAATTTTCTGAGTGGATTAAGGCTTGGATAATCTGAGCTACCTCAGAATTTTTGAGTTCTTCCCTAGATGCACCATTTCTCTAAGTGATTAGTTCATTCAATTTTATCACACTCATTTCACTCAAAGCTTCAAATCATTGATTTCACATTAAAATCAATTAACCCCATTTGTTTGATTTATCATCTCGTTCATCGTGTTTCCCACTTAGTCTTAACAAAACTAGGGTTTCATAATACTAGGGCTTTGAACTAATCAAGGAAACACTTGAAAATTCCATCATTAGTTAGTAAGATGTACTATGAGGGGATAAATATTAAATATTTTCAACAAATCAATCCACTCAACTCCATTCAAACCAAGGACCCTATTTAACCTTTTAGTACAAACCTTAAATAATAAAAACCCTAAATGGAAGATCATGAAACAAGGCAAAAATAAAAATCTACAACTTGATGGTTGTAAAGCTCCATAAGGAATTAACAACAAAGCATGAAATAGATAAAAAAATCCAAGAAATACCAAAACCCTACCTTGGAATAGTACACAAGGAAAGAAGATCTAATGGAAGTTTCCCAAGAATCCCGTAATAATCATGCAAAGAACACAATCCTCCAAGCAAAGCTCAATCAAAATGCATGATGGAAATAGATCTCTCCTCAAAATCAAGCATGCACAAGGTGAAATGACTCAAATGACACCTCAAATGTCTCTTATAATCTCCTTTTTTTCCATTTAAACTCATTAAGGTGGGGCAATAAATGCATGAGAGTACGTTTCAAAAAACTTGAGAATACAAGGGAAGCTCAAACCTAGGAAATATGAGGTAGCTTAGATTTTCTAACCAGATTAGAGTTCGGGTAATCTGAGTTACCTTAGATTTATCGAACCTACTCCATAGTCAAATTTTCCCTCCAATCAAAATATCAAACCAAAGTCAATTCTCTAGGAGGTAGGCTACCATTGTGATGTTGCAATAAGGAATCTTAAATGCAAATTAATCATTAAGTTCTTGGGTGAAATGAGATGAAGACTGAGAGACCTATCCCTTAAGGATAAAAGGTTAGGACCACAAGGAAAACAAGCAGACCAAACAAGCGAAAGAGGCACCTTGTCTTCGGTGGGGCATGTGTATGAAAATTGTACAACATGACTTTTAATTGATTATGTTAGCTGAATGTAGCTAAAATCAATTCAACATGTTTGGGTGTGAAAGAAGACTATGCCTAGTGTAAATTTATCTGTCCAGACACAATTGAATAGTTCATTTGGTCACATGAATTACATAATGCAAGTTGCACCACTTTGCAACTTTCAACTACTTGCATTTGAATTTTTTTTTCCCCAAGTGAAAATTAGCCACCACAAGAAAACACCTCTGAAATTGAAAAAAATGAGAGAGATTATTATAGAGGATCTCAACACAATCCCATAGGCTAACATAAGAAGTTTCTAAGCATCACAGTATCCGAGTAACAACATGTTGAAGTTTGCAGCCATTTTCCACCTCAGACACTTAAGGGATTCTACTGGTTGAATGTAGCTCAGAGTGATTCAGTGTGTTTGGGTATGAAAGATGAGCATGGTTATTGTAAATGTACTCACCTGAATGCTTTGGAATAGTTTTTTTGGTTACACAAGTTACAAAATTAAAGTTGTATCATTGTGCAACCTTTAACTACTTGCATTTGACAACTTTTTCCAGAAGTGAAAATTTGCAACCACGGGAGAATGCTTCCGAGATAGCAAAAAAAAGAGGTTATTGTAGAGGGAACCAATGCAATCTCATAGGATTAGATGAGAATTTTCTAAGTATCATGGTATCCGAGTAAGAGCATGATGAAGTTTGCATATATTTTGCACTTTGGACTCTTAAGGGATTTTACCAGTTTAAATGTAGCTCAGAGTGATTCACCATGTTTGGGTGTGAAAGAGAACCATTTCTAGCATAAATTCACCCACCTAGATGTGTTAGAATAGTTTGTTTGTTCACTCAAGTTTCATAATGAAAGTTGCACCACTTTGTAACTTTCAACTACTTGCATTTGACAACTTTTTCTCTAAGTGAAAATTTGTCACCACAAAAAATATTTTCAAGATTGTAAAAATTGAGAGAGGTTATTGTAGAGGGGCCCAACATGATCCCATAGGATCAAATGAGAAGTTTCTAAGAGTCACAGTATCCAAATAATAGAATTTTGAAGTTTACTATCATTTTGCACTTTGGACTCTTGAGGAATTATGTCGATTAAATGTAGATCTTATCGATTTAGTGTGTTTGGGTACAAAAGAGGACCATGCTTAAAGTAAATTTTTCCACCCATACATGTTGGAATAGTTCGTTTGGTCACACAAGTTGCAAAAACAAGTTGCACCACTTTGTAACTTTAGCCTACTTTCATTTGACAACTTTTTCTCCAAGTGCAAATTCACCACCATCGGAAAATTCCTTTGAGATAGAAAAAACTAAGAGAGGTTATTGTAGAGGGGCCCAATACAATTCGATAGGCTTAGATGAGAACTTTATGAGTGTCATGGTATCCGAGTAGCAGTATGCTAAAGTTTGCAGCCATTTAACATTTTGGACTCTTAAGGGATTATGTCAGTTGAATGTAGCTCAAAGTGATTTAGCATGTTTGGGTGTGAATATGACCATGCTTAGTGTAAATTTACCCTCCTAGATGTGTTGAAATATTTTATTTGGTCACACAAGTTACAAAATAAAATTTGCACCACTTTGCAACTTTCAACTACTTGTATTTGACAACTTTTTCACTAAGTGAGAATTCACCACTACAAGAGAACACCTATAAAATAGAAAAAACTAGTAGAGGATATTATAGAGGGGCCCAACATGAAGCCATAGAATTAGAAGAGATGTTTCTAATCATCATAGTTTCTGAATAAAAAAATGTTGATGTTTGTAGCCATTTTACACTTTAGACTCTTAAGGGATTATGCTGGTTTAATATAGCTTATATCGATTCAACATCTTTGGGTGTGAAAGAGGACCATGCCTAGCATAAAATTACCCACCCAAATGCATTGGAATAGTTTGTTTGATCACACGAGTTATACAATGAAAGTTGCACCATTTTGCAACTTTCAACTTGTATATGACAACTTTTTTTCTAAGTGAAAAATTTTCTAGCATGGGAAAACACCTTTAAAATAGAAAAAAATGAGAGAGGTTATTGTAGAGGGGCCCAAGGTAATCCCATAGGATCAAACAAGAAGTTTCTAAGTGTCATGGTATCTGAGTCAGAACATGTTGAAGTTTGTAGCCATTTTTTATATTAGACTCTTGAGGGATTTTGCTAGTTCAATGTAGTTTGGATTGATTCAGAGTGTTTGGGTGCAAAAAATGACCCACTTTGTGATTTTTGACTACTTGAATTTGACATAAAAAAATTTCAAAACAAAATTCACCACCATGGAAAAATATCTCAAAGATAAAAAAATTGAGAGAGGTTATTGTAGAGGGGACCAACACGACCTCATAGGCTCATATGAGATGTTTCTAAGTGTCACTGTATTTGAGTAATAACATGTTAAAATTTATAACCATTTTTCACTTTGGACTCTAAAAAGATTCTACCAGTTGAAAGTGACTCATATTGATTCAACATGTTTAAGTGTGAAAGTAGAGCATGCCTATTGTAAACATACTCAACGAGACATGTTGGAATAGTTCATCTGGTCACTTGAGTTGTAAAATGAAATTAGTATCACCTTGAAACTTTCAATTACTTGAATTTGACAACTTTTCCCCAAGTAAAAATTTACCACAACAAGAAGACACCTTTGACATAGAGAAAACCAAAAAAGGTTATTGTAGAGGGGCCCAACACAATTCCATTAGCTCAGACAAGAAATTTTTGTGCCACAGTATCCAAATAATAACATGATAAAGTTTGCAGTCATTTTGCACTTTGCACTCTAAATAGATTCTACTAGTTGAATGTAGCTCAAAGTGATTCAACATGTTTGGGTGTGAAAGAAAACCATGCCTAGAATAAATGTACCCACTCATATCCATTAAAACAATTTGTTTAGTCACATAAGTTGCAGAATGAAAGTTGTGCCACTTTGCAACTTTCAACTACTTGCATTTGACAACTTTTTCACCAAGTAAAAATTTTTTACAACGGAAAAATACTTCTGAGATATCACCAAGAGAGTTTATTGTATAGGGGTCCAACATGATCCCATAGGCTTAGGAAAAAAGTCTCTAGACATCACAATATTTGAGTAATAGTATGTTGAAGTTTGCATCCATTTTGTACTTTGGATTCTTAAGAGATTATGTCTGTTGAATGTAGCTCAGAATGATTTAGCATGTTTGGCTATGAAAGATGACCATTCCTAGTATAAACATACCTACCTAGATGCGTTGGAATGGTTCATTTGGTCATACAAGTTGTAGAACAAAACTTGCACCACTTTGTAACTTTCAACTACTTACATTTGACAAATTTTCTCCACGTGAAAATTTTCCACCATGGGAAAATGCCTCTGAGATAGTAAAAAATGAGAGAGGCCCAACAAAATCCCATAGACTTAAAAAAAAAATTCTAAGCATCGCGGTATCTGAGTAACAACATGCTAAAGTTTGCAGTCATTTTGCACTTTGGACTCTTTAGGGATTATACTTGTTGAATGTAGCTCAGATTGATTTAGCATGTTTGGGTGTGAAAGAGGACTATTCCTAGTGTAAACATACCCATATTTGAAATAGTTATTTTTGTCAAATGAGCTGTAAAATGAAAGTTGCACCACTTTGCAACTTTCAACTACTTACATTTGACAATTTTTTCTCCAAGTAAAATTTTGCTCGACATAGAAAAACACCTTCGAGATAGTGAAAACCAAGAAAGGTTATTGTAGAGTGGCCCAACACAATCCCATAAGCTCAAATAAGAAGTTTATAAGTGTCATGGTATCCAAGTAACAACATGCTAAAGTTTATAGCCATTTTTCACTTTTGACTCTTAAGGGATTCTATCAATTGATTGTAGTTTAGAGCAATTCAATATGTTTGGCTATGAAAGATGACCATTCATATCATAAAAATAACCATTTAGATGCATTGGAATGATTCATTTTGTCACACAAGTTGCAAAACAAAATTTGCACCACCTTGCAACTTTCAACTACTTCCATTTGACAACTTTTCCCCAACTGAAAATTCACCACCATGGGAAAATGCTTCTAAGATAGCAAAAAATGAGAAAGGTTATTGTAGAAGGTAAGAACACAATCCTAGACTCAGATAAAAAAAATTTAAGCGTCATAGTAACCAAGTAACAACATGCTGAAGTTTGTAGACATTTTGCACTTTAAACTCTTTAGAGATTTTGCTTGTTGAATATACCTTAGATTGATTTAGTATGTTTGGATGTGAAAGAGGACTATGCCTAGTGTAAAAACACCCACTGAGATGCATTGAAATAGTTCATTTGGTCACATGAGTTGCAAAATGAAAGTTGCACCACTTTGTAACTTTCAATTACTTGCATTTGACAACTTTTTCCCTAAGTGAAAATTTGTCGACATCGAAAAATGTCTCCAAGATAGTGAAAACTGAGAGAAATTATTGTAGAGTGGCCCAACATGATCCCAAAGGCTCAAATGAGAAGTTTATAAGTGTCATGGTGTCTAAGTAACAACATGTTGAAGTTTGTAGCCATTTTTCACTTTGGACTCTTCAGGTATTCTACTGGTTGAATGTAGTTCAAAATGATTTAGTGTGCTAGGTGCAAAAAAGGACCCTTCCTAATGTAAACATACCCACCTAGCCACATTGGAATAGTTTGTTTAGTTACACAAGCTGCAAAATGAAAGTTGCACCACTTTGTAACGTTCAACTACTTGCATTTGATAACATTTTTTGCAAGTAAAAATTCGTAAGGACTAGAAAAATCTTTCGAGATAGAAAAAATTGAAAGAGGTTATTGTAGAGTGACTAAACATGATCCCATAGGCTCAAATGAGAAGTTTTTTCACATCAAGATATCTGAGTAACAACATGCTAAAGTTTGTAGTCATTTTGCACTTTAGACTCTTAAGAGATTCTACCAGTTGAATGTAGCTCAGATCGATTCAACATGTTTATGTTTAAAAGAGGACCATGTCTAGTATAAACGTACCCATCCAGATATGTTGGAATAGTTTGTTTGGTCACATGAGTTGTAGAATGAAAGTTGCACCACTTTGCAACTTTCAACTACTTGCATTTGACAACTTTTTCCCAAAATAAAAATTTGCTACAATGGGAAATGCCTCTGAGATAGCAAAAATCGAGATATTTTATTGTAGTGGGGCTCAAGATGATTCCATAGGCTTAGATGAAAATTTTCTAAACTTCACCGTATTCGAGTAACATGTTAAAATTTACAATCATTTTACACTTTAGATTGTTAAGGGATTCTGCCAGTTGAATGTAGCTCAGATTGATTTAGTATGTTTTGGTGAAAAAGAGGACCATGCTTATTGTAAATATACCCACTTGGACATGTTGGAAAAACTTTTTTGGTCACAAGAGTTGTAGAATGAAATTTTCATGTAATGTCACCAATTTAGCTTTATGCTCTTCATTTGGAATTAGCCTGTTTTAAAAAACTCATAGGCTAAGCAATATGGGAAATTAGGGTTTTTGTTTTCATATGCATTGTCAAGGGTTTACATGTTTGAGTTTTTGACGCATGTTTGTTGGAGCTTTTTGGGTTTCTGGAGAGCATTAGGATGAGGTAACATGCATGTTAAGATTATGAGGTTCAATTTTGGTCGATATCTTGAATTAAAGAATGGTTTCTAGGTGTTTCTTGGTTTTTAGAGACCTCTGAGGGGGTGTGACATGCATCTAAATCTAACAACCTTTCTGAACATTTACTATTTATAGTAAGTCATGATTACTACTTAGTTGGTGTTCAGATGATGTTTTGGAAACTTACTATTTATAGCAGTTTGCTATATTTGGTAAGTATTTTGATAAAATTATCATTCTAGTAGCAATTCAATCATCTTCAATTCAGTGTGGCTAATCAATTTGGCTTTCTGTTGAGTTGAAGTGAACTTACTAATTTTGGAATTTGGTATTTTTAGTAAGTCTATTTTTGGTAGTGGATCCATCAATAGTTCAACTTTGGTCATAATGCCATTTTTGGAAATCTGTCAAAATCATTCTTGGCTTCTTCCTTGGACTAAGTTGTATACCTATCCATTTTTCATGTTTTACAATTGTACCCCTTTCCTAGTTGTAGAACTTCAAGTTGTTTCAATGGGGGGCTTGAAAGGGGGTCGACTACTTAAGCATTTAATCTTTATTTTAAATGTTTTATTGATTTACCTTAATGGTGGATTCCTAGAGGAAAGTTAATTAATGTTTTATTAATTAAAATTAAGTGAATGTTGAGAGGTGGCATCCCTTGGAGGAATTTGAACAATTTCTTGTTGGGAGTCACAAAATTTCTTCATTTGTCATTTGAGCTTATATTTTAATGTTATGAGAAGAGTTAGACTGAATAAAAACCTCGCTAAGAGGGAGCTTAGAAAATAAATCCATCATTCGGGCTTGAAACTATGGATTTCTAGGTGGTTATTTGAGACTATACTTCACACGGAGGTGCAGATAGAGCTTAAATTTTGATGATTTCAAATAGGTTGTTGTATACCCTATTTTAAAGCTACTAGTTTTTACATGGCTGAAGCAAATTTTTGTTCATAGCTTTGCCACTAATTTTTATCTTGTTTTGGGTACTGGCCCATGTTGTTCAACTATGGAAGGCGCCTAATTTTGTAAAGTATCAGAATTTATTATTAAGTTTTTTACTTTTAAGAAGAGGTCAACCCTTCCTAGAGGTCGTACCACTTCTTGATGTTACATTGGGAGTCATGCTATTTTTTTCTTCTATGTTTGGCACTATTTATTTAGTGGAGTTTAGATGCCTAGTTGAGAGGTTTCGTTTGACTACTATATGAAGCTTTCCAGAGTTGTATTGAAGGAGATACATCCAATTTGGTGATTTCTCATCTTGCTGATATGTTTTTGTGTATTTACTATTTCTAATCAAATTAGTTAGAAATTGTTATAACATTGGTTTGAGTTTCATTTCCATATCATTTTATATTGTAATAGTTAGAGGATTATTACTATAACCTTTGTGAGATTTCAAAAGCATATCATTTCTTGTTTACAACTGTATTTATTCATTGTAAAGCTGATTAGTAGTATTAACAACTATTTATTGAATTGTTGAAAATTAGTTTTGAATTTCACACTCCCACTAGAGAAGTGGTTGAGTTTAATAATAAATCTTTCATTATTGTTAACTTTCCCCCCATGAAATAAGTGGTAGTGAGGAATGTATTCCCCCCACTAAATAAGGGGAAGTGAGGATTCCATGGCTAGATTACCACCTTAAAATTTGTAATAGTCTCACCCACTAAATAAGTGGAGTATTCCCACTACCTTGTGGATGCCTATTGTTAGCAGATGAATTTACTTTTAGTTCATTTTTGTTGTTAATGAACCATGAACCATATGCTATTACCTCCGACACTATGGGATCTTGGTAAAAATTCTTGGTGAGAGTTGTTTACAAGATGGTTTTTATTTGGAGCTAATACTAATCAGTGTTCTGGCACTAGTTTATATTGTGTTAAAATTGAAAAAAATTAAGGGAGAATACTACATTGCACCACTTTGCAACTTTCAACTACTTGCATTTGACAACTTTTTTTTCAAGTAAAAATCTTACACTATGGGGAAACACCTCCAACATAGTGAAAACTGGGAGTGGTTATTGTAGAGGAGCACAACACAATCCCACAAGCTCAGATGAGAATTTGTAAGCATCACCGTACTTAAGTAACAACATGATCAAGTTTGCAGCCATTTTTCATTTTGGACTTTTAAAGGATACTGTTGGTTGAATGTATATTAGAATGATTTAGCATGTTTGGGTGCGAAAGAGGACCATGAAAAGTATAAATATACCCACCTAAATGATTTGGAATAGTTCATTTGGTCACACGAGTTTTTGAATGAAAATTGCACCACTTTGCAACTTTCAATTACTTGCATTTGATAACTTTTTCCCTAAGTGAAAATTCACCACCACAAGAAAATGCTTCTGAGATAGTGAAAAATAAGATAAGTTATTATAGAGGGGCTCAACGCAATCCCATATGATTAAATTATAACTTTCTAAGTGTTACGATATTTGAGTAACAACATGCTGAAGTTTGTAGTCATTTTGCACTTTGGACTCTTGAGGGATTTTGCCAGTTGAATGTAGTTTGGTGTAATTTAGCATGTTTGTGTGTGAAAGAGAACCATGCCTAGCATAAATGTACCATGTCTCTGAGATAAAAAAAATTGAGAGAGGTCATTATAGGGGGGCCAACATGATCCCATAGGCTCAGATGAGAAGTTTCTAAGTGTTACAATATCCAAGTAATAATATTTTTAATCTTGTAACCATTTTACAGTTTAGAATCTTAAGGGATTCTACTGGTTGAATGTAGCTTAGATTTATTCAGTGTGTTTGGTTATAAAAAATGACCATGCCTAGAATAAACATACCAAATTGGATGCATTGGAACAATTTGTTTAGTCACACAAGTTGTAGAATGAAAGTCTTACCACATTGCAACTTTCAACTACTTACATTTGACAACTATTTCTTGAAATTAAAATTCTCCACCACAAAAAAAAAATTTTGAGATAGGGAAAAGCAAGAGAGGTTATGGTATAGGGGTCTAACAAAATCTCATAGGCTCAGACAAGAAGTTTCTAAGCATCATGATATCCGAGTAACAAGATGCTAAAATTTGTAGTCACTTTACACTTTGTACTATGAAGGGATTCTGCTGGTTGAATGTAGCTCAGAGTGATTAAGTGTGTTTGGGTGCAAGATAGGACCATTTCTAGAGTAAAAATACCCACCTAAATGTGTTGGAATAATTTTTTTGGTCATACAAGTTGTAGAATGAAAGTTGAGCCACTTTGCAACTTTCAACTACTTGCATTTGATAACTTTTTCCCCAAATGAAAATTAGCCAACATAAAAAATTCCTTTGAGATACCAAAAACTGAGAGAGGTTATTGTAGAGGGGTCTAATTCCATCCCATAAGCTCAAATGAGAAGTTTCTAAGCATCACAGTATCCGAGTAACATCATGCCGAAGTTTGCAACCATTTTGCACTTTGGACCATAAACAAATTTTGTTGGTTGAATGTACTCAGAGCAATTAAGTGTGTTGGGTGAAAAAGAGGACTATGCCTAGCGTAAATGTACTCACCCAAACACATCAGAACAGTTTGTTTGGTCACACAAGTTGTAGAACAAAAGTTGCACCACTTTGTAACTTTCAACTACTTGCATTTGACAACTTTTTTTCCAAATGAAAATGCTTCCAAGATAGAAAAAAAATAAAATAAAATTCTGTAGAGGGGCCCAATGTGATCCCATAGGCTTAGAAAAGAAGTTTCTAAGCATCATGATATTAAAGTAAGAACATGATAAAGTTTGCAGCCATGTTGCACTTTGAAATCTTAAGGGATTCTGCTAGTTGAATGTAATTCGAATTGATTCTGCATGTTTTGGTGTTAAACTTGACCATTCCTAGTGTAAATATACCCACCTAGACGTGTTTGAATAGTTTTTTTGGTCACAATAGTTGTAGAATGAAAGTTGCCCCACTTTGTGACTTTCAACTCTTTATATTTGACAACTTTTTCTCTAAGTGAAAATTGACCACCATAGGAAAATGCCTCTAAGATAGCAACAATTGAGAGAGGTTATTATAGAGGGACCCAACATGATCTTATAGGCTCAGACAAGAATTTTTTAAGTGTTATGGTATTCAAGTAATAACATGTTGAATTTTGTAGCCATTTTGCATTTTGTCTTAAAGGATTCTATTGGCTTAATGTATCTTGGATTTATTCAGCATGTTTTGTTACAAAAGGGGACCATGCCTAGTGTAAATGTAGCCAACTGGACATATTGAAATATTTTATTTGGTCACATTATTTATAAAATGAAAGTTTTACCACTTTGCAACTTTAAAATACTTGAATTTGACAACTTTTTCTCTAAATGAAAATTCACCACTACGAGAAAACGTCTCTTATAAATAGAAAAAATTAAGAGAGGTTATTATAGAGAGGCCAAATGTGATCTTATAGGGTTAGATGAGAAGCTTCTAAGCATCATGGTATCCAAGTAACAACATGTTGAAGTTTGCATCCATTTTGCACTTTGTACTCAAAAGAGATTTTGTCGACTGAATGTAGCTTAGAGTGATTCAACGTGTTTGGGTGTGAAATAGGACCATTCCTAGTGTAAAATAACCTTCATGGACATGTTGAAAGAATTTTTTTGGTGACACGAGTTGTAGAATGAAAATTTCACCACTTTGTAACTTTCAACTACTTACATTTGACAACTTTTTTGAAAAGTGAAAAATTTTCACCATAGGAAAATGCATCTAAGATACCAAAAACCAAGAGAGGTTATGTAGAGGGGCCCAATTCCATCCCATAGGATTAGATGATAAGTTTCTAAGTATCATGATATTCTAACAACATGCCAAAGTTTGTAGCCATTTTGCACTTTGGACCCTAAACAAATTCTACTGATTGAATGTAGCTTGGAGTAATTAAGTGTGTTTGGATGCAAAAGAGGACCATGCCTAGCATAAATGTACCCACCTGGATGCATTGGAATAGTTTTTTTGTTCATGCAAGTTGCAAAATGAAAGTTGAATCATTTTGCAACTTTCAACTAGCATTTGACAATGTTTTCCCAAGTGAAAATTTTCCACCATGAGAAAATGCCTTCAAAATAGAAAAAAAATGAGAGGGGTGATTCCACAATATTGGTTTACAATTTTTGGCCAAACTAGACACTAAACTATTTTTTTCTAACTATATCTTCACTTTTGGGCACCTATAGTGGCTAAACCATGGGGAATTAGTAGATGATGCAAACTAGTGATTTGTGAAATATTTTTTGTAGATTCTAAATATATTTTCTTTAAAATTTTTGGAATTAGATTACACTTGTTTTTCCATCTCCTTTAAAAAATATTTTTTTCAATAAACACCATTTTTAAGGAGTGACACTCACCATATAACACAACTTTTTTTCCATGAATGATAAAATTCTATTTTTTTTGAATTTAGATTTTGTAACTACAATATCTAGTATTTCCAATTGGTTTCATAATTTTTTATTGATTATTTATTCCTTAATCAAGTTTCAAAGTCAAACCAATTACAATTCAAACATATGCGTACCGTATAACACAACTTTTTTTGTATGTATCAAAATTCTTTTTTTTTGGATTAAAGACATTTTTTTTAAACCAAAAGTGGCAAGCCACTATAATATATTAATAGTATATAAATAACTACACAAGTTCTGGTCCAGAGGGAATACCAACAAGAAAGAACTAGGAAAAAACCTTCGGTTATAACCCAAAATGAAACAAAATGTGATTCAAATCATTTACAAAAAAATAAGAAAATGTCCCATAAGGAGGGAACATAATAGATTTTCAACATGCTAGCTAGAGTACTGCCACCCTCAGTTACCCAATTGATAAAACCTATACAAATGTGATACAAAATTAAGGAGTGAAATATGCATTCAAAGCATCCTTAGAAATATAACAACTACCCCAAAAAATTAACTCTGAAGGAATTGAGATTTTCTCTTCTTCCATGCATTCTACGCATGTTGAATTTTGGTCCTGCAATTCACCTTGATGATCCTTTGGCTCAGTGTGATTGGGAAGAGGAATATCATTAGCAAAGAAATCATAGCCTGCGAATGGGGTGTTTTCCTCTTTTGTTTGAACCACAACTTGAACTCTGGCCCTTTCCACTAAACCCTTACTCAGAGCATTGGAGCATTCTGCTAGAGGAGATTCATGAAATTCATTTTGCAACTAATTAACTGCCTCCATATGTATTTTTTCCTTTTTATCAGAGGAAAAATTGAAGAAATGATGATGCACATAGTCTCAAAGAAAAGTAAAAGAATAAAATTTATCTTTAATTTCAAACTCCATTGATGCACAAATGATTTTCGCATGTTTCTTTAGAGTTGATAAAAGAACATAATAATTTTTAAGTTGGGGACCCAATATGAAAACTTCAAATATTTCTTCAAAATTTGCCCAAACCTTGCCAAATTCACGAGGGAATACACTACCAATATAACCCTACCTAGAAACAAAATTATATTTTTGCACAACAAAAAAAAAAAATTCCTTATCTATAAACTGAGGGTTAACAAATTTAACCATAATTAATTCTAGTTCCTTCAATGACTGAAGTAAATCCATAGCATTAGAAAGAAATACTGAAAGAACCTATGAGGGAAAAGTTAATCGTCGTGCTCTGGATCTAGCAATCTCGACACCTAAAATTGCCTAAATGGAATCCTCTATTCTCAAAGAGTCTATCTTGAAAATGAGGCTTAAGTCCTCTTGTGAAAGGTTATTTTCGAACTGCCTTTCCTATGATTTTACATGACAATTAACTCTTAAGTTCTAGGGGTGAAGAGCCATGTCGTCAACATTTTTACACTTTAAATTCCAAGCTAAATGCGCTATCCAGAAACACCAGTGAATTGCTTTGAAAAGCACTTTTTAAAGCCCAAGAAACCTTTTCATTTACTAATTTTTTAGAAGCCATGATGACTAATAAATTGAGAAATGTGATAGAAAACAAAGCAAGATCCATGATGATAGAGCGAATTGTGTGTATGAGTTGCTATGGTCTACAAGAAGTAAATGTGTTGTACTACCACACAAAACTGGTACCTTAAGAATGTCGTCATGGATATTTATAGCATTCGCTAGAAAAGGTGACAATTTTTGAAGTAGCCAATATTTCAATGGCATCTACAACATGTACCATCATGGCTTAAATGAAATTGTAAATTACTCCTTAGAGCACATGAAAAAATCCCTAAAGTACCAATGGGGTAGCATACATGCCTCCAAGTAGTAGAGAAATCGTTTCTTTTCAAGGGAATATGATGCAATTACCAAAGCCTTCATTATTACAATGCAATGCGAAGTTTAGCTATCAAATGTGACCTTTATTTGTTGAACACACATGGCTTATTAGCCATCATGACTCTAAATGTCCCAAAAATATTCCTTATGTTTTGCAATTTGCCTCTTGTTTGAAAAGATTTGTCAATTGAGGGAAATCATTTAGTTCCCCAATATCATGCAAAATTTTTAATTTGATTTCCTCACAACCAAGATTTGCAAGGAAATCAACAATTCCATTTCCATCCCTATATATGTGAGTAATTGTGAATGCAAAAAAATTGTCAATTAAAGCCCAAGCTTTTTGTATAACATAATTTAAATTCTAGTTCTAAACCATTATGGTTCTACATTCGTTTATGATTATTAAATAATCCCCTTCAATATGGATATTTGAGATGCCCAATTGTAATGCCACTTCCAATCTTGATAATAATGCTTGTACTTCCGCATTGTTATTTGTATAATATGTTAGATGAAATGAATAAGCTGCCAAGAAATCTCCTGATGAATTCTTAATACAAATACTAGCTCCTGATTTCCTTTATTCGAATTTAGAAGCTCCATCAAAATTTAATTTAAAAAATCCTACTTGTGGAGGCATCCATTTGACTAACGTTTTCTATCAACTCTACTAGGACAATTATTAAGGAGGCTTCCATCAAATGAAAGCTTAATATTCTTCCAATTTCATGGAATGAAATTGTCCCAATTTGTAAATGATGAGCTTTTTTTTTCCTTTCTAAACATAATATTTTACCCCTTTTGATATCGCTTTTTCAATTTTAATTAAAGTCGTCTCTAATGTTTATTTAGTTTTTTTGAAGATTCTCATATTCCTTTCCCACCAAATATTCCATAACACTATCCCTGGAGTGATATGCCATAAACATGAAAATAAAGATGAGTGAAAAAGCACTGGCCAACTTTGAAACAAATCCCAAAAAGGAATTTGGGAGGGGCATATTTAAGTCTAATTTTCTTTGCATAAAAACTCAACACTGATGAGAAAAACTACATTGGAGAAACAAATGATCCACTAATTCATACTCTCGATCACATAGCAGACACTTAAAAGGGTCTAAAATTTTTAGCTTAACCAAATGATCACTACTAAGAACCCTTTTTTGAATAGAAAGCCACACAAAGCTACCCACTTTGGGCAAGACTTTGTTGTTCTATTAAAAAGAAAATGCTCAATGAGACTGTGCAAAATGTTTTAGTTGTCTTAATACGACATAACCTTATTTTACAGAGCAAGAGCCAAACTTTGAATCTTCCCAAATTATTTTATCTGGTTTTGAAGATAAATGCACTATTCTATCTTTCAAGACATTATAAAACAAATCAGATTGGTGAGGGGGAATGAGATTAGGCAGAGGTTTTTTCCACACTAATTTCCTAGTAAGAGGATTAGAATAGAGTACATAGTCTAAGAAATTTGTTCCCCAAACTTCAAATAAGGATGTTCTTACTTGTTGGATCTCTTGATTATCTACTAGGGGGGGTTACCTTTCCAAGAATCTGTCCAAAATTGAATACTCTACCCGTCATTTACCTCCCAAGAAGTATACTTTAAAATAAGACTTGGATTGTTTACAATGAAGTTCCAGATTATAGAACCTTTTGGAGGGTCTTCCACAATTAAAATTCTTGTGGGATTATCATTATCTAAATATTTCGCTTGCATTATCCTGGCTCATTTAGCCTCTTAATTTGAATAAATTTTTCATACAAGTTTTTCCCTAAAAGCTTTGTTTCTCAGTGATAGGTTTTGAACACTAGCCTCATCTTGACTCTTACCTTTGGATAAACCTTCAAGTGAGATGAGAGGTATTTTATTTTTTTCATCTATGTTACCTTTCCACATGAAAGATTTGATTATCTTTTCAATTTCCAAAATGACTGATGCAAGAGCTTTAAGGACAACGAGAAAGTAATTTGGGATTGATGATAATACTTATTTGATGAGCAATATTTTTCCTACCAATGAAATCCTTCTTGCTTTCCAAAGAAAAATTCTTACTTTAAGCCTATTAATTACTTTATCCCAAAAAGTTTCTTTATTGGCTCCCTTAAAACATGGGATCCCTAAATAGGTGCAATTCAGCTCTGCTTCTTGAAAACCCAAAACCTTGACAATTTCCTACTTTAGCTTTACAAGAGTGTTAAAAATTTATACCTTGGTTTTCGTTGCATTTATTTTATGACTTGATGCTAATGAATATTCATTAATTACCTCTTTAACCTACTTAGCTTCAGTTATAGATGATCTATTAAAGAGAAGAGTATCGTTACCAAAGAGGGAATGTCTGACATAAATATTTGAGTTTTCTATTTGCACTCCATTCCATAAACATTTAGTGTGCTTCAAGAGGATGAAGTGACTAAAGGATTTTTCCATAAATATAAAAAGAAATGGTGAGAGTGGATCACCTTGTCTAACCCCTTGAGAAGTACTAAAAAATCCTGATGGATTACCATTTATAATTACTGAGAACTTAGCACCAAATAGACAAGACATTACCCACCTACACCACTAAGCACCGAAACCAATTTTTTACAAAACCTTATTGAGAAACTAACAATCAAGATTGTCATAGGATTTCATCATGTCTAACTTGACTATGAAAGATGTCAATTTTGACATTGAGAATGTGCACAAAACTTCATGTGCAACAATTGCACCTTCATACGTTTCCCTTCTTGGGGCAAAACCTCCTTGCTCTTTCAATATGATCCTTGGGATAATCTGTTGTAACCTCATGTAAATGGATTTTGTGAATATTTTTTATATTGTATTGCATAAGGAGATGGTTCTAAAGTCAGCAAATGATTTAGGCTCTTTAATTTTTAGAAATATTGCTATATTAGTTACATTAAATTGTTGAACATAAAACTCATTCTTCTAGATTCCTCAAGTGCCCAAAGGAGGTCAAAATATAAGAATTCCCATTTTTTTAAAAGAATAAGGTTGTGAACCCATTCGGGCTAGGAACCTTATCTAGAGGGAGAGAGAATACTACTAGTTTGAGTTCCTCCATAGTAAAAGGCTTCATAAGCCTCCTCATTATCTTCAGAACTGATAAGACATGGAATTGTACTCAATAACTCATTTTGATCATTTAGTCTGGAAGCATCTATGGTTTGTGGGGAAGAAAGGAGCTATGAGAAAATCTTCACACCTTCATTAGAAATATCTTCCTCCCTGGTTGCCTAAGGATAACTCCTGAATAGAATTAATTTTGTTTGTTTCTTTTTTATCTGAGTAGAGGTATGAAATTTTTTTGTATTCCAATCCCCTTCTTTTAGCCATAGTTTTTGAGACTTTTGTTGCTAGTATGCTTCTTCTCTTGCACATAATTCTTCCCATTCCTCTTGCAAATGTTTTTGTTTATCATATAAGGCAACATCCAAACCATTTTTGATTATATTCTCATGGAATGCTAATAGTTCTTTGAACACAACATATTTTTGTTCAAAGATATTTTTGAAAACTTGCTTATTCGAGACTCTAATTTTTTGCTTCACAAATTTCTTCAAAATTAAAGGATATTTTTCTTTAGGAATAGAAGTGTTTGCAATAGCTAAACAAATGGCATAATGATATGACCCTAGATAAGGAAGAAACTTAGACTGTAAATTGAAAGTTGAAAGAAACCAATTGGGAGAAACATGAAACCTATCTAATCTTTCTACTATTTGGAGAAAACCCTTCCTCTTGTTAGTCCATGTAAAATTTCCTAAATGTTGAATATCCTGTAAAGAATTTGAAGAGATGAACTGAATAAAATTTGACATAACTTTTTGAGGTGGACATATTCCTCCACACTTCTCTTGAAGAGATGTTACTTCATTAAAATATCTAGCTAAAATGATTTTCCTAGTGTGGAACAAATCAATTTTCCTGGTGAGCTCATCCCACAGGTTCTTCTTTTCAATAGTGGATGTTGGACCATATACATTTAAGAGCCAAAAATGAAGATCAAATATTGTAACTTCCAAAAGTTGCCAATAATTTTCATTTTTGAGCAATTTAACACTCACTAGTTTTGGATTCCACAAGATGGCTAGGCCACCTAAAGCACCTTGAGCTGGGGTATGTGTTGATTCCCATCTAATCCACTTTTTAATTGAGCATTCAAAAGTATTTGCTGAAGTTTTTGTTTCGTGTAAAAGAACAATGTATGCTCCACAAGCATCTATCAACTACCTGATTCAAGTACGCTTGTCAGGGGTGTTAATTCCCCTGAAACTCCAAGAAATGATCTTCATTTCTCCTGAGGAGAGCAACAAGCTCTCCTTTAATGCTTATTGTACATGGATTCCAATATGGTTTTCTTGACACCTGCTTCTATTTGTTCTTGCATCTTTACAAGAATAGATTTCCTACCTCTTTTTCTTGGAGTTTTCTTCATAGGAGGTTGATAGGGGAACTGAACTATTGAAAGGGTTTTAATGCATTCTAATCCTACAGACTTAAGGAATTTTGAATCTAACAAAGATTTCCCCAACAATTTTTCCTGAGACACTTGGGTGGAGGGTTCAATTTTTTTTTTATCATCCAGAGGGTCACATAAAGTCCCCTAAGCTATATGCACTTTCTGATTTCCCTAGGTAAGAAACATAGGACTGTTTCCCCAAAGATCTTCTTCCATAGCAATTTCATCTATCAAATCAAAAGCTATGGAAAACAATATTTTTTCTGCTAGATATTCAAGATCTACATCCCTACTCTTATTGGAGCTTGGTACAAGCCATTTATCCTGATCAATAGTAGATGGTAGTTCTTGATCAATCATTTTCCTCTGTTGTGAGTTATCATTTAAGGACCATGAGGTTAGATAATCCTTCATGTCTTGAAACATCAACCTTTTTACAATTTCTTCAAGTTGGAGTTTTGAACTTAATTTTTCCTCTAGAGTATAAAGATTGAGTGATAGACTAGAAAATATTTACATTGGATTCCATACTTTCTGTGAAATTTTAACCTGATACTATGTATTTTTCTTTAACTTTGATTTTTTAACAAACCCCAATTCTACTTCCACTAGATCCTATTTTCTTTTGTGTGAAATGTTGTGTGTAGGAGTGACCTCATGATTTGACTGAGCCTACTAATTTTGGACCTTATTTGTGGAGACTCTTGAAATATTATCAGGCATATTAACCTTACTACAATGCTTAGAACCACTTTTTACATTGTCCAAGTGAGGGGTTTGATGTGAAGAAGATTCTACTAAGCATTGAGTAGGTGGATTCCCTATGATATGACAATGAGAGCATGCATTGTTAGGAGTTTCACAAAAAAAATTTTGGTTCCAAACTCCAAATTTTGAAATCAATTGAATATTTGTAGGAAATCCTTTATCCATATCAAAGAGAGCATAGGTTCTGATAGGTTTTGATGGATTCTTAAAGAACTCCTTATCACGCATAAGAAAAATTCCCACACTATTAGCTATAATTTTAATTAAATTTAGATCTGTGTATTCAAAATGAAGTTGTGGCATTTGAAACCAAAAGGGGACAAATTTAAATGAAGCATTTTTAGGATTAAAATTTGGGGTCTAGGACTCCATGCTTAATCCTGCTCCTTGAAAAACCCATGATTTAATTCTAAAGATAGTCTTTTTTGACTTTATTATAAGAAATTCCCTTAGTAATATTTAAATAAAAAAAAATTTGCACGCCCTCCCTATCATTATAAATGATATCTTTTAATTGTGACAAGGGTAAAGATAGATTCCAAAACTTATAGATTATTGCTTTATCTCGTAGATCTTGAATTTGTGCATGAAACATGTTCTCAGGAAAAGTGATTTTAATCCCATCCCATTGATGGAGGGGTTGAGATGTATCTGCATCCATCTTAGTCTCCTTCCCCTTCCATGTTTGTTTGCTTGATCCAGTTTTCTTGGAACTCTTCTTTTTTTTTCTTTGATTTTTTCCCCTTTCTGACCTTTTTTTGAGTGTGAGGCAGAGTTACTTCATTATCCTTTGATCATGTAGGATTATGATATTTTATCTATGTATTGAGAGAAGTTCCATGCTGATCAACATTATTAATTGAAATCACTTTTTTTGATTCATGGCCTTAGCGTTCAAATGATTGGGAAGTATGCCTAACTTTTAAGGATATAGATTTTCGTAACCAAACCTTCAAACCCTTATTCCTTTGCTACGAATGGTTGTCCCATTTAGCTTTGTTGGAACTGTAAATTTCTAATGATTTTTCATGTTGTCCATATTTGTGCATCTTACAAATGAGTCTTACTTTGAGCACAATTTCCTCTCTTCATCGTACTTTTACCTATATCTTGCCCATATAGCCCCATAAAATCCATCGGGTCATGCATTTTCCATATTGCAGTTCCTATCGGCATACATTCATGACTGTCTCCCCAACCCATGTTGCTTTTGTGCTAACATATGTATGATGCAGGTTTTTCGGCAAGACTCCTTTGATGTCTCAGCGATCACAAGTCGTGTGCATTCACCGTTCGGCAGGACTCTTTCATTGTTTTTGTGACCAAGGAGGAACCTATTGGCAAGAGTTTGGTCATCGCGGTAGTGTCTTATCGAATTTAAAATGTCTCCCGGACTAATACATGTGGAGGTTCATCAATGAGATCTAAGTGGTATCGACATTATGTCTTGGCGAATGTCTTATGTCTTACCCACAATGTGCAAAATGATATGCGGAATGATGTCCCAATGACTTCGTTGGGTCTTGCCGATTATGTGTTCCTTTCAAAAGGGTTCTCAGGAGGAGTCTCACCAAACAACATATGAGATTTCACTTCAGCCTGACATCTTGCTTTCAGTGCGAGGTTATAGCGAATTTACATTATCACACCGACCGATGGCAGGGGGATACATATCGATAAGAGTTGGAGCTATCAAGGTAAGGTCTTGGAAAGTGACCTCTAGTCTCGTCGATATTACACATGGAGTTTCTATCAAAAGATATTTCGATGAGACTAATGTGACTTTAGAGTAAGTCCTAGTGAATTCATGTGGGTCTCACCGATGGAACACAATGGGGGATTTTTTCGGCATGAAGATTGATTTGTCTGAGTGACACATAAGATGGATAAAGTCTTTTGGTAAGATATAGCATGTTCTACGAGAGGTCTCCCCGACGCTAGAATGTCATAGCGAAGCACATGAGACAAAGGGTTTATGTCAGTGTGAGAATGATTTTGTCTTGGAAATCAGGCATAGATTCGAGGCTTTCGGTAAAAAAAAGAGCACTCTATATGAGGTCTCCCCGATGTCGATATGTTATAGCTACCCACATAAGATAGAAGGATACATTGGCGAGAGGACCATTATGTTACAGCGACATACATGAGGTAAAAGGAGACTTTTAGTGAAACATAATGTGATCTACATAAGGTCTTTCTGATATCAAAAGGTTATAGCAACAATGAATGAAACGAAAAGGGCATCTCAGTGAGAAACTTGCTTGTGTTTCAGTGAATAAATAATACACTAAGAAAAGCACATCGATGAAACATAATGTAATCTATACGACATCTCCCCGACTTAGATAAGTCACGGTGAAAGCGAACCACAAGACGCTTGATGATTTAATTTCCTTCAGCATAACTACATGATATGTCTTGGCGACTGTTTCATTGGTGATTAATAAAATTCAAATATTGTGGCCAACATGTGAGTTCCTAAAATATAGTTATAGGCTGACATGAATTGAGCCCAAATTCAGTGGTAGGCCGACATGGGATCTCAGTATGATATGTTTTTCTGATACTAGTGTATAGATATGCATCTTGTGATTGTAAATGATTCATCAGCTACCAGTTATTCGACATATAGTAGGAAAATTATATGGATACAATACAATAGATTTATCAGATCAGAGACTATGATGCATGTTTTCAAAATGGAGGTATTTATGAAATTCAATTGATGTTGCTGCACATTTCTGGTGTCAATTATCTATTGAATTTAATGAAAGTATTGCTAAGTTGTCTCCAAGATGGATTCTTTCTGATTGTTTAAATTGATATAACAAGATTATACTCAATCATCAGTGCACATTTGTTGTATCTATGTGGTTAATTGATTGGTTCTTTCAAGCAAAGATTAAATCCTTTTAGTTGATCACAGTAATCAAAGAGATTTGTTTGGATTGTTATAGAGCTTAGTAATCACAATCTTGCATGTTTATACAAGTTGTAAATAGAATATATGCTAGATAATTTGAGTTTTCTCTAGAGAGGTGTTGCTCATCTTGATTTCATTTGACTCTGCATACCCAATAAGGCATTAGTCTCTACACTTCATCATTTTGAATTTATTCAATTTCTTTATATCTGTTAATTGAGTATTTTAGGATTTAGATCAGAATATTGCTATTGCTATCAAGTTTGATTCCATTTGTTCACTTCCATTTGCCATTGTGGACAAATCACTGCAAGAAAGATAATCATAAGTACATAAAGTCTGCTTCATTCAGTTAGGTACACCCGCCTAGGTCTAGCAGCACCTGAAGAGTAGAAGGTTGAAATCTTTTGACCTTTCCTATTACCCTAAAGCGTATCAAGAGATTGGTAGCCACTTGAGGCATTCCACCTGCATTTTTGAGAGCTAAAAAATTGGTGACTCTGTTGTAGATACATTGAGAATCAAGGCCTTAATCATAGAGTTAAAAACTTTATACAGGCTCCACTGGGAATAATAAATATCAAGTGTTTTCACTTTTGACAAAGTGAGTGGCGACTCTGACAGAAACATTGCATTATTTCATCATGGGTGGAAGAAGATCTCAATATAGGGGAGGTCATACTGGAGCTCTTGTTGGCAGAAGTAAGTGGACACACAAAGATGACAAGGTTGATAAGGGAAAAAGAATAAGTGAGGACATGTGCATGTTAGATAAAGATAAAACATCAAGAGCACATTTTGAAACATATGATCGCTATGATACATAGAGAGATAATTCAAGTGTAGAACTTTGCACCCCCAAAGAGCAAAAAAATCCATTTTATAATCGTCAAGATCAACTTGAGTTTGATGCTAGACTTGAAGCAAGAGGACTCAGATATCAACAAGAATGTGATCAAAGGATGGAGGGTAACCAAAATGTGTTTATTGATCATGAGCTTCCTGAGGAAGTAAAAGCACAGTTTGAATTACAGAGGAAGGAGATAGAGGATCTGAAGGTCGAATTGCTAAAAGTCCAAATTACTGCCCAGACAACTAATTCCCCCCCGAAGTATATACCACCTCATTAGCAAGGTAATCATGGTGCAGGGCCTTCAAATCCACCAGTGTCTCCTCACCATCAGATAGGGAATCACTATAAGCAGCCAAATCATCCACCTCATATTCCCACACAACATACAAATATGCAGACACCTCATGCTCATGGTCAGCTTGGTGTCCCACAGTATAATGCACAATTCAATAATCTCATGCACCAATGTCAGTATCCACCTAGTCCTCCCCCTCACCAACATACAACCATGATCAGATAGTTTGATTTAGCAGGTTTTCAATTATACCCTTACCCTATGGATGGTAGTTGGAGGGGTATGGTGCTAAAATTTACAGGGAGTAATGCAATTATTGCTAAAGAGCACTTAAGAAGTTTTAATGTTTTCATCCAAGACATAGATGTGCCATATGAATATTTACACATGAAGTTTTTTATGATGTCACTTATTGAAGATGCTAGGGATTGGTTCAACACCTTGCTAGCATTTTCAATTAATTCTCTCCAAGGATTTCAGGACCAATTTCTTGAGCAATATGGGAATCTAAATGCACTAGACACAACTCTTCATGAATTGATGCGAATTCAGAAAAATCAGAATGACTCAATTTATGATTTCAACCAAAGATTCAACAATTTCCATACTAAGGTACCTCCTGGATCAAGGCTGCCAAATTCTATAGCTTTGAGTGTTTATTTGAATGCATTTGATCCTAAAAAAGGGTATGAATTGAGAAATAGATTCCTGAGATATTTGGATGAAGCATAGAAGATAGCATTGACAATTGAAAACAACAAGAAGACTGCTAGGATAGTCAGTAAAAGAGACAACCCTAGGGATCCTCAGCAAAGCAACAATTATCAGTACAGACATGAGAATACATACAGAAATGAGAGGCCGAGGTTGCATGACATGCCTTATAATATAGACTGGAAGGATGGAAAACCTATAACAGCTAGGCCTAGAAGCAAAGACACTCCTGATCCATTGAGCAAGAAGGGAACCTATATGGTAAGTAACAATTATTTATGTGAAGCTTGTGATAAGCCACATTCCCTAGATTATTGTGTTGTAGCCCAAATAATGCAAGAAGAGGGAATGTTGATGGGAAATAGTGGAGAAGATCACATGGTATATATGACTTCAAATACTTTTCACCATGTTGAGGAAGGGTACTCATCTTCAGAGGATGAAGTTTATGAGTATGATGTTTCAAATCAGAGATACAATGTCCATATGGCTGAACAATAGGTCTTTTCTGATTCTGAGGAAGATTATACAGAGCCACATTTTGTTGAGGCACCTACTCCATGCAGTATGAGGAGACTCACTAAAGATGAAATAGAAAGATTAACTATTGCTGCAATAGAGGAAGCAAAGAGTAAATACTGGCTGAGAAATAGAAAAGTGAATGAGATGGAAGACGTTCCTAGGGGAATCTTTATGAAGGATTAGAAGGAAACACAAGGAACTGTGAAGAAGCCAGAAAAGAGACTACCTGATAAAGATGAACAAAAGCCTGCCCAAAAGTAGGAAGTTAAGGAGTTACACAAAGAGATGCAAAAGCATGATCAGCCTAGTAAAAGAGAGAAAGAGGAAAACAAAGGAGAAATGCAATAACATAAGAAAATTGTTAAGGTGGAGGGCTCTTCTTTTGACTTCACTCAGGTGTTATCCCAGGTAAAAATGTATGTTCCATTACTTGAGATGATGAAAATTAAGGAATACAAATATAGTGTTGTTTAATTGATAACAAATGGAAATGAAAAACATGTGAATTCTGAAAATAGAGTAGCTATTAAAGCAGTCAATAGGCAGGAGAAAGTAAATATCCCAGAAGTCTGCTTGAGTGATATATTAACAACTCGCCCTCAAGTTGATCCTTTTTTCACTACATTGCTTATCAATAACAAACTGCTAAGGAATTGCATGATAGACTTTGGTGTTGCTATAAATATCATGTCAGTAGGAGTCATGAAGTAGGTTGGCATGTGGGTTGATACATGTGAAGGGAAATTCTATGCAATGGATAACAGACCTGTTCCTGTAGTAGGCATTATGAGAGGTGTTGAAGTCAAATTCGCTACTTATCCACAGGTGGCATATAATATAGATACAACAGTGATAGATACTCCTCCTCAGTTTGGGATGCTTCTATCAAGACAGTGGACAACAACAGTTGGGGGAAACATCTAGTTTGATTTGTCTTATGCAACAATTCTGGTGAATGGCCAAGAAGTGAAGTTGTATAGGGAACCAAGAATGAACCAACTTGTTGATTGTGTACCACACGATCATATCAATTGTTTTTGTGATGTTGATCTTGGAAGTTTTAAGATTGAATCATCCCAGCCAGAATTAACCAATAGTGATCCAATTGAAAATCATGTGGCACAAAGCTGCAATGAAGTGTGGAAGATGTTTTTTGATGGAACATGCAACCAAGAAGGTAATGGAGCTAGAATTTTATTTGTTTCACCTAAAGGTATTACATTTAAATATTCATTCATGTTGACATTTGAGTGTACAAACAATGTGGTGGAATACGAAGCTTTATTGATAGGCTTGAACATAGTTGTGAAATATAAAATCAAGTTGCTGGCAGTTCTGGGTCATTCTGAGTTGGTTGTTTCACAAATCAAGTCAAAATATGTAGCAAAGCACAAAATATTGAAGCAATATAGGAATGTTGTATGGGACACAGTTGATTTGTTTGATGCATTTTCAATTGAGTGGATTGACAGATCAAATAATATAATGTCTAATTTTTTAGCAAATGTGCTGTTGAAAAGAGATGATATCACTGGGATATCACATATTGAATTCAAGACAAGGCCTACTATTTCTGATAACATTTACAGTTGGCAGGTCTTCAATGGTGATACTAACCTTTTGAAGTTCCTTCATTATATAGATCAATATGAAGCCCAGGAAATTGACTTCAATGCTTTTGTTGAAGAATTGGATGGGAAGCAAATAGTGTTTGGCAAGGAGATCTTACAGCTCAAAAAAAATAAGCTTCCTAAAGGTTTGGTGGCATTGGAGAGGATGTATGATTTAAATGATTGGTCCCTCATGAAGAAAACACCAGTCAAAAGGGAAGATGTTGAAGAGATTAACTTGGAGACTGAGATGGCACCAAGAAAGGTGTAGATAGGAAAGAAGATAAGCCCTACAATTAGAAGAATGTTGATTGAGTTGCTGAGAAAATATAAACACATCTTTGCTTGGTCTTATGAAGATCTAAAAACATATAGGGAAGATTTTTTTCAGCATGAAATACCATTGAAGCCAGATGCTAAGACATTTAGACAAAAGTAAAGACCCATAAATCCAACACTGGAGCCTAAAATGCAAGAAGAGTTGACAAAGCTCAGAGATAGAGGAATCATCAAACCAATTAGGCATTCAATGTGGGTCTCAAATTTGGTCCTTGTGAGCAAGAAGAAAGGAGATATCAGACTATGTGTGGACTTTAGGAATCTGAATATGGCATCTCTCAAGGACAATTATCCTTTACCCAATATGGAGGCTATATTGCATAAGGTGACTGGGTGTGAGTTGTTGTCCATGATGGATGGGTTTTCAGGATACAACTAGGTCAAGGTCAAAGAATTTGAGCAATATAAGACAACATTCACAACTCCCTAGGGAACATATGTATATATAAGAATACCATTTGGTCTCACTAAGTCTAGAGTGACTTTCCAAAGAGCTATGGATGTGGCATTTGCAGATTTAATCAATGCTATCATGGTGGTGTACCAGGATGACCTGACTACTTATTCAAAGAAGGCTGAAGATCATGTACAATATTTGGAGAAGGTATTTATTAAAGCCCTAGAATATGGTATTAGCTTAAACCCTAAGAAGTGTCATTTTGCAGTCACATAAGGTAATCTTTTAGGACATATTGTCTCAAAAGAAGGGATTAGGATAGATCCTGAGAGAGTTGAAGCTATTGAAAAAATCCCTATTCCCAAAACTGTTAAGGCTATACAATCATTCTTTGGACAGATTAATTTTGTTAGGAGATTTGTTTCTAACTTTGCTAAGATCATTAAGCCCATATCAAAAATGTTGAAGAAAGGATAGAAAATGGAATGGACTGTAGAGGCCTTGGAAGCTTTTATATCTATCAAAACGGCCATCAATGAGGCTCCTGTTATTAAATCTCCAGATTTGGAAAATCCTTTTCAGATATTTTCATTTGCTTCAATGCATACTATTGCTGCTGTTATGTTACAAAAGAATGAAGATGGTCATGAACAGTCAGTGTCTTTCTTCAGTAATTCATTACAAGGGTCTGAATTGAAGTATGACATAATGAAAAAACAAGCATTTGCATTAGTAAAAGCTACAAAGCTTTCAGGCCATATCTTGTTGGAGCAAAGGTGATTGCTTATGTCCCTCATGCAACTATCAAGGATATTCTGACACAATCTGAAGTTACAAGAAAAGGATGCAGGTGGATTAACAAGATCTAAGATTTTGACATGGAGATATAGATTACCACACTAGTGAGAGGTCAAGGCTTGGCTAGGTTAATGGCAGAATTGAATATTGAAAAAAATCAAGTTTGTAATGTAGAAGAAGGAACTGCAATTGAAAGCATCGAGCACACTCCTTGGTATATTGATATTATGCATTACCTTAAGTACATGAAGTGTCCAAAGGGATTGAGTGATAGCCAGAAAAGAAATTTGAAGTTGTAGGTATCTAACTATGTTTTTATGGATGGAGATCTGTTTTGGAAGAACATGGATGGTATACTGTTGTTATGTATGGATGAGTCATAGGCCAAGTATGTTTTAAGTGAAATGCTTGAAGGATTTTGTGGAGGACATTATTTAGCAAAGAAAACTACACACAAAATTCTCAGGGTAGGGTATTACTGGCCAAAGGTCTTTAATGATTCTTTTACACATGTAAGAAAATGTGAAGCCTACCAAAAGTTCTCTAGAAAACTGAGTATCAAGGAGATTTTCCACTTCGACCTTTGCAAGCTGATGCCCCTTTTCATCAATGGTGAATTGATTTCATTGGAGAGATATAGGAAAGATCAAGAGGAGGACACAAGTGGATACTGGTTTCCATTGATTATTTTACTAAATGGGCAGAAGCAATCCCAACTAAACAGGCTACAAGTAAGGTGGTGACAAATTTCCTAATGGATAACATTATTACCAGATTTGGTACACCACTGAGGTTAATCACAGATAATGGGATGTGTTTCAGGTCAGATGAATTCAAAAGCTTCTGTGATACATATGGCATTACTATTTCTTATGCAGCTCCTTACCATCCATAAGCTAATGGTCAAGCATAATCTAGAAATAAGAGTCTTTTAAAGATTATAAGG
>VDFB02379711.1:154809264-154903564 GCA_007258455.2 Sequoia sempervirens | reverse complement strand
TTCAAATGGTCAAAATCATTGCAAAAAAAAATATTTTCAACTAGGTCATGAGCAAGTTACAATTTTTTAAATGAAAATTTTGTTGGAAATTATTTTGGAAGCATTTGATTGGAGTTGCAAATGGCTAGCAAGTGCATTCACAACTACCAAGACTAGAGAGCACACAAATTTCAAAGTGTGCTCTGTAAACTATCAGATGGCTTGTATAGTTGGTGATTAGAGGAGTCATTGTATGCAAAGAGAAATTACTCTCCACACAAATTGCACATGAAAATGGTACAATTTTTTTTTTTTGGTATTCGGTTCAATATCAGTGAGCACCCCCTTCATACATAGTAGGGTGGTCTAGGTATAAACAACCTCCATGAGAATTCACCGGCTCGATATGTGAGAGAACAACAATCAACCAAATTTTATTATCCATTAGATTTCAAGGTCCATTTGTAATTCTAGTTTAAATAATCTGCATTCTTTAAATTGCATTATTTTTATTCGATTAAGTGTTGAACAAAGGATGTTAGCAATGGTTTGTCAAATCTTTATTTACACCTAGTAATTGCTTTATCTTGAAAGTTTCTAAGCACTTTTCAACAAGTACATTTAATGTAGTTCCTACAATCATTATAGTCCTTGAAGCTACATCTCTTCGACGAATTATGTTAAACAATTCATGTTCCTGGTCTATGCTTCTACATTTTGCATACATGTCTAGTAGGAAAGTTGTAACTTTTTCTGAAAAATAATCCTTTATCCTTTAATTGAAGTCTATACCCTATTTGAAAGCTCCTATTTTGGTACAAGCATGGAGTATGGTGAAAATATTTTGTAATTTTCTTTATGCTTGGAAAATATATTTTCTTGAAGGTTTACAAAATCTTTTTCAAAAAATCCATTTCATGCATATCCTACAATCATTGCAATTCAAGATGATACATCTCTTATAGGAATTCTATCAAACCATTCATGTGCCTTGACTATGCTTCCACACTTGGCTTACATTTCTATCAACGAACTTGCAACTATAACATCTGACAAAAAATCCTCTCTAGGTAAGCACACCAATTTGTGACACAATTTTGATGCCAAATTGGAAGAAAATGGAGAAAAATATCCAAATTGAGCATTTGACACTCACCAAATGCAAAAAGTGATTTAAAAGCCAAAAAACGTATTTCAACCTTCATTTTTTGTTGAACCCATGACTTGGCTTGGATTTTTCTTCTCTACAACTTGCTCTCACCAAATCTCTTCCATTTTTTATAGTCTTAGCTTGCAATTCTTCACAAGGATGTTTCTAACATGTTAGCAAGGTCAAAGATTGTGAAGAGGTATGTATTTTTATTCTATTTATTTCAAATTTGATTTATAATGAAGATTGAAATAGGTTTTTATAATAAAAATTTGTTCTAATTCTCAAGGAATGAATCTCCACCTAGAAACATTGAGAATTCATAATCACCTCCTCATGAAGAGCCTTCTATACAAGAACAACCTAAAACCCCTCCATCAATTTATAGGCATCCTCAAGGAACAAAAAAAAAAATCCTAATTCAAATTGAAAACAATAAAAGATACATTAAACAATTAATTGGAAGAGTAATTGCTCATAATGTCGAAACCCACCCTTATAGGAGAGGGATTTTTGAATCATTGAAATCAATTGTATCTCATGTAGGAGAAATGAGCAAGAAAATAATTTTTTGGTCAAATAAGAGGCATTAAATGAGACAATTTTATTCTAGTGGGTTGCCATATGTAGATGTGGGTATGTGTAGGATCATGATGGGCCAAAAAGTGGCGATATGATGGGCATTTGTAGGGTATGCGGCTGGCAACTTTTTTTTTACCCAAAATTCATGAAATGAAAATAGTTTTTAAAGGAGATTCTCAGCTTTCCACCAATATAAATTATTCTTTACTTTGAATTTAATAAATAATTATTATTCATTTTCTATTTGAATTAGAACCAAAGTCTTGATTGATAAGCTGATTGAAAAACATTTATATCTTTCAAACGGTATAACATTCTTGGAATCCAAAACATGCATCACATTCTATTCTTCGCATACTACAGGATTAAAAAAAGAAAATTAAATTTTATGAAGTTTTGACCAAGTTAAGGTAGTCAGGCATACAAGTTTTTATATTTTTTAAAAGTTGTAATAAAAAATTCATAATTAATTATTTACTTTGAAAAATATTACAAAAAAATATGCATCACATCCAGACATGAGTCCTCTACTTATGTCTAAAATATTATAAATTTTTTTTATCATTTTATTGTGGTTAGGGTGGTCAGACAGACACCTACTTATTTTTTCCCTAAAATTTAAGTACTACTGCATTGAAATTTCAAATTTTCACCAAAGAGATCTAAAAAAAAACCTACTAGTTTAGAAACTACATTCAATTTGCTACAGATTCTATTCTTACATATTTTTGAAATAATATAGATAACTTATTCAAATTTTTATGTCAAGTTGCCTAACTCTTATTTTTATGAATTTTTTCCATGATGATCCTGCACATACCCATGTGAAAAACCAAAAAATTAGCAGAGCTAACTTGTGTTCCCTATTTACAAAGCTAAGAACCAACACTCCTTTGTCTCATACATGTAGAAGGTTCCCCATCCATTGGTGCCACCATGAGTTAATTAAAAATAAATTTTGGGAGTGGTGGTGGATGGTATTTGACCAACCTCCACGCAATAACCATGAGGTACCACAATAATTTTTGAGGAAACTCTATTGTGAGTTTTTCCTCAATAAGATGCCAAATTATTTTGACATTTTAGACTTTTAGGTTAGAGTTGGGCACTCCACACACGACAAACCTGTTGCACGACATAATCCACAGTTGGCACCAAGACCCTTGGCCAAACCCATGGTGGAGAATGTCGATGTTCCTTCCATTATTTAGGATAGTATAGAGGTAGACACATTGGAGTCGATTAGCTCACTCACATAGAACATTATACATGATTTGAGGCCTTTAGTAGAGCCTAACGTGGAGGAGATGTGTAGGCCCCAAGCTCCACCCTACCATTATGGAACTTGTGGTCTTGTTTACATGTATGATTATGAGAGTGTTTGGGATGCAAATACACAACCTACATTAGTTGCAAAGGAAATGACTTTCACAGATGATTTACTGAACAATACATTTGGCATTGACACTTAGGTAAAATTCAACAAGTTCCTTTAATTTTTTTATTAAATTATATTTTGAAATTTAAAAATAACTAAATTAGTTGAATATTGATATGATGAAATTTTAGGGTCAGAGTGTTCATGAGATGTGATCCATTCCTATAGACCCTTATTCATTCTCAACATTGAGTCCACAAGTATGCAACTGGTATTAAAGATATTATTAATGCATTTGAATAGTTGAATGTTGTATTTGAATGTTTGTTTCATAAAATTCTTTGGATGTCAAATAGTTTCCTGGTGGACATTCAACTACCATACCTCACAATTCATGTCCTCAAACAACTTTCACTTATGTAGCCTTTATTCATTAATGGTGAAACAATGTTAACTAGTTTTCATAATTTTGTGTATACAAATCTAAAATATTGATGAGAAACACAAACATTGGTTGGTCTTGTGAGATACCAATTATATTTACCATTCAATGTCCATCTAATTCTTCCATTCCTTTTATCATGCATATTTTAACCATTTTATATCACATATTCCAATCTTTATCACCTTATATATTATACCACCTTCCTCCATATTTAATATTATACACATATCATTACAAGAAACCTTTCCTTTTTCTCATTATTGACCAAATCTCTAATACATTATTGCTACACACCTCAAGTTTCCACTTCATGTCATATATTCAAACCTTATACACCACCTAATTCACTTTATGGTCTAATATTCCCTCCTAATTATTTCCCATTAACCTCTCTAGTATAGTTCACCATAAAAGTGTTTTATTATCCCATCCTAGCTCATCCAATTAATCTCTACTAGTCCATTCTATATTCGATCATCCCATCTTGATCATGTCACATTATATTTTATTAATTCACTTTTTGTTCCTTTATTCCTTCCTAATCCCATCCCATTAACATTTAATATTTCACCCCATTTTCCATGATCCCCTCCTAGCCCATCCCACTAATATCTTCTAGTCCATCCTAAGTGTCATTATGTCCTACTCCCACCTTATTGTACCCATTATTATTTCACCCTAAATGTTCCATGATCCCCTATGTTCCACCCTATGTTCCTTTAAATCCATTCTATGTTATACCATCTATATCCATGTTTCATCCTAGATAACTCCTCTATTATTACTACACATAGGTCAAGTTCACACTTCATGTACTACACCAAAACCCTAGACACCTCCTAATTCACCCTATGTTACATTATTCCCTAATAATTGTATCCCATTAACCTCTAATTGTGCACCCTATATTTTGTTATCCCATCCTATCCCATCCCATCAATCTATACTAGTCCATCCTATGTTCTATTAACCCCTTCTATTACCATCCCATTACCCTCTCTTATTTCACCTTATGTTCCATTATCCCCTCTTGGTCTTATCCCACTATCTTTCCCTAATTCACCCTATGTTCCTTTATTCTCTCCTAATCCTATCTCATTAACCTCTAATAGTTCATGCTATATTTTGTTATCCCATCCTAGCCCATCCCATTAATCTATTCTAGTCCATCCAATGTTATTTTATCACATTCAACTCCCATCCCATTGTACCCTCTATTATTTCACCATATTTTGAACCATTATCCCCTGTTGGTCTTTTCTCTTTATCCCTTGTATGCTATAGAAATCCATCCAAATTTTATCCTATACACTATTAGATGAAATCTTTCCTTCCACTCATTATTGACCAAATTTGTCTTCTCCATTACTACTTCACAACTCAACAACCAACTTCATGTGCTATAGTAAAACCCTATACATGTCCTAATTCATCATATGTTCCATTATCCCTCTGAAAGTTGCTAGTAACATAGTAATCCTCTATTCATTCATGTGAACTTCATTGTGGCATTATCACTATGTTGACAACATACCCTCATTAGCATTAGTTCATTAGCATATACAATATGAATCTCAATGAGCACTAAACTTTGGCATTTTCAAGAGTTTGGACTATTCCATTAGAATTAGTACTTTCACCATTTTTGTGATCTATAATCAATATACTATAGTCTCAACTAAGGCCAACCATTTACTCTTTCATTTACGGTAGTTATAAAGGGACTACCTAAATGTCTTTATATTACTACTAGATATGTTGTTTCATTTGTAGTTGCTAACATCAAATAACCTTGGTGTTGTTGGTGGCATGATGCACCATCGAGTTGTTGTAACAATAGCCAATTCTGATGCATTGAGAGAGGTATGCAAAAAATTAGTCAATTTTACATTATATTTTCTCTTTTATGGTCTCTTATAGAAAATTTTTAGGATAATTTTATGTAGTTTAATTTCTATCTTGATGGTTGCTACAAGTGGTTGTCACTTCAGAATGTGGATGTGGTAATGTTGTAAATGTGCATGATGACTATATGTATGTGGTAAGTGATTATATTTTGTTATATGCCATTCAACAATTCAATTTCTATTTATTAATATCTTTAATTTTTATTGTATCAGTTGAAGGTCCAGAGTAAAGAGAAGAGGACTAGCGAGCATCTTTGAAAGAAAAGAGAACCAATAGGCACTCCACCTAGCTGAATTTCAAAGGAAACATAAGATATTTTTCCTTCCCGTAGAGGGAAATGACTATGTATTAGGGTCATTTATTATATGCCTATGTGGCATTTTGGAACATATGTTTTGTACTATCAATATATAGGTGACATTTTATGTCCATATGGCTCTTTTATACTAAGCTTGTATGGCTTTCCTGGGTATATTTTATATAATTTTATCAATATATATCATTGTATAGCGTTACGACTTTTTGATTAAAGAAAATATTATTTTGCTATTGCAGTTCTTGAATTATGTTATCATGTGTATTGTGTAAATTGTATTCTTGAATGTTGTAGGTATAGATTTTGTTTACATCTAATACTTAATTAATTGTTATCAATTGCTCAATAAGCTCCATCTAATGTGTATTATTTAAATAAGCTCCATTACTAGTGGTTTGTATCCTTTGCAATGCTTCAATTATTTATGCTTCACTTATTCACATGTATGCTTAACTTCTTCATGTGTATATTTCATGTATATTACCTGTATCCATGTGTATGATTTATGCTTCGAATTTATAAATCATGTGTTCATGTGTATTCTTCATGATTCATGTGTATACTTCATGTATTTGCATGTATACTCCATGCTTCTTGAGTTCTATTGTTGTCTAGTGGCAAGGACTTTAACAATGAAAGGTTTTAAATGAACTGTAAGAGCTCCTTCCCATAAAAAAATAACATATCAAAATGTATTGGTTTTGATTCATGGATGAGGCACTAATGGTTCAAATTCTAAAGCTTAGCAATCATTGCATTTGTATCTATAGAACAAGTGGATCTTTTAAACCTCACGAGAATATATATGTACCTCTATAAACTTGTATGAACGTGCATCAAAACACATGATAGTTATTTATCCAGCCAACAAAATTTATTTGCATTTGCTAATATCACAACACTTGACATCTCATTAAATGAAATCAATGCACAAATCAATTTTAATGATATTATGAAGATATTAGATGTGTATGAACAATAATATAAGCTTAATTTCTAGATGTATCACCCATGTTTATTTAACATATTTCTCACATATTCATCATTTAAATAAGTTAAAAAACCTCCTTCCATTTTCTATGCATGAAATAACATAACAAATCATTGAGAAACATGGTCCTATAACTGCTACAACATCATGTTTTATAACTCTCAAGCATGAAAAACCATACACCATGGATATTGAATATCTAGATCTAATGTTTCACTAGTAGGTTGAGTTTTGCATCTCAACAAGGGTGCACTATTTGATGAGAACGATGACAGTTCAGATTCTTAAGGGATTCAGCCGATTGAACGTAGCTCGAAGTGATTTGACATGTTTGGGTGTGAAAGAGGACTGTTTCTAGCATAAATGTACCCACTCAGACATTAAAATAGTTCGTTTGGTCACATAAGTTGCAAAACAAAAGTTGCACCACTTTGGAACTTTGCACTACTTGCATTTGACAACTTTTTTCCTAAGCAAAAAAGTTGGCACAAAAAAAAAGCCTCCTAGATAGTGAAAATTGAAAGATTTTATTGTAGAGGGTCCAAGTGCAATCCAATATGCGAAGACGAGAAGTTTCAAAGCATCACAGTATTTGAGTAAAAGTATGTTGAATTTTGTAACCATTTTGCACTTTAGACTCTTAAGGGATTCTACCGGTTTCAAATGCAACTTAGAGCATTTCAGCGTGTTTGGGTACAAAAGAGGACAATTTCTAGTATAAATATACCCATCCAAACATGTTGGAATAATTTTTATGGTCACATGAGTTGTAGAAAAAAAGTTACACCACTTTACAACTTTCAACTACGTGCACTTGACAACTTTTTCCCAAAGTGAAAATTTTCCACAACGGGAAAACACCTCTAAGATAGTGAAAAATGAGAGAGGTTATTGTAGAGGGCCCCAACATGATCCCATAGGCTCAGATAAAAAATTTCTAAGCATCATGTTATTTGAATAACAACATGTTGAAGTTTGCAGTCATTTTACACTTTGGACTCTTAAGGGATTTTGCTAGTTGAACGTAGCTCGGATCAATTCGCCATGTTTGGGTGTGAAAAAAAACCATTCCTGGTGTAAACGTACGCACTTGGACATATTACAATAGTTTTTTTGGTCACACGAGTTATAGAATGAAAGTTGCACCACTTTGAAACTTTCAACTACTTACATTTTATAACATTTTTCCTAATTAAAAATTTTCCACCATGGTCCAAAGCCCTCAAGATAACAAAAAATGAGAGTGGTTATTATAGAAGGGTTTGAGGTGATCCATTAGGCTTGAACAACAAGTTTCTAAGCGTCATGGTATCTGAGTAACAACATGCTGAAGTTAGCAACCATTTTACACTTTGGACTCTTAAGGGATTCTATTGGATGAATGTAGCTCACATCAATTCAGTGTGTTTTGGTGTGAAAGATTACTATTCCTAGTGTAAACTTACCAATCGAGATGTGTTGGAACAATTCATTTGGTCACACGAGTTGCAGAACAAAAGTTGCACCACTTTGCAACTTTCAACTACTTGCATTTGACAACTTTTTCCCTAATTGAAAATTTCCCACCATGGTTAAACACCTCTAAGATAGAAAAAAATGAGAGAGGTTATTATAGAGGAGTTCAATATGATCCCATAGGCTCAGATGGTAAGTTTTTAAGCATCACAGTATTTGAGTAACATGCTAAAGTTTGCAGTCATTTTTCCCTTTGGACTCTTAAGGGATTTTGTCAATTAGATGTAGTTCAGATCGATTTAGCATGCTTGGGTGTAAAAGAAGACCATGTCAAATGTAAATGTACCCACTCAGATGCAGTGGAATAGTTCATTTAGTCACATGAGTTACAAAACAAAAGTTCACCACTTTGCAACTTTCAACTACTTGTATTTGATAACTTTCCACAAGTGAAAACTCACCACTATGGGAAAATGCCTCTAAGATAGTGAAAATTGAGAGAGGTTATTGTAGAGGGGACCAACATGATCCTATAGGTGTAGACAAGAATTTTTTAAGAGTCATGGTATCTAACTAACAAAATGCTAAAATTTGCAGCCATTTTGCACTTTAAGCTCTTGAGGGATTATGTCAGTTGAATGTAGATCAGATCGATTCAGCATGTTTGAGTGTGAAAAGGAGAATTCCTAGTATAAATGTACCCAATCGGATGTATTGGAAAAAAATTTTTGGTCACATGAGTTGGAGAAAAAAAGTTACACCACTTTACAACTTTCAACTACTTGCATTTGATAACTTTTTCCCCAAGTGAAAATTCGCTACTATGAAAAAATAGTTTTGAGATACCAAAAAGAAAGAGAGGTTATTGTAGAGGGTCCCAACATAATTCCATTAGCTGAAATGAGAAGTTTCTAAGCATAATAATATCCAAGTAAGAACATGTTGAAGTTTATAACCATTTTGCACTTTGGACTCTTAAAGGATTTTTCCAGTTGAATGTAGCTCAGAGGGATTCAACATCTTTTTGTATGAAAGAGAACCATGTCTAGTGTAAATATACACACCCAGATGCATTGGAACAATTCATTTGGTCACATGAGTTTCAAAATGAAAGTTGCACCACTTTACAACTTTCAACTATTTGCATTTGACAACCTTTTCCCCAAGTGAAAATTTTCCACCATGAGAAAACAACTCTGAGATAGCGAAAACCTAAAGAGATTATTATAAAGAGGCCCAATGTGAACCCAAAGGATCAAATGAAAAGTTTCTAAGCATCACAATGTCTAAGTAACAACATGCTCAAGTTTGTAAACATTTTCTAGTTTGGACTCTCAAGTGATTCTGTCAGTTAAATGTAGCTCAGAGTGATTCAATGTGCTTGAGTGTGAAAGAGTACCATGCCTAGCATAAGCGTACCCACCTAGATGTGTTGGAATCATTTTTTTGGTCATAGGACTTGTAGAATGAAAGTTACACCATTTTGAAACTTTCAACTACTTGCATTTGACAACTTTTTCCCCAAGTAAAAATTTTCCTCCACAAAAAAACACTTCTGAGACAGAGAAAATCAAGAGAGGTTCTTGTAGAGGGTCCCAACGCAATCCCGAAGGCTTAGAGAAGAATTTTCTAAGCATTATGGTATCTGAGTAACATCATTCTAAAGTTTGCATCCATTTTTCACTTTGGATTTGTTGATGGTGTTCTCTGCACAACAACAATTCAGACAAAATATGATATTCTATCTCTCTTGAAAGGTAAATCTCTATTAGCAAGCCTCAAGAGATAACCCCAAGGTCTCTAATATTATGTATTGGAAATGCATAAAAGAACTCAGTGATGATGTGAAAGTGTTGGTAATCACAGGGGACCTTACAAAATAACTATTGGCAACTTCAAGTACATTAGATATTACAGTATATTGATGCCCTTAATCCTAAAACTAACCCAAATTTTAAAATAAATAACAAAAGATAAAGGGTTTAGAGAGATTTCTAAAACTAAACTAATTCCTAAGACCAATTGTGCAAACAATCTAATATCCAAAGTGGACCAATCATTCAAAACCAATTCCTACTTGACCCAGATGAAACCTACAATCTCATAGAAATAGTGCAATATTCTAAGAAAATGAAGATTTTCAAATCATGGAGCATTCACACAAATCAACCTTATTTTTTAATCGAAATGAATAAATACACACAATTGAGCTTAGCACATAAATTCAAGGTCTAGGCTAACTTTACACAACAACTTACAATCAACAACATGCTAAAAGTATGGACCAAGGATTTCTCAAACACTTAAAATCTTAAATCATTAACACAATTGCATCACATATAAATAAAAAATATAACATGCAACCACAAATTTGAAGTAATTTCTCAATGATCCGAAAAAGCAAGAACCATGTAAAGTGAATAACATAAGAAAGAACACCAAAAAATAATGTCTTTACTTATATTGAATCATCCAAGTTTGCAACAATTCAAGTATCCACAATGTTTCAAGTGAATAACATAAGAAAAAACACTAAAGAACAATTTCTTTACATATATTGAATCATCCAAGTTTGAAACAATTAAAGTATCCATAATGTTTCAGCACTTTCTCTCAAAGAATACTAACCCCTAGCTCAATTCTCACTACTCCAACTATTTCTAACCATTCCAAATGAAACTTGAGCCTCAATTTATAGAAAAAAACATTAGGTCAGCCCAAAATTAGGGTTTACATGATTAGGTTGGCCCAGTAGGTCATCCTAGAGAGGATTTGAATAAAATAAAATTACATTAAATGTTTGAAAACTAAGTCTAGGTTGGCCCAAAACCTTCTAGAAACATTCCATTTGATGGCACAAAATTTGAGGTTGTCCTTGCTGGCTAAAAGTCACATGACTAGCACAAGTCCCTTGGTGGTTGCAAGTTGGCTATTTTCCCCTTCTTTATTGGATTCTAATTTGTTAGCCAACTCTTTGACTTTCTCCAATATCTCTTTCACATCTTCTAGATCTAGAACCAAAATAAAATTAACTCTTGTCTTATGAATTTTATACTCTTCTGAATATTCGGGAATCACTTTATTCCATTCAACCTGCAAGTCATGATATGTATCCAATTTTGAAATCTGTATGGTTGCATCCTCTAGATGATCTTTGGAAAGTGGTGCGTTATTAGAAGGAGCATATATCTAATGCCACTATGCCTGCAACTTGCCAATATTCATATTATTTTGGCCAAAATTTCTCCTCCAAGTCATTATTTCCAAAAAGGTAAAGAAACTATCATATATCTCTTTCATCTTTCCTTGTAACTTCATTATCTTTTTTAAGGCCTTAGCAAGGAGTTCTTTTCTATAATTCCAGAATTCTACCCACTTCTTCACCTTAAAAATTTCATTTGAAGTAAAAATGTTCATATTGGCAAATTCATCATTTGGTACTTAGAGGATCTTCTTCAATTCTTCTACAATTGTATCGAATTTGTTGTAGTTTGCAACAAACTAGGAAGTGTCTTCAATAAATTCAGATGCCTTAGCATGAATACCAAAAATTTGTTCAATTGATTCATCGCCTCTCTTACTAACTTCCTAAAGCCATTCATGTGTGTTGTGCACAAAATATTTTAGCTTCTCCATCTCTGGCATAGCCTCCTTGGGTGACAACCCCTCTGGGATTGAGGAACTACCATTAGTACAATCTTGTAGAGGATTCATTAGATGTTGTACATATCTATAAACATTGTTCAGTTGCTTTTGTAGCTTTTCTTTCTCCTCTGTTTCCTTATCAAGCTTTATTAGAATGGCTTGTGAAGACTCTTGAAACTCTTCTTTTTCTTGCTCCTTGGTTGTTGGATCCAGATTAATGGTTTGTACCTTATAATCAGTGGGTCTTACCTCATCCTTGAATTTATTTGATGTAGGGATAGCTACATGAATGACTCTATTGTTAAACTCATCTCTTGAAAATTTTGAAATAATCCTAGCCATCTTCCTCTACTTGGATTTCCCCCACTATTCAAGCAACTTGTCCCAGCTTGAAGTTTCTTCTTGGGAAATTATTGGCTTTCTATTGAGCTTTTCTTTCAACCAATCTGGGATAGTAGGTTGTTCAGTTTCTATCTCTTTATTTGGACTATATACCACATTCTCCTCAACATTTTCCTCTATTTTTGGTTGATCTTCCTGCTCGTCTTTTTCTTGGTGAGGGCTGTCAACAACCTCTTCTAAATTATTCTCTACCTCAAGATGGTCTTCCAATTCATCAATCACCACTTTCTCTAGAGACTTGGATAGTTTTTCCTGGACTACCTCTAATTTCATATTCTTTCTTTTTTCTCCAAAGGTTGATTGCTTCATCTCTTGTACAAAATTTCTACATTCTCCACTTTGAGGAGTAGAGACTTCATCATCTTCTTCCTTTGGTTGTTCAAGGTCATTAGATTTATTACCTTCTTCATGGATGACCTCCTTTGAAATCTACACATTATGAGGAGAAATAGAAGGGGAATTATTTCCTATAGCTGCTCTCTTTTCTCCATTATTAGTAGGGGCCTCTTCACTTTGCACTTCTTTCTCTATGTTCTTTGTCATAGATATAGGGTATGTTTTATGCTTAGGAGAATTCCTCTTGACATAAACTTGTGGCTTTTCTCTATAACTTTCCATGTCGACAACTTTGGTCGAGGAAGGAGCATCAATAGTAGCACTACCTTTCCTTGCCTTTGTTGCCTTTTGTCCTTTTGTGACTAGTCTCCTCTTCTTCACAAGTTATGAAGTCTCACCTTCTTCATTTGCAAAACTAACCTTGGGAGCCCTCTTTATTTTGGGAGATGATTTTTCACCTTGTTTAGCTTGTGTTTGGCTTCTATTTTTCCTTTTTATTTACATAGGTCTTTCTTCCTCTTGAACATCCTCGCTATGAGGCTCAATAGTATCATCACCTTTATCAACTTCAACCTCTTCAAATTGAGAATCCAAGTCTCCTATCAAATCATAGGTGAATTTAGTACCATCAACTTCCAGCTCCAATACCTTGTGTTTTACCCACAACCTAGAGTATTTCTTCATTGGTTCAATGACTTGATCCAAGTCTATTATTTCTTCCTCTGAATAGTTGATTGGTGGAAAGGGCTTGCTCCTATAGGGCTCAAAATCATGGTGTTGGAGTAGGCCTACATCATCATCTTGACCTAATTAGGCACCTCTGCAACTCTGTACAATTTGATTGATTTCAAGGGAAACCTAGAGAATCTTCTCCTTATAGGATAAAATTCATCCTTGAAACTAGCCCAATAGTCCTTAATGTGCTCCTTATGTCTAAATGTTTTGTTAGCTTTTTTTTGGGCTTTTCCATAAGCATCAAAGTTATTTATGTTAGTATGAGAGTATAACTCAAAAATTTCCATCTCTTTCTTAGAATGTTGAGAACTCTGAATAGAAGGACATGCCTCGAGTTCCAATTCTCAATGGAAATTCTACTCCCAATCCTTTCTTATGCAATTCTTGTTGTAAGATCTCCTCAAAGCCTACCATTTTCCTTGTCAATTATACCATTAGGAGATTATTAGTTGGATACCTTGGTAGTCTGAGTGGAACAGTAGGAGATCCTTGTACTCGGATGTATGTGAACCTTTGAAAATGAATAAACCATTGACCATATTATTTTATTAAGTTCATGGAATCAAAGAAACTCTGATATGGAGAGCATATTGCAACAACCTAGGAATGTACATGAAAAATGCATCATTGGATCTCCTATAGTTGATTGTTTTATGTTGTAGTTGTGGGTAAATGTGCCATATCGTATTTTGCACATTCCAAAACCAACTATGGACAAAGCTGTTTGGAGGAAACCCTTTTGCTTGAGCCAACCTAGTATGAGTAATGGTCTTGGCCAATTGAGTTGGTGCATTTTCGTATATCCTTTGTTGAAAATCATCATAATCCACATGACCCATCTTTGTATATGCAATCTTTGACCAAGCAGAAGCAATCTTGGATTATGGACATATGCCCTTGAAATCATACTTCATCCTTTCTGCTCTTCTTCTAACCTCCTCTTGTACTAAAGCATATTTTGACTTAGATGCCTTGTTTGGGCTTAATTCTACCTACATCTATTAGAAAGGACCAAAATCACCCAAATTCCAATAATAACACAATATGTCATTCATTAAATAAACTTTTTCAATACATGCTTAATGAAATTAATAAGTGAAAATTATGACATCAATATGGATCCCGAATGACAATGAAAACCAAATAATTCACTTAATGAGATCATACAAAGATATGCAAGTGATTCACATGTAAATCGATGAATATCCAACCAAAAAGTGCCATACAAACTCATGCAAAATCTCATTTATCACTAACATTTAAAAATTTAAACTAAAGGAGAAAGGTTAGGTAATCCAAGCAAGCTTAGATCCTCTGGCCATACTAGAGCTCCAGTAGTCTGAGCAAGCTCATATTTCCTATGGTCACCTAATTTTTCCCATTTTGGTTTGCAATCCTCTGAAATTTTCAATAAATAGGGTCTTTTTACATGATCCAACACATGTTCATGCATTAAACACCTTGAAATCACTTCACACATCATTTAAATAAAATCTCAATTCATTTCATGCACTGGGAGCTTAGAGTTCATGAGGCTTAGGTATTTTTGGGTGGCTTGAAATCACTAAATTAAGGTTGAGCTTAGACTTTCTAAGTATCCAAGGTTGGGATTGGAAGAAAGGTGAGGATCCAAAAAATCTGAGGGGGCTCAAATTTTCTGAGTGGATTAAGGCTTGGATAATCTGAGCTACCTTAGAATTTTTGAGTTCTTCCCTAGATGCACCATTTCGCTAAGTGATTAGTTCATTCAATTTTATCACACTCATTTCACTCAAAGCTTCAAATCATTGATTTCACATTAAAATCAATTAACCCCATTTATTTGATTTATCATCTCATTCATCGTGTTTCCCACTTAGTCTTAACAAAACTAGGGTTTCATAATACTAGGGCTTTGAACTAATCAAGGAAACACTTGAAAATGCCATCATTAGTTAGTAAGGTGTACTATGAGGGGATAAATATTAAATATTTTCAACAAATCAATCCACTCAACTCCATTCAAACCAAGGCCCCTATTTAACCTTTTAGTACAAACCTTAAATAATAAAAACTCTAAATGGAAGATCAAGAAACAAGGCAAAAATAAAAATCTACAACTTGATGGTTGTAAAGCTCCATAAGGAATTAACAACAAAGCATGAAATAGATAAAAAAATCCAAGAAATACCAAAACCCTACCTTGGAATAGTACACAAGGAAAGAAGATGTAATGGAAGTTTCCCAAGAATCCCGTAATAATCATGCAAAGAACACAATCCTCCAAGCAAAGCTCAATCAAAATGCATGATGGAAATAGCTCTCTCCTCAAAATCAAGCATGCACAAGGTGAAATGACTCAAATGACACCTCAAATGTCTCTTATAATCTCCTTTTTTTCCATTTAAACTCATTAAGGTGGGGCAATAAATGCATGAGAGTATGTTTCAAAAAACTTGAGAATACAAGGTAAGCTCAAACCTGGGAAATATGAGGTAGCTTAGATTTTCTAACCAGATTAGAGTTCGGGTAATCTGAGTTACCTTAGATTTATCGAACCTACTCCATAGTCAAATTTTCCCTCCAATCAAAATTTCAAACCAAAGTCAATTCTCTAGGAGGTAGGCTACCATTGTGATGTTGCAATAAGGAATCTTAAATGCAAATTAATCATTAAGTTCCTGGGTGAAATGAGATGAAGACTGATAGACCTATCCCTTAAGGATAAAAGGTTAGGACCACAAGGAAAACAAGTAGACCAAACAAGCGAAAGAGGCACCCTATCTTCGATGGGGCATGTGTATAAAAATTGCACAACATGAATTTTAATTGATTATGTTAGCTGAATGTAGCTAAAATCAATTCAACATGTTTGGGTGTGAAAGAAGACTATGCCTAGTGTAAATTTATCCATCCAGACACAATTGAATAGTTCATTTGGTCACATGAATTACATAGTGCAAGTTGCACCACTTTGCAACTTTCAACTACTTGCATTTGAATTTTTTTTCTCCAAGTAAAAATTTACCACCACAAGAAAACACCTCTAAAATTGAAAAAAATGAGAGAGATTATTATAGAGGGTCTCAACACAATCCTATAGGCTAACATAAGAAGTTTCTAAGCATCACAGTATCTGAGTAACAACATGTTGAAGTTTGTAGCCATTTTCCACCTCAGACACTTAAGGGATTCTACTAGTTGAATGTAGCTCAGAGTGATTCAGTGTGTTTGGGTATGAAAGATGATCATGGTTATTGTAAATGTACCCACCTGAATGCTTTGGAATAGTTTTTTTGGTCACACAAGTTACAAAATTAAAGTTGTATCAATGTGCAACCTTTAACTACTTGCATTTGACAACTTTTTCCATAAGTGAAAATTTGCAACCACGGGAGAATGCTTCCGAGATAGCAAAAAAAAGAGGTTATTGTAGAGGGGACCAATGCAATCTCATAGGATTAGATGAGAATTTTCTAAGTATCATGGTATCCGAGTAAGAGCATGATGAAGTTTGCATATATTTTGCACTTTGGACTCTTAAGGGATTTTACCAGTTTAAATGTAGCTCAGAGCGATTCACCATGTTTGGGTGTGAAAGAGAACCATTTCTAGCATAAATGCACCCACCTAGATGTGTTATAATAGTTTGTTTGGTCACTCAAGTTTCATAATGAAAATTGCACCACTTTGTAACTTTCAACTACTTGCATTTGACAACTTTTTCTCTAAGTGAAAATTTGTCACCACAAAAAACACTTTCAAGATTGTAAAAACTAAGAGAGGTTATTGTAGAGGGGCCCATCATGATCCCATAGGATCAAATAAGAAGTTTCTAAGAGTCACAATATCCAAATAATAGAATTTTGAAGTTTACTATCATTTTGCACTTTGGACTCTTGAGGAATTATGTTGATTAAATGTAGATCTTATCGATTTAGTGTGTTTGGGTACAAAAGAGGACCATGCTTAGAGTAAATTTTCTCACCCATACATGTTGGAATAGTTTGTTTGGTCACACAAGTTGCAAAAACAAGTTGCACCACTTTGTAACTTTAACCTACTTTCATTTGACAACTTTTTTCCCAAGTGCAAATTCACCACCATCGGAAAATTCCTTTGAGATAGAAAAAACCAAGAGAGGTTATTGTAGAGGGGCCCAATACAATTTGATAAGCTTAGATGAGAACTTTATGAGTGTCATGGTATCCGAGTAGCAGTATGCTAAAGTTTGTAGCCATTTAGCATTTTGGACTCTTAAGGGATTATGTCAGTTGAATGTAGCTCAAAGTGATTTAGCATGTTTGGGTGTGAAATATGACCATGCTTAGTGTAAATGTACCCTCCTAGATGTGTTGAAATATTTTATTTGGTCACACAAGTTACAAAATAAAATTTGCACCACTTTGCAACTTTCAACTATTTGTATTTGACAACTTTTTCACTAAGTGAGAATTCACCACTACAAGAGAACACCTATAAAATAGAAAAAAACAATAGAAGATATTATAGAGGGGCTCAACATGAAGCCATAGACTTAGAAGAGAAGTTTCTAATCATCATAGTTTCTGAGTAAAAAAATGTTGATATTTGCAGCCAATTTACACTTTAGACTCTTAAGGGATTATGATGGTTTAATATAGCTTAGATCGATTCAACATCTTTGGGTGTGAAAGAGGACCATGCCTAGCATAAAATTACCCACCCAAATGCATTGGAATAGTTTGTTTGATCACACGAGTTATACAATGAAAGTTGCACCATTTTGCAACTTTCAACTTGTATATGACAAATTTTTTTCTAAGTGAAAAATTTGCTAGCACGGGAAAACACCTTTAAAATAAAAAAAATGAGAGAGGTTATTGTAGAGGGGCCCAAGGTGATCCCATAGGATCAAACAAAAAGTTTCTAAATGTCATGGTATCTGAGTCAGAACATGTTGAAGTTTGTAGCCATTTTTCATATTAGACTCTTGAGGGATTTTGCTAGTTCAATATAGTTTGGATTGATTCAGAGTGTTTGGGTGCAAAAAATGACCCACTTTGTGATTTTTGACTACTTGAATTTGACAAAATTTTCTTCAAAACAAAATTCACCACCATGGAAAAATTTCTCAAAGATAAAAAAAATCGAGAGAGGTTATTGTAGAGGGGACCAACACGACCTCATAGGCTCATATGAGATGTTTCTAAGTGTCATTGTATTTGAGTAATAACATGTTAAAATTTACAACCATTTTTCACTTTGGACTCTAAAAAGATTCTACCAGTTGAAAGTGACTTAGATTGATTCAACATGTTTGAGTGTGAAAGTAGAGCATGCCTATTGTAAACATACTCAATGAGACATGTTGGAATAGTTCATTTGGTCACTTGAGTTGTAAAATGAAATTAGTATCACCTTGAAACTTTCAATTACTTGCATTTGACAACTTTTTTCCAAGTAAAAATTTACCACAACAAGAAGACACCTTTGACATAGAGAAAACCAAAAAAGGTTATTGTAGAGGGGCCCAACACAATTCTATTAGCTCAGACAAGAAATTTTTGTGCCATGGTATCCAAATAATAACATGCTAAAGTTTGCAGTCATTTTGCACTTTGCACTCTAAATAGATTCTACTAGTTGAATGTAGCTCAAAGTGATTCAACATGTTTGGGTGTGAAAGAAAACCATGCCTAGAATAAATGTACCCACTCATATCCATTAAAACAATTTGTTTAGTCACATAAGTTGCAGAATGAAAGTTGTACCACTTTGTAACTTTCAACTACTTGCATTTGACAACTTTTTCACCAAGTGAAAAATTTTCACAATGGAAAAATACTTCTGAGATAGCACCAAGAGAGTTTATTGTAGAGGGGTCCAACATGATCCCATAGGCTTAGGAAAGAAGTCTCTAGACATCACAATATTTGAGTAATAGTATGTTGAAGTTTGCATCCATTTTGTACTTTGGATTCTTAAGATATTATGTCTGTTGAATGTAGCTCAGAGTGATTTAGCATGTTTGGCTATGAAAGATGACCATTCCTAGTATAAACATACCTACCTAGATGTGTTGGAATGGTTCATTTGATCATACAAGTTGTAGAACAAAACTTGCACCACTTTGCGACTTTCAACTACTTGCATTTGACAAATTTTCCCCACGTGAAAATTTTCCACCATTGGAAAATGCCTCTGAGATAGTAAAAAATGAGAGAGGCCCAACAAAATCCCATAGACTTAAAAAAAAAAATTCTAAGCATCGTGGTATCTGAGTAACAACATGCTAAAGTTTGCAGTTATTTTTCACTTTGGACTCTTTAGGGATTATACTTGTTGAATGTAGCTCAGATTGATTTAGCATGTTTGGGTGTGAAAGAGGACTATTCCTAGTGTAAACGTACCCATATTTGAAATAGTTATTTTTGTCAAATGAGCTGTAAAATGAAAGTTGCACCACTTTGCAACTTTTAACTACTTGCATTTGACAACTTTTTCTCCAAGTAAAATTTTGCTCGACATAGAAAAACACCTTTGAGATAGTGAAAACCAAGAAAGGTTATTGTAGAGTGGCCCAACACAATCCCATAAGCTCAAATAAGAAGTTTATAAGTGTCATGGTATCCAGGTAACAACATGCTAAAGTTTATAGCCATTTTGCACTTTCGACTCTTAAGGGATTCTATCAATTGATTGTAGTTCAGAGCAATTCAATATGTTTCGCTATGAAAGATGACCATTCATATCATAAAAATAACCATTTAGATGCATTGGAATGATTCATTTTGTCACACAAGTTGCAAAACAAAATTTGCACCACCTTGCAACTTTCAACTACTTCCATTTGACAACTTTTCCCCAACTGAAAATTCACCACCATGGGAAAATGCTTCTAAGATAGCAAAAAATGAGAAAGGTTATTGTAGAAGGTAAGAACACAATCCTAGACTCAGATAAAAAAAATTTAAGCGTCATAGTAACCAAGCAACAACATGCTGAAGTTTGTAGCCATTTTGCACTTTAAACTCTTTAGAGATTTTGCTTGTTGAATATACCTTAGATTGATTTAGTATGTTTGGAAGTGAAAGAGGACTATGCCTAGTGTAAAAACACCCACTGAGATGCATTGAAATAGTTCATTTGGTCACATGAGTTGCAAAATGAAAGTTGCACCACTTTGTAACTTTCAACTACTTGCATTTGACAACTTTTTCCCTAAGTGAAAATTTGTCGACATCAAAAAACGTCTCCGAGATAGTGAAAGCTGAGAGAGGTTATTGTAGAGTGGTCCAACATGATTCCAAAGGCTCAAATGAGAAGTTTATAAGTGTCATGGTATCTAAGTAACATGTTGAAGTTTGTAGCCATTTTTCACTTTAGACTCTTCAGGTATTCTGCTGGTTGAATGTAGTTGAAAATGATTTAGTGTGTTTAGGTGCAATAAAGGACCATTCCTAATGTAAACATACCCACCCAGACACATTCGAATAATTTTTTTAGTTACACAAGCTACAAAATGAAAGTTGCACCACTTTGTAACTTTCAACTACTTGCATTTGATAATTTTTTTTGCAAGTAAAAATTCGTAAGGACTAGAAAACTCTTTCGAGATAGAAAAAAATGAAAGAGGTTATTGTAGAGTGACTAAACATGATCCCATAGGCTCAAATGAAAAGTTTTTTCACATCAAGATATCTAAGTAACAACATGCTGAAGTTTGTAGTCATTTTGCACTTTAGACTCTTAAGAGATTCTACCAGTTGAATGTAGCTCAGATCGATTCAACATGTTTATGTTTAAAAGAGGACCATGTCTAGTATAAACGTACCCATCCAGATATGTTGGAATAGTTTGTTTGGTCATATGAGTTGTAGAATGAAAGTTGCACCACTTTGCAACTTTCAACTACTTGCATTTGACAACTTTTTTCCAAAGTAAAAATTTGCCACAATGGGAAAATGCCTCTGAGATAGCAAAAATTGAGATATTTTATTGTAGTGGGGCTCAAGATGATTCCATAGGCTTAGATGAAAATTTTCTAAGCTTCACCGTATTTGAGTAACATGTTAAAATTTACAACCATTTTACACTTTAGATTGTTAAGGGATTCTGCCAGTTGAATGTAGCTCAGATTGATTTAGTATGTTTTGGTGAAAAAGAGGACCATGCCTATTGTAAATATACCCACTTGGACATGTCAGAAAAAAATTTTTGGTCACAAGAGTTGTAGAATGAAATTTTCATGTAATGTCACCAATTTAGCTTTATGCTCTTCATTTGGAATTAGCCTATTTTAAAAAACTCATAGGCTAAGCAATATGGGAAATTAGGGTTTTTGTTTTCATATGCATTGTCAAGGGTTTACATGTTTGAATTTTTGACACATGTTTGTTGGAGCTTTTTGGGTTTTTGGAGAGCATTAGGATGAGGTAACATGCATGTTAAGATTATGAGGTTCAATTTTGGTTGATATCTTGAATTAAAGAATGGTTTCTAGGTGTTTCTTGGTTTTTAGAGACCTCTGAGGGGGTGTGACATGCATCTAAATCTAACAACCTTTCTGAACACTTACTATTTATAGTAAGTCATGATTACTACTTAGTTGGTGTTCAGATGATGTTTTGGAAACTTACTATTTATAGCAGTTTGCTATATTTGGTAAGTATTTTGATAGAATTATCATTCTAGTAGCAAATCAATCATCTTCAATTCAGTGTGGCTGATCAATTTGGCTTTCTGTTGAGTTGAAGTGAACTTACTAATTTTGGAATTTGGTATTTTTAGTAAGTCTATTTTTGGTAGTGGATCCATCAACAGTTCAACTCTGGTCATAATGCCATTTTTGGAAATCTGCCAAAATCATTCTTGGCTTCTTCCTTGGACTAAGTTCTATACCTATCCAATTTTCATGTTTTACAATTGTACCCCTTTCCTAGTTGTAGAATTTCAAATTGTTTCAATGGGGGGCTTGAAAAGGGGGTCGACTACTTAAGCATTTAATCTTTATTTTAAATGTTTTATTGATTTACCTTAATGGTGGATTCCTAGAGGAAAGTTAATTAATGTTTTATTAATTAAAATTAAGTGAATGTTGAGAGGTGGCATCCCTTGGAGGAATTTGAACAATTTCTTGTTGGGAGTCACAAAATTACTTCATTTGTCATTTGAGCTTATATTTTAATGTTATGAGAAGAGTTAGACTGAATACAAACCTAGCTAAGGGGGAGCTTAGAAAATAAATCCATTATTCGGGCCTGAAACTATGGATTTCTAGGTGGTTATTTGAGACTATACTTCACACGGAGGTGCAGATAGAGCTTAAATTTTGATGATTTCAAATAGGTTGTTGTTGTATACCCTATTTTAAAGCTACTAGTTTTTACATGGCTGAAGCAATTTTTTGTTCATAGCTTTGCCACTAATTTTTATCTTGTTTTGGGTACTGGCCCATGTTGTTCAACTATGGAAGGCGCCTAGTTTTGCAAAGTATCAGAATTTATTATTAAGTTTTTTACTTTTAAGAAGAGGTCAACCCTTCCTAGAGGTCATACCACTTCTTGATGTTACATTGGGAGTCGTGCTATTTTTTTCTTCTATGTTTGGCACTATTTATTTAGTGGAGTTTAGATGCCTAGTTGAGAGGTTTCATTTGACTACTATATGAAGCTTTCCAGAGTTGTATTGAAGGAGATACATCCAATTTGGTGATTTATCATCTTGCTAATATGTTTTTTTGTATTTACTATTTCTAATCAAATTAGTTAGAAATTGTTATAACATTGGTTTGAGTTTCATTTCCATATCATTTTATATTGTAATAGTTAGAGGATTATTACTATAACCTTTGTGAGATTTCAAAAGCATATCATTTCTTGTTTACAACTATATTTATTCATTGTAAAGCTGATTAGTAGTATTAACAACTATTTATTGAATTGTTGAAAATTAGTTTTGAATTTCACACTCCCACTAGAGAAGTGGTTGAGTTTAATAATAAATCTTTCATTATTGTTAACTTTCCCCCCATGAAATAAGTGGTAGTGAGGAATGTATTCCCCCCACTAAATAAGGGGAAGTGAGGATTCCATGGCTAGATTACCACCTTAAAATTTGTAATAGTCTCACCCACTAAATAAGTGGAGTATTCCCACTGCCTTGTGGATGCCTGTTGTTAGCAGATGAATGTACTTTTAGTTCATTTTTGTTGTTAATGAACCACGAACCATATGCTATTACCTTCGACACTATGGGATCTTGGTAAAAATTCTTGGTGAGAGTTGTTTACAAGATGGTTTTTATTTGGAGCTAATACTAATCAGTGTTCTGGTACTAGTTTATACTGTGTTAAAATTGAAAAAAATTAAGGGAGAATACTACATTGCACCACTTTGCAACTTTCAACTACTTGCATTTGACAACTTTTTTCCCAAGTAAAAATATTACACTATGGGGAAACACCTCCAACATAGTGAAAACTGGGAGTGGTTATTGTAGAGGAGCACAACAAAATCCCACAAGCTCGGATGAGAATTTGTAAGCATCACCGTACTTGAGTAACAACATGTTGAAGTTTGCAGCCATTTTTCATTTTGGACTTTTAAAGGATACTGTTGGTTGAATGTATCTTAGAATGATTTAGCATGTTTGGGTGCGAAAGATGACCATGAAAAGTATAAATGTACCCATCTAGATGATTTGGAATAGTTCATTTGGTCACACGAGTTTTTGAATAAAAATTGCACCACTTTGCAACTTTCAATTACTTGCATTTGATAACTTTTTCCCTAAGTAAAAATTCACCACCACAAGAAAATGCTTCTGAGATAGTGAAAAATGAGACAGGTTATTATAGAGGGGCTCAACGCAATCCCATATGATTAAATTATAAGTTTCTAAGTGTTACGATATTTGAGTAACAACATGCTGAAGTTTGTAGTCATTTTACACTTTGGACTCTTGAGGGATTTTGCTAGTTGAATGTAGCTTGGTGTAATTTAGCATGTTTATGTGTGATAGAGGACCATGCCTAGCATAAATGTACCATGCCTCTGAGATAAAAAAAATTGACAGAGGTCATTATAGGGGGGGCCAACATGATCCCATAGGCTCAGATGAGAAGTTTCTAAGTGTTACAATATCCAAGTAATAATATTTTTAATCTTGTAAACATTTTACAGTTTGGAATCTTAAGGGATTCTACTGGTTGAATGTAGCTTAGATTTATTCAGTGTGTTTGGTTATAAAAAAAGACCATGCCTAGAATAAACATACCAAATTGGATGCATTGGAACAATTTGTTTAGTCACACAAGTTGTAGAATGAAAGTCTTACCACATTGCAACTTTCAACTACTTACATTTGACAACTATTTCTTGAAATTAAAATTCTCCACCACAAAAAAACATCTTTGAGATAGGGAAAAGCAAGAGAGGTTATGGTATAGGGGTCTAACAAAATCTCATAGGCTCAGACAAGAAGTTTCTAAACATCATGGTATCTGAGTAACAAAATGTTAAAGTTTGTAGTCACTTTACACTTTGTACTATGAAGGGATTCTGCTGGTTGAATGTAGCTCAGAGCGATTAAGTGTGTTTGGGTGCAAGATAGGATGATTTTTAGAGTAAAAATACCCACCTAAATGTGTTGGAATAGTTTTTTTGGTCATACAAGTTGTAGAATGAAAGTTGTGCCACTTTGCAACTTTCAACTACTTGCATTTGATAACTTTTTCCCCAAATAAAAACTAGCCAACATAAAAAATTTCTCTGAGATACCAAAAACTGAGAGAGGTTATTGTAGAGGGGTCTAATTACATCCCATAAGCTCGAATGAGAAGTTTCTAAGCATCACAGTATCCGAGTAACATCATGCCGAAGTTTGCAACCATTTTGCACTTTGGACCCTAAACAAATTTTGTTGGTTGAATGTACTCAAAGCAATTAGGTGTGTTGGGTGAAAAAGAGGACTATGCCTAACGTAAATGTACTCACCCAAACACATCAGAACAGTTTGTTTGGTCACACAAGTTTTAGAACAAAAGTTGCACCACTTTGTAACTTTCAACTACTTGCATTTGACAACTTTTTCTCCAAATGAAAATGCTTTCAAGATAGAAAAAAATGAAAAAAATTTCTGTAGAGGAGCCCAATGTGATCCCATAGGCTTAGAAAAGAAGTTTCTAAGCATCATGATATTAAAGTAAGAACATGCTAAAGTTTGCAGCCATGTTGCACTTTGGAATCTTAAGGGATTCTGCTAGTTGAATGTAATTCGAATTGATTCTGCATGTTTTGGTGTGAAACTTGACCATTCCTAGTGTAAATATACCCACCTAGACGTGTTTGAATAGTTTTTTTGGTCACAATAGTTGTAGAATGAAAGTTGCCCCACTTTGTGACTTTCAACTCTTTATATTTGACAACTTTTTCTCTAAGTGAAAATTGACCACCATAGGAAAATGCCTCTAAGATAGCAACAATTGAGAGAGGTTATTATAGAGGGACCCAACATGATCTTATAGGCTCAGACAAGAATTTTCTAAGTGTCACAGTATTCAAGTAATAACATGTTGAATTTTGTAGCCATTTTGCATTTTGAACTCTTAAAGGATTCTATTGGTTTAATGTACCTTGGATTGATTTAGCATGTTTTGTTACAAAAGGGGACCATGCCTAGTGTAAATGTAGCCAACTGGACATATTGAAATATTTTATTTGGTCACATTATTTATAAAATGAAAGTTTTACCACTTTGCAACTTTAAAATACTTGAATTTGACAACTTTTTCCCCAAATGAAAATTCACCACTACGAGAAAATGTCTCTTATAAATAGAAAAAATTAAGAGAAATTATTATAGAGAGGCAAAATGTGATCTCATAGGGTTAGACGAGAAGCTTCTAAGCATCATGGTATCCAAGTAACAACATGTTGAAGTTTGCATCCATTTTGCACTTTGTACTCAAAAGAGATTCTGTCGATTGAATGTAGCTTACAGTGATTCAGTGTGTTTGGGTGTGAAATAGGACCATTTCTAATGTAAAATAACCTTCATGGACATGTTGAAATAATTTTTTTGGTGACACGAGTTGTAGAATGAAAATTTCACCACTTTGTAATTTTCAACTACTTACATTTGACAACTTTTTTGAAAAGTGAAAAATTTTCACCATAGGAAAATGCATCTAAGATACCAAAAACCAAGAGAGGTTATGTAGAGAGGCCCAATTCCATCCCATAGGATTAGATGATAAGTTTCTAAGTATCATGATATTCTAACAACATGCCAAAGTTTGTAGCCATTTTGTACTTTGGACCCTAAACAAATTCTACTGATTGAATGTAGCTTGGAGTAATTAAGTGTGTTTGGATGCAAAAGAGGACCATGCCTAGCATAAATGTACCCACCCGGATGCATTGGAATAGTTTTTTTGGTCATGCAAGTTGCAAAATGAAAGTTGCATCATTTTGCAACTTTCAACTAGCATTTGACAATGTTTTTCCCAAGTGAAAATTTTCCACCATGAGAAAATGCCTTCAAAATAGAAAAAAAATGAGAGGGGTGATCCCACAATATTGGTTTACAATTTTGGCCAAATTAGATGCTGAACTATTTTTTTCTAACTAAATCTTCACTTTTGGGCACCTATAGTGGCTAAACCATGGGGAATTAGTAGATGATGCAAACTAGTGATTTGTGAAATATTTTTTGTAGATTCTAAATATATTTTCTTTAAAAAATTTGGAATTATATTACACTTGTTTTTCCATCTCCTTTAAAAAATATTTTTTTCAATAAACACCATTTTTAAGGAGTGACACTCACCATATAACACAACTTTTTTTCCATGAATGATAAAATTCTATTTTTTTTGAATTTATATTTTGTAACTACAATATCTAGTATTTCCAATTGGTTTCATAATGTTTTATTGATTATTTATTCCTTAATCAAGTTTCAAAGTCAAACCAATTACAATTCAAACATATGCGTACTGTATAACACAACTTTTTTTTTATGTATCAAAATTCTTTTTTTTGGATTAAAGACATTTTTTTTAAACCAAAAGTGGCAAGCCACTATAATATATTAATAGTATATAAATAACTACACAAGTTCTGGTTCAGAGGGAATACCAACAAGAAAGAACCAGGAAAAAAACCTTCAGTTATAACCCAAAATGAAACAAAATGTGATTCAAATCATTTACAAAAAAATAAGAAAATGTCCCATAAGGAGGGAACATAATAGATTTTCAACATGCTAGCTAGAGTACTGCCACCCTCAGTTACCTAATTGATAAAACCTATACAAATGTGATACAAAATTAAGGAGTGAAATATGCATTCAAAGCATCCTTAGAAATATAACAACTACCCCAAAAAATTAACTCTGAAGGCATTGAGATTTTCTCTTCTTCCATGCATTCTGCGCATGTTGAATTTTGGTCCTGCAATTCACCTTGATGATCCTTTGGCTTAGTGTGATTGGGAAGAGGAATATCATTAGCAAAGAAATCATAGCCTGCGAATGGGGTGTTTTCCTCTTTTGTTTGAACCACAACTTGACTTCTGGCCCTTGCCACTAAACCCTTACTCGGAGCATTGGAGCATTCTGTTAGAGGAGATTCATGAAATTCATTTTGTAACTAATTAACTACCTCCATATGCATTTTTTCTTTTTTATCAGAGGAAAAATTGAAGAAATGATGATGCATATAGTCTCAAAGAAAAGTAAAAGCATAAAATTTATCTTTAATTTCAAACTCCATTGATGCACAAATGATTTTCGCATGTTTCTTTAGAGTTGATAAAAGAACATAATCATTTTTAAGTTGGGGACCCAATATGAAAAATTCAAAGATTTCTTCAAAATTTGCCCAAATCTTGCCAAATTCATGAGGGAATACACTACCAATATAACCCTACCTAGAAACAAAATTATATTTTTGCACAACAAAAAAAAAAAATTCCTTATCTATAAACTGAGGGTTAGCAAATTTAACCATAATTAATTCTAGTTCCTTCAATGACTGAAGTAAATCCATAGCATTAGAAAGAAATACTGAAAGAACCTATGAGGGAAAAATTAATCATCGTGCTCTGGATCTAGCAATCTCGACACCTAAAGCTGCCTAAATGGAATCCTCTGTTCTCAAAGAGTCTATCTTGAAAATGAGGCTTTAGTCCTCTTGTGAAAGGTTATTTTCGAACGGCCTTTCCCATGATTTTACCTGACAATTAACTCTTAAGTTCTAGGGGTGAAGAGCCATGTCGTCAACATTTTTACACTTTAAATTCCAAGCTAAATTCGCTATCCATAAACACCAGTGAATTGCTTTGAAAAGCACTTTTTAAAGCCCAAGAAACCTTTTCATTTACTAATTTTTCAGAAGCCATGATGACTAATAAATTGAGAAATGTGATAGAAAACAAAGCAAGATCCATGATGATAGAGAAAATTGTGTGTATGAGTTGCTATGGTCTACAAGAAGTAAATGTGTTGTACTACCGCACAAAACTGGTACCTTAAGAATGTCATCATGGATATTTATAGCAATCGCTAGAAAAGGTGACAATTTTTGAAGTAGCCAATATTTCAATGGCATCTACGACATGTACCATCATGGCTTAAATGAAATTGTAAATTACTCCTTAGAGCACATGAAAAAATCCCTAAAGTACCAATGGGGTAGCATACATGCCTCCAAGTAGTAGAGAAATCATTTATTTTCAAGGGAATATGATGCAATTACCAAAGCCTTCATTATTACAATGCAATGCGAAGTTTAGCTATCAAATGTGACCTTTATTTGTTGAACACACATGGCTTATTAGCCATCATGACTCTAAATGTCCCAAAAATATTCCTTATGTCTTGCAATTTTCCTCTTGTTTGAAAAGATTTGTCAATTGAGGGAAATCATTTAGTTCCCCAATATCATGCAAAACTTTTAATTTGATTTCCTCACAACCAAGATTTGCAAGGAAATCAACAATTCCATTTCCATCCCTATATATGTGAGTAATTGTGAATGCAAAAAAATTGTCAATTAAAGCCCAAGCTTTTTGTATAACATAATTTAAATTCTAGTTCTAAACCATTATGGTTCTACATTCGTTTATGATTATTAAATAATCCCCTTCAATATGGATATTTGAGATGCCCAATTGTAATGCCACTTCCAATCTTGATAATAATGTTTGTACTTCCGCATTGTTATTTGTACAATATGTTAGATGAAATGAATAAGCTGCCAAGAAATCTCTTGATGAATTCTTAATACAAATACTAGCTCCTGATTTCCTTTATTCGAATTTAGAAGCTCCATCAAAATTTAATTTAAAAAATCCTACTTGTGGAGGCATCCATTTGACTAACGTTTTCTATCAACTCTACTAGGACAATTATTAAGGAGGCTTCCATCAAATGAAAGCTTAATATTCTTCCAATTTCATGGAATGAAATTGTCCCAATTTGTAAATGATGAGCTTTTTTATTTCTTTCTAAACATAATATTTTACCCCTTTTGATATCGCTTTTTCAATTTTAATTAAAGTCGTCTCTAATGTTTATTTAGCTTTTTTGAAGATTCTCATATTACTTTCCCACCAAATATTCCATAACACTATCCCTGGAGTGATATGCCATAAACATGAAAATAAAGATGAGTGAAAAAGCACTGGCCAACTTTGAAACAAATCCCAAAAAGGAATTTGGGAGGGGCATATTTAAGTCTAATTTTCTTTGCATAAAAACTCAACACTGATGAGAAAAACTACATTGGAGAAACAAATGATCCACTAATTCATACTCTTGATCACATAGCAGACACTTAAAAGGGTCTAAAATTTTTAGCTTAACCAAATGATCACTACTAAGAACCCTTTTCTGAATAGAAAGCCACACAAAGCTACCCACTTTGGGCAAGACTTTGTTGTTCTATTAAAAAGAAAATGCTCGATGAGACTGTGCAAAATGTTTTAGTTGTCTTAATACGACAACCTTATTTTACAGAGTAAGAGCCAAACTTTGAATCTTCCCTAAATTATTTTATCTGGCTTTGAAGATAAATGCACTATTTTATCTTTCAAGACATTATAAAACAAATCAGATTGGTGAGGGGGAATGAGATTAGGCAGAGGTTTTTTCCACACTAATTTCCTAGTAAGAGGATCAGAATAGAGTACATAGTCTAAGAAATTTGTTCCCCAAACTTCAAATAAGGATGTTCTTACTTTTTGGATCTCTTGATTATCTACTAGGGGGGGTTACCTTTCCAAGAATCTGTCCAAAATTGAATACTCTACCCATCATTTACCTCCCAAGAAGTATACTTTAAAATAAGACTTGGATTGTTTACAATGAAGTTCCAGATTGTAGAACCTTTTGGAGGGTCTTCCACAATTAAAATTCTTGTGGGATTATCATTATCTAAATATTTCGCTTGCATTATCCAGGTTCATTTAGCCTCTTAATTTGAATAAATTTTTCATACAAGTTTTTCCCTAAAAGCTTTGTTTCTCAGTGATAGGTTTTGAACACTAGCCTCATCTTGACTCTTACCTTTGGATAAACCTTCAAGTGAGATGAGAGGTATTTTATTTTTTTCATCTATGTTACCTTTCCACAGGAAAGATTTGATTATCTTTTCAATTTCCAAAATGACTGATGCAAGAGCTTTAAGGACAACGAGAAAGTAATTTGGGATTGATGATAATACTTATTTGATGAGCAATATTTTTCCTACCAATGAAATCCTTCTTGCTTTCCAAAGAAAAATTCTTACTTTAAGCCTATTAATTACTTTATCCCAAAAAGTTTCTTTATTGGCTCCCTTAAAACATGGGATCCCTAAATAGGTGCAATTCAGCTCTGCTTCTTGAAAACCCAAAACCTTGACAATTTCCTACTTTAGCTTTACAAGAGTGTTAAAAATTTATACCTTGGTTTTCGTTGCATTTATTTTATGACTTGATGCTAATGAATATTCATTAATTACCTCTTTAACCTACTTAGCTTCAGTTATAGATGATCTATTAAAGAGAAGAGTATCGTTACCAAAGAGGGAATGTCTCACATAAATATTTGAGTTTTCTATTTGCACTCCATTCCATAAACATTTAGTGTGCTTCAAGAGGATGAAGTGACTCAAGGATTTTTCCATAAATATAAAAAGAAATGGTGAGAGTGGATCACCTTGTCTAACCCCTTGAGAAGCACTAAAAAATCCTGATGGATTACCATTTATAATTACTGAGAACTTAGCACCAGATAGACAAGACATTACCCACCTACACCACTAAGCACCAAAACCAATTTTTTACAAAACCTTATTGAGAAACTAACAATCAAGATTGTCATAGGATTTCATCATGTCTAACTTGACTATGAAAGATGTCAATTTTGACATTGAGAATGTGCGCAAAACTTCATGTGCAACAATTGCACCTTCATACGTCTCCCTTCTTGGGACAAAACCTCCTTGCTCTTTCAATATGATCCTTGGGATAATCTGTTGTAACCTCATGTAAAAGGATTTTGTGAATATTTTTTACATTGTATTGCATAAGGAGATGGTTCTAAAGTCAGCAAATGATTTAGGCTCTTTAATTTTTAGAAATATTGCTATATTAGTTACATTAAATTGTTGAACATAAAACTCATTCTTCTAGATTCCTCAAGTGCCCAAAGGAGGTCAAAATATAAGAATTCCCATTTTTTTAAAAGAATAAGGTTGTGAACCCATTCGGGCTAGGAACCTTATCTAGAGGGAGAGAGAATACTACTAGTTTGAGTTCCTCCATAGTAAAAGGCTTCATAAGCCTCCTCATTATCTTCAGAACTGATAAGACATGGAATTGTACTCAATAACTCATTTTGATCATTTAGTCTGGAAGCATCTATGGTTTGTGGGGAAGAAAGGAGCTATGAGAAAATCTTCACACCTTCATTAGAAATATCTTCCTCCCTGGTTGCCTAAGGATAACTCCTGAATAGAATTAATTTTGTTTGTTTCTTTTTTATCTGAGTAGAGGTATGAAATTTTTTTGTATTCCAATCCCCTTCTTTTAGCCATAGTTTTTGAGACTTTTGTTGCTAGTATGCTTCTTCTCTTGCACATAATTCTTCCCATTCCTCTTGCAAATGTTTTTGTTTATCATATAAGGCAACATCCAAACCATTTTTGATTATATTCTCATGGAATGCTAATAGTTCTTTGAACACAACATATTTTTGTTCAAAGATATTTTTGAAAACTTGCTTATTCGAGACTCTAATTTTTTGCTTCACAAATTTCTTCAAAATTAAAGGATATTTTTCTTTAGGAATAGAAGTGTTTGCAATAGCTAAACAAATGGCATAATGATATGACCCTAGATAAGGAAGAAACTTAGACTGTAAATTGAAAGTTGAAAGAAACCAATTGGGAGAAACATGAAACCTATCTAATCTTTCTACTATTTGGAGAAAACCCTTCCTCTTGTTAGTCCATGTAAAATTTCCTAAATGTTGAATATCCTGTAAAGAATTTGAAGAGATGAACTGAATAAAATTTGACATAACTTTTTGAGGTGGACATATTCCTCCACACTTCTCTTGAAGAGATGTTACTTCATTAAAATATCTAGCTAAAATGATTTTCCTAGTGTGGAACAAATCAATTTTCCTGGTGAGCTCATCCCACAGGTTCTTCTTTTCAATAGTGGATGTTGGACCATATACATTTAAGAGCCAAAAATGAAGATCAAATATTGTAACTTCCAAAAGTTGCCAATAATTTTCATTTTTGAGCAATTTAACACTCACTAGTTTTGGATTCCACAAGATGGCTAGGCCACCTAAAGCACCTTGAGCTGGGGTATGTGTTGATTCCCATCTAATCCACTTTTTAATTGAGCATTCAAAAGTATTTGCTGAAGTTTTTGTTTCGTGTAAAAGAACAATGTATGCTCCACAAGCATCTATCAACTACCTGATTCAAGTACGCTTGTCAGGGGTGTTAATTCCCCTGAAACTCCAAGAAATGATCTTCATTTCTCCTGAGGAGAGCAACAAGCTCTCCTTTAATGCTTATTGTACATGGATTCCAATATGGTTTTCTTGACACCTGCTTCTATTTGTTCTTGCATCTTTACAAGAATAGATTTCCTACCTCTTTTTCTTGGAGTTTTCTTCATAGGAGGTTGATAGGGGAACTGAACTATTGAAAGGGTTTTAATGCATTCTAATCCTACAGACTTAAGGAATTTTGAATCTAACAAAGATTTCCCCAACAATTTTTCCTGAGACACTTGGGTGGAGGGTTCAATTTTTTTTTTATCATCCAGAGGGTCACATAAAGTCCCCTAAGCTATATGCACTTTCTGATTTCCCTAGGTAAGAAACATAGGACTGTTTCCCCAAAGATCTTCTTCCATAGCAATTTCATCTATCAAATCAAAAGCTATGGAAAACAATATTTTTTCTGCTAGATATTCAAGATCTACATCCCTACTCTTATTGGAGCTTGGTACAAGCCATTTATCCTGATCAATAGTAGATGGTAGTTCTTGATCAATCATTTTCCTCTGTTGTGAGTTATCATTTAAGGACCATGAGGTTAGATAATCCTTCATGCCTTGAAACATCAACCTTTTTACAATTTCTTCAAGTTGGAGTTTTGAACTTAATTTTTCCTCTAGAGTATAAAGATTGAGTGATAGACTAGAAAATATTTGCATTAGATTCCATAATTTCTGTGAAATTTTAACCTGATACTATGTATTTTTCTTTAACTTTGATTTTTTAACAAACCCCAATTCTACTCCCACTGGATCCTATTTTCTTTTGTGTGAAATGTTGTGTGTAGGAGTGACCTCATGATTTGACTGAGCCTACTAATTTTGGACCTCATTTGTGGAGAATCTTGAAATATTATCAGGCATATTAACCTTACTACAATGCTTAGAACCACTTTTCGCATTGGCCAAGTGAGGGGTTTGATGTGAAGAAGATTCTACTAAGCATTGAGTAGGTGGATTCCCTATGATATGACAATGAGAGCATGCATTGTTAGGAGTTTCACAAAAAAAAAATTTGGTTCCAAAATCCAAATTTTGAAATCAGTTGAATATTTGTAGGAAATCCTTTATCCATATCAAAGAGAGCATAGGTTCTGATAGGTTTTGATGGATTCTTAAAGAACTCCTTATCATGCATAAGAAAAATTCCCACACTATTAGCTATAATTTCAATTAAATTTAGATCTATGTATTCAAAATGAAGTTGTGGCATTTGAAACCAAAAGGGGACAAATTTAAATGAAGCATTTTTAGGATTAAAATTTGGGGTCTAGGACTCCATGCTTAATCCTGCTCCTTGAAATACCCATGATTTAATTCTAAAGACAGTCTTTTTTGACTTTGTTATAAGAAATTCCCTTAGTAATATTTAAATAAAAAAAATTTGCACCCCCTCCCTATCATTATAAATGATATCTTTTAATTGTGACAAGGGTAAAGATAGATTCCAAAACTTATAGATTATCGCTTTATCCCGTAGATCTTGAATTTGTGCATGAAACATGTTCTCAGGAAAAGTGATTTTAATCCCATCCCATTGATGGAGGGGTTGAGATGTATTTGTATCCATCTTAGTCTCCTTCCGCTTCCATGTTTGTTTGCTTGATCCAGTTTTCTTGGAACTCTTCTTTTTTTTTCTTTGATTTTTTCCCCTTTCTGACCTTTTGTTGAGTGTGAGGCAGAGTTACTTCATTATCCTTTGATCATGTAGGATTATGATATTTTATCTATGTATTGAGAGAAGTTCCATGCCGATCAACATTATTAATTGAAATCACTTTTTTTGATTCATGGCCTTAGGGTTCAAATGATTGGGAAGTATGCCTAACTTTTGAGGATATAGATTTTCGTAACCAAACCTTCAAACCCTTATTCCTTTGCTACAAATGGTTGTCCAATTTAGCTTTGTTGGAACTGTAAATTTCTAATGATTTTTCATGTTGTCCATATTTGTGCATCTTCCAAATGAGTCTTACTTTGAGCACAATTTCCTCTCTTCATCGTACTTTTACCTATATCTTGCCCATATAGCCCCATAAAATCCATCGGGTCATGCATTTTCCATATTGCAGTTCCTATCGGCATACATTCATGACTGTCTCCCCAACCCATGTTGCTTTTGTGCTAACATATGTATGATGCAGGTTTTTCGGCAAGACTCCTTTGATGTCTCAGCGATCACAAGTCGTGTGCATTCACCGTTCGGCAGGACTCTTTCATTGTTTTGGTGACCAAGGAGGAACCTATTGGCAAGAGTTTGGTCATCGCGGTAGTGTCTTATCGAATTTAAAATGTCTCCCGGACTAATACATGTGGAGGTTCATCAATGAGATCTAAGTGGTATCGACATTATGTCTTGGCGAATGTCTTATGTCTTACCCACAATGTGCAAAATGATATGCGGAATGATGTCCCAATGACTTCGTTGGGTCTTGCCGATTATGTGTTCCTTTCAAAAGGGTTCTCAGGAGGAGTCTCACCAAACAACATATGAGATTTCACTTCAGCCTGACATCTTGCTTTCAGTGCGAGGTTATAGCGAATTTACATTATCACACCGACCGATGGCAGGGGGATACATATCGATAAGAGTTGGAGCTATCAAGGTAAGGTCTTGGAAAGTGACCTCTAGTCTCGTCGATATTACACATGGAGTTTCTATCAAAAGATATTTCGATGAGACTAATGTGACTTTAGAGTAAGTCCTAGTGAATTCATGTGGGTCTCACCGATGGAACACAATGGGGGATTTTTTCGGCATGAAGATTGATTTGTCTGAGTGACACATAAGATGGATAAAGTCTTTTGGTAAGATATAGCATGTTCTACGAGAGGTCTCCCCGACGCTAGAATGTCATAGCGAAGCACATGAGACAAAGGGTTTATGTCAGTGTGAGAATGATTTTGTCTTGGAAATCAGGCATAGATTCGAGGCTTTCGGTAAAAAAAAGAGCACTCTATATGAGGTCTCCCCGATGTCGATATGTTATAGCTACCCACATAAGATAGAAGGATACATTGGCGAGAGGACCATTATGTTACAGCGACATACATGAGGTAAAAGGAGACTTTTAGTGAAACATAATGTGATCTACATAAGGTCTTTCTGATATCAAAAGGTTATAGCAACAATGAATGAAACGAAAAGGGCATCTCAGTGAGAAACTTGCTTGTGTTTCAGTGAATAAATAATACACTAAGAAAAGCACATCGATGAAACATAATGTAATCTATACGACATCTCCCCGACTTAGATAAGTCACGGTGAAAGCGAACCACAAGACGCTTGATGATTTAATTTCCTTCAGCATAACTACATGATATGTCTTGGCGACTGTTTCATTGGTGATTAATAAAATTCAAATATTGTGGCCAACATGTGAGTTCCTAAAATATAGTTATAGGCTGACATGAATTGAGCCCAAATTCAGTGGTAGGCCGACATGGGATCTCAGTATGATATGTTTTTCTGATACTAGTGTATAGATATGCATCTTGTGATTGTAAATGATTCATCAGCTACCAGTTATTCGACATATAGTAGGAAAATTATATGGATACAATACAATAGATTTATCAGATCAGAGACTATGATGCATGTTTTCAAAATGGAGGTATTTATGAAATTCAATTGATGTTGCTGCACATTTCTGGTGTCAATTATCTATTGAATTTAATGAAAGTATTGCTAAGTTGTCTCCAAGATGGATTCTTTCTGATTGTTTAAATTGATATAACAAGATTATACTCAATCATCAGTGCACATTTGTTGTATCTATGTGGTTAATTGATTGGTTCTTTCAAGCAAAGATTAAATCCTTTTAGTTGATCACAGTAATCAAAGAGATTTGTTTGGATTGTTATAGAGCTTAGTAATCACAATCTTGCATGTTTATACAAGTTGTAAATAGAATATATGCTAGATAATTTGAGTTTTCTCTAGAGAGGTGTTGCTCATCTTGATTTCATTTGACTCTGCATACCCAATAAGGCATTAGTCTCTACACTTCATCATTTTGAATTTATTCAATTTCTTTATATCTGTTAATTGAGTATTTTAGGATTTAGATCAGAATATTGCTATTGCTATCAAGTTTGATTCCATTTGTTCACTTCCATTTGCCATTGTGGACAAATCACTGCAAGAAAGATAATCATAAGTACATAAAGTCTGCTTCATTCAGTTAGGTACACCCGCCTAGGTCTAGCAGCACCTGAAGAGTAGAAGGTTGAAATCTTTTGACCTTTCCTATTACCCTAAAGCGTATCAAGAGATTGGTAGCCACTTGAGGCATTCCACCTGCATTTTTGAGAGCTAAAAAATTGGTGACTCTGTTGTAGATACATTGAGAATCAAGGCCTTAATCATAGAGTTAAAAACTTTATACAGGCTCCACTGGGAATAATAAATATCAAGTGTTTTCACTTTTGACAAAGTGAGTGGCGACTCTGACAGAAACATTGCATTATTTCATCATGGGTGGAAGAAGATCTCAATATAGGGGAGGTCATACTGGAGCTCTTGTTGGCAGAAGTAAGTGGACACACAAAGATGACAAGGTTGATAAGGGAAAAAGAATAAGTGAGGACATGTGCATGTTAGATAAAGATAAAACATCAAGAGCACATTTTGAAACATATGATCGCTATGATACATAGAGAGATAATTCAAGTGTAGAACTTTGCACCCCCAAAGAGCAAAAAAATCCATTTTATAATCGTCAAGATCAACTTGAGTTTGATGCTAGACTTGAAGCAAGAGGACTCAGATATCAACAAGAATGTGATCAAAGGATGGAGGGTAACCAAAATGTGTTTATTGATCATGAGCTTCCTGAGGAAGTAAAAGCACAGTTTGAATTACAGAGGAAGGAGATAGAGGATCTGAAGGTCGAATTGCTAAAAGTCCAAATTACTGCCCAGACAACTAATTCCCCCCCGAAGTATATACCACCTCATTAGCAAGGTAATCATGGTGCAGGGCCTTCAAATCCACCAGTGTCTCCTCACCATCAGATAGGGAATCACTATAAGCAGCCAAATCATCCACCTCATATTCCCACACAACATACAAATATGCAGACACCTCATGCTCATGGTCAGCTTGGTGTCCCACAGTATAATGCACAATTCAATAATCTCATGCACCAATGTCAGTATCCACCTAGTCCTCCCCCTCACCAACATACAACCATGATCAGATAGTTTGATTTAGCAGGTTTTCAATTATACCCTTACCCTATGGATGGTAGTTGGAGGGGTATGGTGCTAAAATTTACAGGGAGTAATGCAATTATTGCTAAAGAGCACTTAAGAAGTTTTAATGTTTTCATCCAAGACATAGATGTGCCATATGAATATTTACACATGAAGTTTTTTATGATGTCACTTATTGAAGATGCTAGGGATTGGTTCAACACCTTGCTAGCATTTTCAATTAATTCTCTCCAAGGATTTCAGGACCAATTTCTTGAGCAATATGGGAATCTAAATGCACTAGACACAACTCTTCATGAATTGATGCGAATTCAGAAAAATCAGAATGACTCAATTTATGATTTCAACCAAAGATTCAACAATTTCCATACTAAGGTACCTCCTGGATCAAGGCTGCCAAATTCTATAGCTTTGAGTGTTTATTTGAATGCATTTGATCCTAAAAAAGGGTATGAATTGAGAAATAGATTCCTGAGATATTTGGATGAAGCATAGAAGATAGCATTGACAATTGAAAACAACAAGAAGACTGCTAGGATAGTCAGTAAAAGAGACAACCCTAGGGATCCTCAGCAAAGCAACAATTATCAGTACAGACATGAGAATACATACAGAAATGAGAGGCCGAGGTTGCATGACATGCCTTATAATATAGACTGGAAGGATGGAAAACCTATAACAGCTAGGCCTAGAAGCAAAGACACTCCTGATCCATTGAGCAAGAAGGGAACCTATATGGTAAGTAACAATTATTTATGTGAAGCTTGTGATAAGCCACATTCCCTAGATTATTGTGTTGTAGCCCAAATAATGCAAGAAGAGGGAATGTTGATGGGAAATAGTGGAGAAGATCACATGGTATATATGACTTCAAATACTTTTCACCATGTTGAGGAAGGGTACTCATCTTCAGAGGATGAAGTTTATGAGTATGATGTTTCAAATCAGAGATACAATGTCCATATGGCTGAACAATAGGTCTTTTCTGATTCTGAGGAAGATTATACAGAGCCACATTTTGTTGAGGCACCTACTCCATGCAGTATGAGGAGACTCACTAAAGATGAAATAGAAAGATTAACTATTGCTGCAATAGAGGAAGCAAAGAGTAAATACTGGCTGAGAAATAGAAAAGTGAATGAGATGGAAGACGTTCCTAGGGGAATCTTTATGAAGGATTAGAAGGAAACACAAGGAACTGTGAAGAAGCCAGAAAAGAGACTACCTGATAAAGATGAACAAAAGCCTGCCCAAAAGTAGGAAGTTAAGGAGTTACACAAAGAGATGCAAAAGCATGATCAGCCTAGTAAAAGAGAGAAAGAGGAAAACAAAGGAGAAATGCAATAACATAAGAAAATTGTTAAGGTGGAGGGCTCTTCTTTTGACTTCACTCAGGTGTTATCCCAGGTAAAAATGTATGTTCCATTACTTGAGATGATGAAAATTAAGGAATACAAATATAGTGTTGTTTAATTGATAACAAATGGAAATGAAAAACATGTGAATTCTGAAAATAGAGTAGCTATTAAAGCAGTCAATAGGCAGGAGAAAGTAAATATCCCAGAAGTCTGCTTGAGTGATATATTAACAACTCGCCCTCAAGTTGATCCTTTTTTCACTACATTGCTTATCAATAACAAACTGCTAAGGAATTGCATGATAGACTTTGGTGTTGCTATAAATATCATGTCAGTAGGAGTCATGAAGTAGGTTGGCATGTGGGTTGATACATGTGAAGGGAAATTCTATGCAATGGATAACAGACCTGTTCCTGTAGTAGGCATTATGAGAGGTGTTGAAGTCAAATTCGCTACTTATCCACAGGTGGCATATAATATAGATACAACAGTGATAGATACTCCTCCTCAGTTTGGGATGCTTCTATCAAGACAGTGGACAACAACAGTTGGGGGAAACATCTAGTTTGATTTGTCTTATGCAACAATTCTGGTGAATGGCCAAGAAGTGAAGTTGTATAGGGAACCAAGAATGAACCAACTTGTTGATTGTGTACCACACGATCATATCAATTGTTTTTGTGATGTTGATCTTGGAAGTTTTAAGATTGAATCATCCCAGCCAGAATTAACCAATAGTGATCCAATTGAAAATCATGTGGCACAAAGCTGCAATGAAGTGTGGAAGATGTTTTTTGATGGAACATGCAACCAAGAAGGTAATGGAGCTAGAATTTTATTTGTTTCACCTAAAGGTATTACATTTAAATATTCATTCATGTTGACATTTGAGTGTACAAACAATGTGGTGGAATACGAAGCTTTATTGATAGGCTTGAACATAGTTGTGAAATATAAAATCAAGTTGCTGGCAGTTCTGGGTCATTCTGAGTTGGTTGTTTCACAAATCAAGTCAAAATATGTAGCAAAGCACAAAATATTGAAGCAATATAGGAATGTTGTATGGGACACAGTTGATTTGTTTGATGCATTTTCAATTGAGTGGATTGACAGATCAAATAATATAATGTCTAATTTTTTAGCAAATGTGCTGTTGAAAAGAGATGATATCACTGGGATATCACATATTGAATTCAAGACAAGGCCTACTATTTCTGATAACATTTACAGTTGGCAGGTCTTCAATGGTGATACTAACCTTTTGAAGTTCCTTCATTATATAGATCAATATGAAGCCCAGGAAATTGACTTCAATGCTTTTGTTGAAGAATTGGATGGGAAGCAAATAGTGTTTGGCAAGGAGATCTTACAGCTCAAAAAAAATAAGCTTCCTAAAGGTTTGGTGGCATTGGAGAGGATGTATGATTTAAATGATTGGTCCCTCATGAAGAAAACACCAGTCAAAAGGGAAGATGTTGAAGAGATTAACTTGGAGACTGAGATGGCACCAAGAAAGGTGTAGATAGGAAAGAAGATAAGCCCTACAATTAGAAGAATGTTGATTGAGTTGCTGAGAAAATATAAACACATCTTTGCTTGGTCTTATGAAGATCTAAAAACATATAGGGAAGATTTTTTTCAGCATGAAATACCATTGAAGCCAGATGCTAAGACATTTAGACAAAAGTAAAGACCCATAAATCCAACACTGGAGCCTAAAATGCAAGAAGAGTTGACAAAGCTCAGAGATAGAGGAATCATCAAACCAATTAGGCATTCAATGTGGGTCTCAAATTTGGTCCTTGTGAGCAAGAAGAAAGGAGATATCAGACTATGTGTGGACTTTAGGAATCTGAATATGGCATCTCTCAAGGACAATTATCCTTTACCCAATATGGAGGCTATATTGCATAAGGTGACTGGGTGTGAGTTGTTGTCCATGATGGATGGGTTTTCAGGATACAACTAGGTCAAGGTCAAAGAATTTGAGCAATATAAGACAACATTCACAACTCCCTAGGGAACATATGTATATATAAGAATACCATTTGGTCTCACTAAGTCTAGAGTGACTTTCCAAAGAGCTATGGATGTGGCATTTGCAGATTTAATCAATGCTATCATGGTGGTGTACCAGGATGACCTGACTACTTATTCAAAGAAGGCTGAAGATCATGTACAATATTTGGAGAAGGTATTTATTAAAGCCCTAGAATATGGTATTAGCTTAAACCCTAAGAAGTGTCATTTTGCAGTCACATAAGGTAATCTTTTAGGACATATTGTCTCAAAAGAAGGGATTAGGATAGATCCTGAGAGAGTTGAAGCTATTGAAAAAATCCCTATTCCCAAAACTGTTAAGGCTATACAATCATTCTTTGGACAGATTAATTTTGTTAGGAGATTTGTTTCTAACTTTGCTAAGATCATTAAGCCCATATCAAAAATGTTGAAGAAAGGATAGAAAATGGAATGGACTGTAGAGGCCTTGGAAGCTTTTATATCTATCAAAACGGCCATCAATGAGGCTCCTGTTATTAAATCTCCAGATTTGGAAAATCCTTTTCAGATATTTTCATTTGCTTCAATGCATACTATTGCTGCTGTTATGTTACAAAAGAATGAAGATGGTCATGAACAGTCAGTGTCTTTCTTCAGTAATTCATTACAAGGGTCTGAATTGAAGTATGACATAATGAAAAAACAAGCATTTGCATTAGTAAAAGCTACAAAGCTTTCAGGCCATATCTTGTTGGAGCAAAGGTGATTGCTTATGTCCCTCATGCAACTATCAAGGATATTCTGACACAATCTGAAGTTACAAGAAAAGGATGCAGGTGGATTAACAAGATCTAAGATTTTGACATGGAGATATAGATTACCACACTAGTGAGAGGTCAAGGCTTGGCTAGGTTAATGGCAGAATTGAATATTGAAAAAAATCAAGTTTGTAATGTAGAAGAAGGAACTGCAATTGAAAGCATCGAGCACACTCCTTGGTATATTGATATTATGCATTACCTTAAGTACATGAAGTGTCCAAAGGGATTGAGTGATAGCCAGAAAAGAAATTTGAAGTTGTAGGTATCTAACTATGTTTTTATGGATGGAGATCTGTTTTGGAAGAACATGGATGGTATACTGTTGTTATGTATGGATGAGTCATAGGCCAAGTATGTTTTAAGTGAAATGCTTGAAGGATTTTGTGGAGGACATTATTTAGCAAAGAAAACTACACACAAAATTCTCAGGGTAGGGTATTACTGGCCAAAGGTCTTTAATGATTCTTTTACACATGTAAGAAAATGTGAAGCCTACCAAAAGTTCTCTAGAAAACTGAGTATCAAGGAGATTTTCCACTTCGACCTTTGCAAGCTGATGCCCCTTTTCATCAATGGTGAATTGATTTCATTGGAGAGATATAGGAAAGATCAAGAGGAGGACACAAGTGGATACTGGTTTCCATTGATTATTTTACTAAATGGGCAGAAGCAATCCCAACTAAACAGGCTACAAGTAAGGTGGTGACAAATTTCCTAATGGATAACATTATTACCAGATTTGGTACACCACTGAGGTTAATCACAGATAATGGGATGTGTTTCAGGTCAGATGAATTCAAAAGCTTCTGTGATACATATGGCATTACTATTTCTTATGCAGCTCCTTACCATCCATAAGCTAATGGTCAAGCATAATCTAGAAATAAGAGTCTTTTAAAGATTATAAGGAGGATGTTGGGTCAGAACAAGAAAGCTTGGGATTCAAAGTTAAAACTAGCTATGTGGGCTGATAAGATTACTGTGAAAAGAGCAATTGGAAAATCCCCATTTGAATTGTGTATGGAGCACAAGATATAATTCCTTTGCAGAATTTGTTGCTAGTCTACAAGTTTGTCCTTTAGGAAGATTTGGATGTTCCTAAACCTATGGAGGAAAGAATGGAGCAATTAGTTGAACTTGATGAAATAAGGAGGATTTCCCAAAACCAAAACATGAAGTTATAGACACAGATGAAGTATCTATTTGAAAAGAAGGAAAAGGATAGAAAATTTGAATAAAATGATTTGGTGTTGATGTGGAATGGAAGGTGTTAGGAGAAAGGCAAGCATGGTAAATTTGAAGCCTTGTAGCTAGGACCTTTTCTTGTTGTTGGAAAGAAAGGTGAAGACTCATACTATCTATAGAATATGGCTGGTGACGATTAGGAATTGCCTGTTCATGGGAAATTCTTGAAGCAATTTTTCTCTTAAGAAACATAGAGGATTAAGGGTTTCCAGTGCATGGAAAACTCTTGCTGATCCTCTCTAAAATTATTTTCCATTCATAGTAGTTTAGGATTTTGACCCATCCCAATTTTTCATTCATTTTCCATTCATTTCCATTGCTATTCTTTTTGTTTTTGTTCATTGGTTCATCACTCTGTGTCTGGTTTGCTCACCCAAAGATCTAGATCCTTGTAATGATCTTACTATCATTCATCCCCAGATGGAGCCACTGTTGGAACTATAAATTTATGATTATTTTTCATGTTGTCCATATTTGTGCATCTTCCAAATGAGTCTTACTTTGAGCACAATTTCCTCTCTTCATGGTACTTTTACCTATATCTTGCCCATATAGCCCCATAAAATCCATCGGGTCATCCATTTTCCATATTGCAGTTCCTATCATCATAGGTTCATGAATGTCTCCCCGATCCATGTTTCTTTTGTGCTAACATATGTATGCTAAAGGTCTATCAACAAGACACCTTTGATGTCTCAGTGATCACAGGTTGTAAGCATTCACCTTTCAATAGGACTCTTTCATTATTTTGGCGACTGAGGAGGAACCTATCAATAGGAGTTTGGTCATCGGGGTAGTGTCTTATTGAATTTAAAATGTCTCCCCGACTAATACATGTGGAGGTTCATCGGTGAGAGCTAAGTAGTATCGACATTATGTCTTGGCGAATGTCTTATGTCTTACTGATAGTGCGCAAAAGGTTTATATCAGTATGAATCTATGATATGCAGAATGATGTCCCAATGACTTCGTTGGGTCTTGCCGATTATGTGTTCCTTTCAAAAGGGTTCTCGGGAGGAGTCTCACTGAACAACATATGAGATTTCACTTCGGCCTGACATCTTCCTTTCGGTGCGAGGTCATAGCGAATTTACATTGTCACACTGACCGGTGGTGGGAGGATACATATCAGTAAGAGTTGGAGTTATCAAGGTAAGGTCTTGGCAAGTGACCTCCGGTCTCGCTGATATTACACATGGAGTTTCTATCAAAAGACCTTTTGGTGAGACTAATGTGACTTCAAAGTAAGTCCTAGTGAATTCATGTGGGTCTCACCGATGGAATAGAATGGGGGATTTTGTCGGCATGAATATTGATTTGTCTGAGCAACACACAAGATGGATAAAGTATTTCGGTAAGATATAGCATGTTCTACGGGAGGTCTCCCCGATGCTGGAATGTCATAGCAAAGCACATGAGACAAAGGGTTTCTGTCGGTGTGAGAATGATTTTGTCTTGGCAATCAGGCATAGACTCGGGGCTTTCGGTAAAACAAAGAGCACTCTATATGAGGTCTCCCTGATGTCGATATGTTATAGCGACCCACATAAGATAGAAGGATACATCGGTGAGAGGACCATTATGTTACAGCGACATACATGAGGTAAAAGGAGACTTTCAGTGAAACATAATGTGATCTACATAAGGTCTTTCTGATATCAAAAGGTTATAGTGATAGTGAATGAAATGAAAAGGGCATCTCGGTGAGAAAATTGCTTGTGTCTAAGCAAATGAATAATACAATAAGAAAAGCACATCGATGAAACATAATTTAATCTATACGACATCTCCCTGACTCAGATAAGTCACGACGAAAGTGAACCACGAGATGAAAGATGATTTAATTTCCTTTGGCATAACTACACGATATGTCTCGGTGACTTTCATTGGTGATTAATAAAATTCAAATATGGTGGCCGACATGTGAGTTCCTAAAATACGGTTACAGGCCGACATGAATTGAGCCTAATTCAACGGTAGGCTGACGTGGGATCTCAGTATGATATGTTTTTCTGATACTATTGTATAAATATGCATCTTGTGATTGTAAATGGATCATCAACTATCAGTTATTCGACATATAGTAGGAAAATTATATGGATACAATACAATAGATTTATCAGATCAGAGACTATAATGCATGTTTTCAAAATGGACGTATTTATGAAAGTCAATTGATGTTGTTGCACATTTCTGGTGTCAATTATCTATTGAATTTAATGAAATTATTGCTAAGTTGTCTCCAAGATGGATTCTTTCTGATTGTTTAAATTGATATAACAAGCTTATACTCAATTCATCAATGCACATTTAATGTATCTGTGTGGTTAATTGATTGGTTCTTTCAAGCAAAGATTAAATCCTTTTAGTTGATCACAGTAATCAGAGAGATTCATTTGGATTGTTAAAGTAGAGCTTATTAATCACAATCTTGCACGTTTATACAAGTTGTAAACAAAATGTATGCCAGATAATTTGAGTTTTCTCCAGAGAGGTTTTGCACATCTTGATTTCATTTGACTCCGCATACCCAATAAGGCACTAGTCTCTACACTTCATCATTTTGAATTCATTCAATTTCTTTATATCTGTTAATTGAGCATTTTAGGATTTAGATCAGAAGATTGCTATTGCTATCAAGTTTTATTCCATTTGTTCACTTCCATTTGCCATTGTGGACAAAGCACTACAAGAAAGATAATCATAAGTACATAAAGTCTACTTCATTCAGATAGGTACACCCACCTAGGTCTAGCAGCACCTGAAGAGTAGAAGGTTGAAAGCTTTTGACCTTGTCTGTTACCCTAAAGCGTATCAATAGATTGGCAGCCTCTTGAGGCATTCTTCCTACATTTTTGAGAGCTAACAAGCTTGTTGATCTATGTAACCCCTATGCCTAGACACTTCGAGATATTCCTTTCCATTCTTTTCATAGGCTTTTCCCCTACCTTTCTAACTAAAGAAAGGTAGAACATTTGGATTGAAGGGAGTGCCAGATGGGTTTTTTTGTCCTACCTGATCATGAGATTTAAAATTTTCTTCCACCTTGTCATAAAAGCTTTGTAAAAAACCAAAGTCATGTTGTGGCTATCTGAACCTCCTTGTTTCATTTGCAACTCTCAGTATGCCCCTATCATCCTCATATAGATCAAAAATAGGTTGCTTCCCATGCACCAGGAACTTGGTTTTCTAAAAAGGCTTCTAGTTAGGTTTTGAGAACCTATATCTAATATGCCTCATATTTTGTCTTGCATGAGTTGGTGGTGCATTTGTGGGGCCTTGATGATTGTTTTTGTTGTCATAATTCTAAGAACAATGCAAGTCTATGTTATGTAGAGCTTGATCTCTATCAAGAATGTGACGTTGGACCCCCATGGGTGAGCCATCGCGTTCCTTTACTAATGCCTTAGGACCTTAGCTCCTTATTACATGCACCCTGATCAAGGACTTCAATATTTGGTGCACTCATATTTAAAAAAAAAAATGATAATCTTCTATTTTTTCACATGTGCATAATAAAGACCTTGATTTTCGATGAAAAACCTATATTCAAGAGAAATAAAAAATAAATATAATAATAAAATTAAATTTAATTATAATGATACTTTTTGGGAAGCTTATAATAAGGACTACATACTTATAAAAAGTAAATTTTAAATGAATTCATTTGATCCTCCAAAAGGTAAATCTAAAGTGGTTTTTTATTAGCATTTTAATAGGTGTAAATGAGACTCCATTATAGGTATGGTTTAAAAATAGCGGGGTTTTATCCAAGGGGGTTTGATCTAAGGTAGTTTGATTCAATTGGAATGCTTTAAATGGAAACTTTTAAGGATTAAATCATTATATTTTCTAAAAATATGTGATTTCAGCAATAATCAAAATCTCTCAGAAATTGTAAAGTAGCTTTATCAAATCACCTAAAGGTTATTGTAGAGGGGACAATTGTAATCCCATAAGATCATATGAGAAGTTTTTAAGCATCACAATATCCGATTAACAACATGTTGAAGTTTGTAGCCATTTTGAACTTTGAACTCTTAAGACATTTTTCTAATTGAATGTACCTCAAATCAATTCAATGTGTTTGGGTGCAAAATTAGACCATGCATAGCATAAACATACCCACCTTGATGTGTTGGAATAGTTTATTTGGTCACGGCAGTTGTAGAACTAAAGTTGGCCCACTTTCTAACTTTCAACTCCTTGTATTTGACAACTTTTTCTCTAAGTAAAAATTTTCTACCACGGAAAAATGCTTTCAAGATAGCAAAAACTTAGAGAGATTATAAAGAGGCCCAACACAATCTCATGGGCTTAGAAAAGAAGCTTCTAAGCATCATCATATCTAAGTAATAGCATGTTGAATTCTGCATTCATTTTATACTTTGGACTATTAAGGGATTCTACCAGTTAAATGTAGCTTAGATTGATTAAACATGTTTGGCTAAAAAAAGAGGACCATGCCTAGCATAAATATACCCAAATAGACAAGTTGGAATAGTTCGTTTGGTCCAAAATTGAGAGATCTTATTATAGAGGGGTCCAACAGAATCCAATTGGCTCATAAAAGAAGTTTCTAAGCATAGCAGTATTCGAGTAACAACATGCTAAAATTTGCAACCATTTTGCACTTTCGACTCTTAAGGGATTTTGTTGGTTGAATGTAGTTTGAATTGATTTAGTGAAAGAGTACCATGGCTAGTGTAAACGTATCTAACTAGACACATTAAAATAGTTTTTTTGGTCATATGAGTTGCAAAATGATAGTTGCATCACTCTAAAAGTTTCAACTACTTGCATTTGACTATTTTTTCTCTAAAGAAAATTTTTTCGCCATAAGAAAAAACCTCTAAGATAGAAAAAAATGAATAAGGTTATTGTACAGTGGCCCAACATGATCCCATAAACTAAGATTGAAAGTTTCTAAATGTCATGATAACTGAGTAACAACATGTTGAAGTTTGTAGTGATTTTACACTTTGGACTCTAAAGGGATTTTGCTAGTTGAATGTAGCTTAAAGTAATTCAGCATGTTTAGGTGTGAAAGAGGACCACACCTAGTATAAATATACCCACCTACATGTGTTAGAATAGTTTTTTTATCACATGAGTTGTAGAATGAAAGTTGCACCACTTTGCATCTTTCAACTATTTGCATTTGACAACTTTTTCCTCAAATGATAATTCACCACTACAGAAAAATTTCTCAAAGATATTGAAAATTGAGAGAGGTTATTGTAGAGGGGACCAATACAATCCAATTGGATTATATGAGAAGTTTCTAAGCATCACGGTATCTAATTAACAATATGTTGAAGTTTGTAGCCATTTTGCGCATTAGACTCTTAAGGAATTCTACTAGTTGAATGTAGCTCAGAGTAATTTAGCATATTTGGGTGTGAAAGAGGACCATGAATTGCATAAAAATATCCATTTGAATATGTTTGAACAGTTCATTTGGTGACATGAGTTGCAAAATGAAAATTGCAAGACTTTTCTACTCTCGATTGCTTGCATTTGACAACTTTTTTCTCCAGTGAAAATTAACCACTATAGGAAAATGCATCTGAAATAGAAAAAACTGAGAGGCGTTATTATAGAGGGGCCCAACACAATCCCAAAGGCTCAGAAAAAAAAAATTTAAGCATCATAGTATCCATGTGATAACATGTTGAAGTTTGCAACCGTTTTTCACTTTGAATTCTTAAGGTATTTTGTTGGTTGAATGTGTCTAAGATGGATTCATTGTATTTGAGTGTGAAAAAAGAAAATGTCTAGCGTAAACGTACCCAACCTAATGTGTTGGAATATTTTGTTTGGTCACATGAGTTGCAAAAAAAAAGTTGCATAACTTTGTAACATTCAACTACTTGTGTTTGACAACATTTTTACCAAGTGAAAATTCAACACCATAGAAAAATTCCTTTGAGATAGCAAAAATTGAGAGAGGCTATTATAGAAGGGCCCGAATGCAAACCCATAGACTTAGACAAGAAGTTTCTAAGTGTACCAGTATTCGAGTAACAACCCATAGACTTAGACAAGAAGTTTCTAAGCGTACCAGTATTTGAGTAAGAAGTTTGCAACTGTTTTGCACTTTGGACTCTTAAGGGATTCTACTAGTTGAATGTAGATCAGATTGACTCAACATGTTTGGATGTGAAAGAAGACCATGCCTAACGTAAACATACCCTCCTGGACGTGTTGTAAAAATTCATTTGGTCACAATAGTTGTAGAATGAAAATAGCCCCACTTTGTAACTTTCAACTACTTACTTTTGACAATTTTTTCTCTAAATGAAAAATTATCACCATAGGAAAATGTCTCTGAGATAATGAAAACTAAGAGAGGTTATTGTAGAGGGAGTCAACATTATCCTATAGACACAAATGAGAAATTTATAAATATCAAGGTATCAAAGTAATAGCATGTTGAATTTTGTAGCTATTTTGCATCTTGGACTTTTAAGTTATTTTACTAGTTGAATGTAGCTCAAATCGATTCAATGTGTTTGGCTATGAAAGAGGGTCATGCCTAGCATAAATGCACCCTATTAGACATAGTCAAATAATTTTTTTGGTAATAAAATTTGTAGAATGAAAGTTGCACCATTTTTCAATTTTCAACTACTTACATTTGATAATTTTTTCTCAAAGTGAAAATTTGTTAATATGAGAAAACATCTCGAAGAGAAGAAAAACCATGAAAGGTTATTGTAGAGGGGCCCAACACAATCTCATAGGCTTAGAGGAAAATTTTCTAAGCTTTACGGTATTTGAATGACAACATACTAAATTTTACAACCATTTTCCACTTTGTACTTTGAAGGGATTCTTTTGGTTGAATGTAGCTTAGAGTGATTCAACTTTTTGAGTGTAAAAGAGGACCATGCCTAAAAATAGTTTATTTAATCAAATGAGTTGAAATAGTTTATTTGGTAACACAAGTTTTAGAATGAAAGTTGGACCACTTTGCAACTTTTAACTAATTACATTTGACAACTTTTTCCCCAAGTGAAAATTCAACACCACAAGAAAACACCTCCAAGATAGAAAATTTGAGAGAGGTTATTGTAGAGTGGCGCAATGTGATCCCATAGGCTCATATCAAAAGTTTTTAAGCATCACAGTATCCAAATAACATGGTGAAGTTTGTAGTCATTTTGTAAATTTGGACCCTTAAGAGATTCTGCTGGTTGAATGTAGTTAGGAGTGTTTCAACATGTTTAGGTGAAAAAGAGGACCATGCATAGTGTAAAATTACCCACCTTGATGTCTTGGAACAATTCATTTGGTCATATGAGTTACTTGCATTTGACAATATTTTTCCCAAGTGAAAATTTTGACCATAGAAAAATGCTTTCAAGATAATAAAAATTGAGAGAGGTTATTGTAGAGGGGAAAAACATGATCCAAAAAGTTTAGACAAGAAGTTCCTAAGGTTCACATTATCTGAGTAATAACATGTTGAAGTTTGTAGCCATCTTGCACATTAGAATCTCAAGGGATTCTGTAGGGTGAATTTAGCTTGGATCGATTTGGCATGTTTGGGTGTGAATGAGGACCATTTCTAGTACAAACATACCCATTGAAATGCATTGAAATAGTTTGTTTTGTCACACAAGTTGCAGAACGAAAGTTGCACCACTTTGCAACTTTTAGCTACTTGTATTTGACAAATTTTTTCCTAAGTGAAAATTTTCCACCATAGAAAAATTCCTCTGAGATTGTGAAAACTGATAGAGATTATAGTAGAGGGCCCCAACATGATCCCATAGGCTTAAACAATAATTTTATAAGCATCATGGTATTAGAGTAACAACATGTTGAAATTTGCAACTATTTTGCACTTTGGACTCTTAAGGGATTCTGCTACTAGAATGTAGCTCAAAGTGATTCAACATGTTTGGGTGAAAAATAGGACCATGTCTTGCATAAACATACCCACTCATATGTGTTAAAAGAGTTAATTTTGTCACATGAGTTGTAAAGATGAAAGTTGTACCACTTTGCAACTTTTAATTACTTGCATTTGACAATTTTTTCCCCAAGTAAAAATTTGGCACCATCGGAAAATGTCTATGAAATAGAAAAAACTAAGAGAGGTTATTTTATATGGGCCCAACTTGAACCCATAGGATCAAATTTTTTTTTTATAAGTGTCATGGTATTTGAGTAACATGTTGGAGTTTTTATCCATTTTGCACTTTGGACTCTAAAAAGATTATGTCGATTGAATGTACCTTAGAGTGATTCAACATGTTTTGGTGTCAAATAGTACCATGCTTAGCATAAACGTACCCAAAAATATGTATTGGAATAGTTATTTTGGTCATATGAGTTACAAAACAAAAGTTGCAACACTTTGCAACTTTCAACTACTTGCATTTGATAATTTTTTTCATTAGTAAAAATTTGCCACCATGAGAAAGTGCCTTCGAGATAGAGAAAATTGAGAGAAGTTATTATAATGGATCCCAAAGCAATCCCATAGGCTTAGACAAGAATTTTCTGAACATTATGGTATCCGAGTAACAACATGCTAAACTTTGTAGTCATTTTTTATTTTTGACTCTTAAGGGATTTTATAGGTTGAATGTAGCTCAAATCGATTCAGTGTGTTTGTGTGTGAAAGAGGACCATGTATAGCATAGATGTACCCATCTGAATATGTTAGAATAATTTGTTTGGTCGCACAAGCTGTAGAATGAAAGTTACACCACTTTGTAAATTTCAACTACTTGCATTTGACAACTTTTTTTAAGTGAAAATTCACCATCAGAAGAGAATGCCTCTAAGATAGAAAAAATTGAGAAAGGTTATTGTAGAGGATTCCAATGTGATCACATAGGTTTAGAAAAAAAAAAATTGAGTGTCATAGTATCCGAGTAATAACATTCTAAACTTTGTAGTCATTTTGCATTTTTTGACTCTTAAGGGATTCTGCTGGTTGAATGTAGCTTAGAGAGATTTTGCATGTTTCAGTGTGAAATAGGACCATGCATAGCCTAAATGTACAAACTCAAATGTGTTAGAAAAATTCATTTGGTCATACAAATTATAGAATGAAAGTTGAACAACTTTGTAACTTTCAACTACTTGCATAGCAAGGTTTTTGTAGAGGGGTCCAACATGATTGCATAGGCTTAGACAATAAGCTTCTAAGTATCATAGTATCTGAGTAACAACATTCTAAACTTTGCAATCATTTTGCACTTTCGACTCTTAAAAGATTCTGCTAGTTGAATGTAGCTTAAAGAGATTTTGCATGTTTGGCTAGAAAGAGGACCATGTCTATCTTGAATGTACCCACCCAGAAGTGTTGGAACAATTCGGTTGGTCACACAAGTTGTAGAATGAAATTTGAACCACTTTGCAACTTTCAACTATGATGAAGCTTCTAAAATTTTGAAGAATTTTTATGTTGCCCCATGGGCTTAGTTTCTTTTTTAAACCCTTGTCCCCATGAATGAGTAGGGTTTTATTTACAAAGGTATGCAAATGTTATAATTGCAAGTTGACCTACTTCATCGGTCATTAATCTCTTAATTCATCTCTTGAGCCACATTGCACGCCAGTTTACTGACCCCATTAGCTCGAAGCATCGGTTACCAATAATTCCATTGACTTAAGCTTTTCCCATATGTCGGGTTTTAAATTTTCCCTAATGAATTAAGCCTAAGTCATCTATCCTCAAGGGGTCATGTCACCATTAGCGTAACTGAGTCCTTTTAATTTAATGCTAACATTGTATGGAATACATGTTTTAAGATTCAAGGATCTGAGATAAGATCTTGGTTCTACCCCACCAGCTCATAGGAATTAAGTGTCAATAGGTTAAAAGCAACAAGGCTAGAGAGATAAGGATGTGTGTCCTTGTACATTCATGGGACCCAATCTCCACCATCATTCCCACCATCTAATGCTTTCAATAAATGAGTAAGATCAGATCTTGAGGATGATCTTCACCTTTCCCTATTGGTTTACTAAGAGAAAGTGAATGCTAGTTAAGACTAGCGAGATCAGTGAGGTCATGACACGTGCCTCCAACCACTCAATATATGAGACATAGAAAGCTTTCCGATAGGGAAAATATTGTCCGAAGTGGATCACTACCATTTACTGAGAAAAAACTAGTGATGCTTGGTGGGATTTCAAACCTGGTCAGCCTAGGGTGAATCGTTCAATCTGCCACCTCCTTAGAGGATCAATGAGTAATATTTAAAGTTGGAGAATGACACATGATAACCATTTTATTTGACAATCAATGAGCATTAATGAAGTATTTTTTGCTAATGTGATCAAGTTGATATTAATTCATGTGGAAACACAAATGCTACTAACCATGACGTGTGATCTATGACCCTCCATGCAATTGGGAATTAAATGGTGACAATACATATGCCAATGAGCTTCCTTATTCATGCATGTGTTTTTCTTAACATTGATTGTGGGTGCCATCACTTCACATGATAAATAAAAAAGGAATAGCTACTATTCATGTTATTCACTCTTAGCAGTTAGAAGTTTTCTTGATTAAGACAAGGTGAGTTTGCACAATTGTCAAACAAGGAAAATAAGTGAACCAGTGAGGAGGTCTATTCACCTGAGCTCTTAGAAGCCTAGTGTTGGTGTACCGAAATATCTTTCAACTATGGAGGTTGATGTTCCTACTAGCAAGCCCATACTTGTACCCACAAGGTGTAGCGGAAGATTACAATTCCAAAATGCTATTACTAGGAAAATTGAAGACAAGGGAAAAGAACCACTGTGCTTTGCTAGTGGAGGTTTCCAAAAAAATCAAGTATGGGTGTGGCTCCTTCGGGCACCAACATTCACCCATCGACCTTACTGAGAGTTCGTTAGAAAAGGAGAATGAAATAGACTCTATATGTTGGTGATATCTTAACACTTTGGATCGAACTATGGCCATAGGTGAAGAAATATTGTATATTCCTCCACTGGCAGTCAAAACTCCAAGTGGGCAGGCTGGTACTGTACTATGTAAGGAAAAGGATGAGGAAGAAGCCAAGGTTTTCTATGCTTCCCTTGTGATGACTTGGAGTTAGCATGTGTATCGTGGTCTAGACATTGATAAGAGTGGGGTGGTTGGTCGATAAAGAATTGCAATATGGGATGGTAAATTTTTGTTTTGATATATTGCTAGGTCAGTTAGTCTCCTCTTCGACATATGTGACTATTACTTTTGGGTTTGATGCTAAATGTATGCCCTTGTGCAATGTGGAAATTTGATGTGGTGTGTACTAGGTAGTAAAAGAAGATTTTGGTGGGCCTTTGCATTTTCTCTTTTGGATGATAGTTGTAATTTTTATTTTCCCCTTGTTCAACTTGCTCTTGCATAATCAGTATGTGAATTTTTTTGAAATGCAGATGAAATTCTGGGTGAAATGAAATTTTGTGATGAAATTGCATTTGAGCTTGAAGCTTGTTGCTCCCTTATTCTATAAAAGGAAATTTAGGGCTCATTTGCAGGGGGATGAAAAATTTTGGTTAGGTTTCGAGTCAGGTGTACATGGGTAGAATAATAGGAATAAAATAGATAGTCTATTTTGAGCTTTTGGAGGAACATGTGCAAATTATCTTAAATTGTTATGTAGATATGACTGATAAGCATTAATGAATGTATAATTTTGATATATTTTCTCTCCTTATGTGAATTTTTGTGAATTTTGAATGAAACTTTAATGATGTTTTCATTGTTCTTTAAACATCTGCTCAAATGTATGTCTTTGTTTCATCTTTGATTCAAGCAATCAATTAAATTCTTAAATGGAGTCTTAGATTTACAATTACTTGCAAGGGATTTGATAAGTAGTTATGTACTAGAAAGAGTGAACTCCATAATGCAAATTTTTTATGAGAGAAATCCATCCCATCAAATTTGAAAGTCATTTCTATGTTACTAGTTCTTGCGTATGTGACTCTATTTCCCAATGTAACAAGGAACTGGTCTATTCCTTAATAATTCACCTAAAGGGTTGATCAAATAATTGTCTGATGACTAACCTAAAGTAAGGATTTAAATTCATTTTTAAAATTCATCAATCTCGGTTCATGTATTTGACAACTATCATGCAAAATTTCCTTTGTTTTGATGAATGGGTAAGCAATTTACTTAAAGATAAGCCAATCTTGTAGTAATTATAGCATAATTATCCTTCATTCAAAATGATCTATGAAAATGATGTGTTCTATAAAGTATATTCTCTAATAAACACAGTAGGAACACCCTCCTTGGCCCCATAGAGCCTAAAGTGTAGAAGATCTCAGTCATTGATTAGATCTTATTAGTTGGCTAGTCATTTCAAGAGTCTTAAACATAGGATTTGGCTATCTCTTAGATATTTCTTAGGTGCACTAGAAAACCACCAAAAAATTACTTGCAATTAATTTTTTTTTTCCAAGTGAAAATTTTCCACCATAGGAAAATGCCTCGAAGATATAAAAAACTGAGAAATATTATTGTAGAGGGGCCCAATTTAATCCCATAGGCTTAGATGAGAATTTCCTAAGCATCACGGTATTCAAGTAAGAACACACTAAAGTTTGTAGCCATTTTTCACTTTAGACTTTTAAAGGATTCTACTGGTTGAATGTAGCTCAAAGGAATGAGGCATGTTTGGGTTTAAAAGATGACCATTTCTAACATAAAAATACCCACCTGGATGTGGCGAAAAAGTTTGTTTGGTCACATGAGTTCCAAAACGAAATTTGCACCACTTTGGAACTTCCAACTACTTGCATTTGACACCTTTTCCCCAAGTGAAAATTTTTCACCACAAGAAAATTCCTCTAAGATGGAAAAAACCAAAAGAGGTTATTATAGAGGGGCCTAATGCAATTTGATAGGCTCAGACAATAATTTTCTAAGCATTATTGTATTTGTGTAACATGTTAAAGTTTACAACCATTTTGCACTTTAGACTATGAGAGATTCTTTCAGTTGAATGTAGCTTGGATCAATTTAGTGTGTTTGAGTGAAAAATATGACCATTCCTAGCACAAATGTACCCACCTAGATACACTAGAATAGTTAATTTGGTTACATAAGTTGCAAAAGAAAAGTTACACCAGTTTGCAACTTTCAACTACTTCCATTTGACAAGTTTTTCTCCAAATGAGAATTCATCACCATGGGAAAAAACCTCTGAGATAGTAAAAACTGAGAGAGGTTATTATAGAGGGGCTAAACATGGTCCTATAGGCTTAGATGAAAATTTTCTAAGCGTCATGATATTCTAGTAACAACATACTAAAGTTTTCATCCATTTTCCACTTTAGACTCTTGAGAGATTCTACTGGTTGAATGTAGATCACATAGTTTCAACATGTTTGTATGCGAAAGAGTATCATGCCTAGTATAAACATACCCACCAAGATGCATTGGAATAGTTCATTTGGTCACATGAGTTTTAGAATGAAAGTTGCACCACTTTACGACTTTCAGCTGCTTGCATTTGACAACTTTTTTTTCAAGTGAAAATTAACCACCATAAGGAAATACCTCCAAAATATAAAAAATAGAGATAGGTTATTGTACTAGGGTCCAACACAATCCCATAGGCTCAAACGAGAAATTATTAAGCATCACGGTATCTGAGTAACAATATGCTGAAATTTGCAACCATTTTTCACTTTGAATTCTTAAGGGATTATGTTGGTTGAATGTAGCTCAAATGGATTCATTGTGTTTGGTTGTAAAAGAGGATCATGCCTAGTGTAAACATAATTAGATGTGGTAGAATAGTTCATTTGGTCACACGACCGGCAAAACAAAAGTTGCAAGACTTTTCAACTTTTAAATACTTGTATTTGACAACTTTTTTCCTAATTGAAAATTCAATACTACGGGAAAATGCTTCTAAGATAAGGAAAATAGAGAGAGGTTATTATAGAGGGGCCCAACATGAACTCATAGGCTTAGATGAAAAGTTTTTATGCATCGTGGTATTCAAGTGATAACATATTTAAGTTTGTAGTCATTTTTGACTTTGGACTCTTAAGGGATTCTGCCGGTTGAATGTAGCTCAGAGAGATTCATCATGATTGGATGTGAAAGAGGACCATTCCTAGTGTAAATGTACCCACTTGGATACATTGGAATAGCTCATTTGGTTACATGATTTGTAGAATGAAATTTGCACCACTTTGTAACTTTCAACTACTTGCATTTGACAAATTTTTCCCTTAGAGAAAATTCACCACCATGAGAAAACACCTCCAAGATAGAAAAAAGTGAGAGAGGTTATTGTAGAAAGGCCCAACATAATCTCATAGGCTTAGATGAGAAGGTTTTAAATATCAAGATATTCAAGTAACAACATGTTGATGTTTTTAGTCATTTTGCACTTTAGACTCTTAAATGATTCTACTAGTTGAATGTATCCTAGATCAATTCAATGTGTTTGGGCATAAAAGAGGACCATGCCTAGCGTAAATGTACCCATACAAATCCATTGGAATAGTTTGTTTGGTCACATGATTTGGAGAATGAAAGTTGCACCACTTTGCAACTTTTAACTACTTATATTTGATAACTTTTTTTCCAAGTAAAAATTTTCCACCATAGGAAAACTTCTCTAAGATAGCGAAAATTGAGTGAGGTTATTTTAGAGTAGCCCAATGCAATGCCATAGCATTAGATAAAAATTTTCTAAGTGTCATGGTACCTAAATAACAACATGCTGAAGTTTGCAACAATTTCGCACTTTAAAATTTTAAGGGATTCGATTGGTTGAATGTAGCTCAAAGTGATTTAGTGTGTTTGGGTGCATAAGAGAAAAATTCATAAAATAAATGTACCCACCTAGATATTTTGAAATAGTTTGTTGGGTCACACGAGTTGTATAGTGAAAGTTGCACCATTTTGAAACTTTCAACTACTTGTGTTTGCCAACTTTTTCCCAAAGTGAAAATTTTCCACCACAGAAAAATGTTTTTGAAATAGAAAAAACTGAGAGAGGTTATTGTAGAGGGGCTGACCATGATCCCATAGGGTCAAACTAGAAGTTTCTAAGCATCATAGTATTCAAATAACAACATGATAACATTTGCAGCCATTTTGCACGTTGAACTCTTAAGAGATTATGCCAGTTGAATGTAGCTCTGATGGATTCAATGTGTTTTTGTGTGAAAGAGAATAATTCATAGCATAAATGTACCCACTAGATATGTTGGAATAGTTCATTTGGTTACAATAGTTATAAAATGAATGTTTCTCCACTTTTTGACTTTCAACTACTTGCATTTGACAACTTTTTCTCCAAGTGAAAATTTTCCACCATGAAAAAATTCCTCTAATATAATTAAAACCAGAGAGGTTATTATAGAGGGACCTAACATGATCCAATAGGCTTAGATGAGAAGTTCCTAAGCCTCACAATATCGAAGTAATAGTATGTTAAATTTTGTAGTCATTTTTCACTTTGAACTTTTTAGGGATTTTACTGATTGAATGTAGCTCACATCAATTCAACATGTTTGAATGGTTGAATGTTCGATCCAATAAAATGTGTTGGAATACTTTATTTTTGGATTTCAATTGTGGTTGTTTTTCCTTGATGGAAAAACTGGCCTTGGTGATACATGTTGGTTTTGGTTTTGGTGATATATGATGATTATAGTTGGATCATAGAATGCACTTTGTTGACTGTTATGGTGGTACTAATGTTTTTGACGATTGTTATGCATTTGTTTCAGGGCATATGTTTCAGAGCATACATCTGATTCAGGCTATTCATGTTTATGTTTATTCAGTTTTAGATTGGTTCTTTTTCAGGTATACATTTATAGGTTAAGTTTGATTATGCATATTTCTATTGCATATCTCCTGGCTTTTTGTCTTGTCAATATCATTGTGTCAATGGTTTATATATGGGAATTATAAGGTGAATTTTCTATATGGACCTTGCTATGATAATCAATATTGAAGTGTTCATAAGCATCTTGATTGATTTAATGTGGCATACATTATAAACCTTAATTGGTTCCTTTTGGCACAATGTATTATTGATTTTCTTGGCATTAGGTAGTTTTATATGGTTTATATTGTGTCAATGTTTGTTGATTAACTTGGCATATGAAATTCTATCGACCTTATTGCATTTTATAGGGAAGTTGACTTTATTAAAAGTCACATGGCAATGAGATAACATGTGTTATCAGGGATTTTTGTCAACAACTATCATTGACATTGGGTTAATGATTTATGTTATAATAATAGTTATTTTTGTGATAACTTTGGCAATGGAATTAAAGTGATTATTATTGATTTTTATATCATTGAAACAAAAAAATCTTGTTTAGGGAAAAAATCATTATGTTGATTCTTTTTGCAAAGAATAGGTTTTTGAACCCTATTCGCCATGGGTGTTTTTCTCAATTGCAATGCAGCTCTTGAAGCTCTCACAACCAACACTAGAAGAGTTAATTAGCAAGTTAAAAGCTAGAAGGTAGTAAGGATATTTTGATATGTTTGACTATAGAAGTTGATAGAGAAGACTTGATGATTTCTTCTAGTTGGGTAGTTGCGATGGTCTTCAATAGTTTATGGTATCTATTTCTCTTTCTCCCATTGTGAACAGGTAAAATTAAAACTAACACATGTTTTCGGTATAGTTATTAAGGAGTTAAAAGAATCTTATTTCTTGGTTTTTGAAAACAAAGAGAGGAAGCTATTTTGTGCACAAGATGATAACATCTTTTGTTACTCAACAGTTGGCCATAACTGTTACAAACCCTTATGGGTTATGTTGTTAAGTCTTTTTTTTTTAATTCTTAATCTTTGATGATCATGATTGAAAACCCATTAGGGTTTCTAGAATATTATCTGGATATTTTTCTTATAGTTACATAAACTATATAGAAAGGATATCTTGCATATATATAAGATGGGTTTTTGGCATTTTTCATTGAGCTAGAAAAGAGAAATATAATATTTTCAAACATTTTAATACAACAGATATTGCATTGAAATTATTTTTATTATGATTATTATCTTATTGTATTAAGGAAGATATTGATACACAACATTCTTCAATGTGCTTAATGAGGATATTCAATCTTCTATTGTAATTCTAGAGTTGCAAAAAGTTGCACTTCTAGGGTTTTGATAGAATGCTTTAATTTGTTGCTTTGTAAAGGAGTTGGTGCTCCTATATCTCATGAAGTTGGTGCTTCTGATTTTTGTCAATTTGATGCTCCTAAACTTGTGGAGTTGAATGTAAAAGAGTTGGTGCTCTATGTGAATAAAGGAAATATATTTTGAGTGGTTTTTTATTCCTAAGAGGGTTTGTCCACTCAGGAAAAATTATGGTATTATGTGGTGATTTTATATGAGTGATTTTTTTCTTAGTCTAATTTGATTCTGTTATCAAATGTACAATTATTAGTGTCAATGTTATGCCACATTTCATATCAATATTTCATATTTGTCAATGCGCATTTCATGCATAAAAGGTTCTGATTTAAAGTGAGCTTTGATACATGTGAAAGTGTTAAGTGTCTCCTCTGATAATCTTTAATTCATGGTTCATGCAAATACAATACTGTTCATGCACAAGTAAAATTTGTTCTTTGAACTATCATCTATCCTCTTTGTTTAGAAGAAAACTTACAAGCTTGATTTTGATAAATTTTTGATTTTCATAAATCACTGATTCACCCTCCCCTCTCAGTTATTTTAGTCTTCTAACATTTATTTGGTCACACAAGTTGTAGAGTTAAAGTTGCACTACTTTGCAACTTTCAATTACTTGCATTTGACAACTTTTTCCCTAAGTAAAAATTTTTCACCACAAGAAAACTTCTCTAAAAGAAGAAAAATTGAAAGAGGTTATTGTAGAGGGGCTCAACACAATCTCATAGGCTTAGATGAGAACTTTCTAAGCATCATGGTATCTAAGTAACAACATACTAAAGTTTGCAGCCATTTTACACTTTGGGTGAAAAATTGTATCATGCCTAGCATAAATGTACCCACTTGAATGTTGTAAAATAAAAGTTGTACCACTTTGTGACTTTCAATTACTTGTATTTGACAACTTTTCCCTAAGTGAAAATTTTCCACCACAAGAAAGTACTTGTAAGATAGAAAAAATTGAGAGAAATTATTGTAAAGGGGCCAAACATGATCTCATAGGCTCAAAAAAAATTCTTTTAAGCATCATGATATTTGAGTAACAACATGTTGAAGTTTGCAACTATTTTTCACTTTGAAATCTTAAGGGATTTTTGTAGTTGAATGTAGCTCGAAGTGGTTCAACATATTTGGGTGTGAAAGTGGACCATGCCTAGCATAAATGTACCCACCTAAATGTGTTGAAATAGTTAGTTTGATCAAATCAATTGTAAAATGAAATTTGTACCACTTTGTAACTTTCAACTACTTGGATTTTATAATTTTTTTGCAAGTGAAAATTTACCACCATAGGAAAATTCCTTTGAGATAGCGAAAACTAGGAGAGGTTATTTTAGAGGGGGTGAAATCGATTCAATAGACTCAAACAAGAAGATTCTAAGGATGAAATTATCGAAGTAATAACATGATGAAGTTTAAATTTATTTTTCACTTTGGACTCTTAAGGCATTTTGTTGGTTGAATGTGGCTGAAATCGATTCAGAGTGTTTGGGTGCGAAAAAGGACCATGCCTTACATAAACGTATTCACTTAGACACGTTGGAATAGTTCATTTGGTCACACGAGTTGCAAAATTATAGTTACACTATTTTGCAAGTTTAAACTACTTGCATTTAACTTTTTCCCTAATTGAAAAATTCCTTATTACAAAAAAATGTCTCTAAGATAGAAAAAACTGAGAAAGGTTATTATAGAGTGTCCCAACGTGATCCCATAGAATTAGATGAGAAGTTTCTAACCATCATAGTATTTGAGTAACAACATGTTGAAGTTTGTAGTCATTTTGCACTTTGGACTCTTAAGGGATTTTGTAGGTATAATGTAGCTCAAAGTGATTCAACATGTTTAGGTGTAAAAGAGGACCACACCTAATGTAAATCTACCCACTCAAACACATTGGAATAATTCATTTGGTCACACGAGATGCAAAATAAAAGTTGCACCCTGTTGCAAGTTTCAACTATTTGCATTTGATAACTTTTTCCCCAAGTGAATTTTTTACCACAGAAAAAAACCTCCTAGATGGAAAAAATTGAGAGAGGTTATTATAGAGGGGTCTAATACAATCCAATAGGCTTAGATGAGAAGTTTCTAAGTATCATGGTATTTGAGTAACAATATGCTAAAGTTTGTAGCCATTTCGCACATTGGATTCTTAAGGGATTATGTTGATTGAATGTAGCTCAGATCAATTCAATAGGTTTGGGTATGAAAGAGGACAATGTGTAGCATAAATGTACTCACCCAGACACATTGTAATAGTTTATTTGGTCACATGAGTTGTAGAACGAAAGTTGCACTACTTTGCAACTTTCAACTACTTGCATTTGAATTATTTTTTTCTAAGTGAAAATTCACCACCATGAGAAATTGCATCCAAGATAGTTAAAATTGTGAGATTTTATTGTATAGGGGTCCAACACAATCCCATAGGCTCAAACGAGATTTTTCTAAGTATCATTGTATCGAGTAACATAATGCTGAAGTTTGCAACCATTTTGCACATTGGATTCTTAAAGAATTTTGTCAATTGAATGCAACTCAAAATGATTTAGAATGTTTGGCTGCAAAATCTGATCATTCTTTGCATAAAAATACCCACTTGGATGGATTGGAATGGTTCATTTGGTCACATGAATTGTAGAACAAAAGTTACACCACTTTGCAACTTTCAACTATTTGCATTTAACAATTTTTTCCTAGGTGAAAATTTGCAACCACAAGGAAACACCTCTAAAATAGAAAAAAATAAGAGAGGTTATTGTATAGGGGCACAACTTAAACTCATATAATTAGATGAGGATTTTCTAAGCATCATTGCATCTGAGTAACAACATGCTTTTGTAGCCATTTTGCACTTTTGACTCTTAAGGGATTCTATTGATTGAATGTAGGTTAGAGAGATTCAACGTGTCTGAGTGTGAAAGATGACCATTCCTAGCATAAATGTACCCACTTGGATGCATTGAAACAATTCATTTGGTCACACAAGTTCCAGAACAAAAGTTGGACTATTTTTAAACTTTCAACTTCTTGCATTTGACAATTTTTTCCTATAGTGAAAATTCACTACCACAAGAAAATGCCTCCAATATAGTGAAAATTGAGAGAGGTTATTGTAAAGTATCCTAACATGATCCCCTAAGTCTAGAAAATAAGTTTCTAAGTATTATGGTATCTGAGTAACAACATGTTGAAGCTTGTAGCCATTTTGCACTTTAGATTCTTAAGGGATTGTACTGGTTGAATGTAGGTCAGATCTATTCAATGTGTTTGGGTCTGAAATATAACCATTTTTAGTGTAACTGTACCCACCTAAATGCATTGGAATAGTTTATTTGGTCAAACAAGTTGCAAAATAAAATTTGAATCACTTTGCAACTTTCAACTACTTGTATTTGACAACATTTTTTCTAAATAAAAATTTTCCACCACTAGAAAATGTCATAGGGATAGTGAAAACCAAAAGATGTTATTGTAGAGGGGTCCAAAATGATCCTATAGATTCAAATGAGAAGTTTCTAAGTGTCATGATATCTGAGTAACAACACGTTGAAGTTTAGAGCCATTTTACATTTTGGACTCTTAAGGGATTCTACCAATTGAATATAGCTTAGAGAAATTCAATGTGTTTGGGTGCAAAATAATACCATTCCTAGAATAAACATACCCATTTAGACATGTTGGAATAGCTCATTTGGTTACATAAATTTCAGAACACAAGTTGCACAAATTTGTAACTTTCAACATATTTGCATTTGACAACTTTTCCCCGAGTGAAAATTCGCTACCATAGAAAAATACCTTCGACATAGAAAAAATCAAGAGAGGTTATTGTAAAGAGGTCCAATGCAATCCAATCATCTTAGATGAGAAGTTTCTAAAAAACATGGTATTTGAGTAACAATATGCTGAAATTTACAACCATTGTGTACATTGAACTCTTAAAGTATTTTATAGGTTGAAAATAGCCTAGAATGATTCAACGTATTTAGGTGTGAAAAAGGACCATACCTATCTTAAATGAACTCACCCTGATGTGTTAGAATAGTTAATTCAGTCACACGGGTTGCAAAATGACAAAATTATGTAAAGATGGCAAAGGTGAACAAATTTCCAAATCAACATCAACATCAATCCAAGTAATCACTAATCAACAATTATTTGTTATATTGTGAATGAGGAGAAACATATATTTAAGAATTGTAATTTTTGAGGTTAGACCTATACTATACTTCACCAAGTACATGTATTCTCTATCCCTCTATTCAAAAATCCAATTCATCAATAAATATTTTTTTCCACTGCTCATATTTAGCATCAGCTGTCCAATTGAAATTAATGATTTCATCCATCTTCTTCTTATATGGAGAGTACTTTGTCATTATTGAATTGGATTCCTTGTTAAAATACTTAACAAATTTGATGGTGAATGAAAATTTCTCCAAAACATCTTTCAGTATATCAATGCCAACCTTCTTACAAATAAGTGCTTCTTGGGAGACAATTTTAGTGTCCACCTAGTCCTTCCACATTTGTAGGGGTTTCACCTCATCATAGGTATGTTGAATATTAGGTAGCAATGTCAAATCAACTTCATCATATTTGGACGTCAATTCTCTTATTCTCTATTCTAATGGGGCAACATACCCTTGAAACTTTTTTTCCTTAGCCTCACTAATAAATTTATAAGTTGGGACCACCCTTGGATATCTATCTTCTTGTTTCCTAGCCTCAATTGCCATGAATCTCAAATTTGCAGCCCTAGGAATCTATTTGTCTAGGATTGGGGTATCCAATTTCTTATCCTTCTAAGGTAACTTTATCACTCGTAGCATCAAAGGATAGTTTTTATGAACACTACTCAATTTACCTTGAATCTTTTTATTCAAATGCTTCAAAGCAATACGAACAATCTTGGAATTGTTCTTATACATTGTGTCCTACACTTGGTCAAGCAATTTCTTGTATACCTTAATTTGCTAAATTAATTTCCCCCTTGTAGACTTATTAGATGAAACTACACCTAATGTGCTTGGCTCCTCAACTATAAGTGGCTCTTGACCCATATTATAAGGCACTATTGCTAGAGATTGCTCTAGTGGAGGAGGAGGGGTAGGTGTGGTATGTCTTGAACTGGTTGGAACCTAATTTCTTAATGTTTCCACTTGTTGCTTCCATAATGCTACTTGAGTTTCTAGTTCAACAACTCTCTGTTGGATCTTATTATATTCATCCACAAGTTCATTATATTTTCTTCTATACATGTCTCTTTTAGTGGTGAGTTTCTCCATTGTTTATGTTGTGAATTTAGCAACATTTATTGCCATGTCAGCTACCTCCAATGTCGGGGAGTTTTCCACTCTCTTTATAACTAGTTGCTCACTAAAATCACCTGGTTCGATAACCACTAGCTTCCTAGATCCCAAGGACAATGAATAAATAGCTAGTGCATCCCATTCTTCATTGAATTTCGATCCTTGAAGAGCCAATTTACCCTCCTCAGTTTGAAATAAGTGCCTTCCAGATATCCTTATGGTATTCAATACCACTACGTCAACAATGTCCCACTCGAGTAGCAATAACATACCACTTTTCTATACAAGGGCTCTACCCTCTTTAACTATCATATTTTAAAATTATTTCTTCATTTCCTTTCTCACAATATCTTGGATAGTTCTTTCAGGTAACTCAGGATGTAAGCTTCTCTCATTAACAACCCTTTCTACATACTCTAAAGCCTTTTCTCTCCACACAAAATATCTAAATTCCCTTGTTTCAATGAAAGAATCATCTTCCATGAATGCTCTACATGCTTCTTGCATAAAATCATTTATACTATTCAAGCCTCTGAGATCAACCTTTCCAAGTCTAAACCATCTCCTCCTAAACTTGAGGCAACATCCCTAATGGGATGAGGAATTCCTTACTACATTTTTGTAGGAGTAATGAGAATATCATCCTCCTCTCTGTCTGGATATTCAACTACCTTTTCCACCTCAACCTTTTTCTTCTTCATATGTGGCTATTTTGATGGAAGGGGACCTCTTGGGGGTTAATCTATATCAATGAAAATAAGAGGGACCTCCCTTAGAAGTGATAGCACTAACCTCACAAGGAGAACTTACACTTGACCTCTCTGATGTGGAAGGGGTTGAAAAAGTTTGCTTCTAAAATTAAATTAAAAATTGGTTATCGAATTAGGATATTTTGTCAATAGAACATGGATAGTGTAAACATACTCACTTGGACATGTTGGAATAGTTTATTTGGTTATATGAGTTGTAAAATGAAAGTTGCACCACTTTGCAACTTTCAACTACTTATATTTGATAACTTTTTTTCCAAGTGAAAATTCTTCATCACAGAAAAAAATATTTCAAGATCACAAAAACTAAGAAAGGATATCATATAGGGGCCCAATGTGATTCCATAGACTTAGACAAGAATATTCTAAGTGTCATAGTACCCAAGTAATAGCTTTATGAACTTTGTAGTCATTTTTCACTTTAGACTCTTAAAGGATTTTGCTGGTTAAATGTAACTTAGATTGATTCAACGTGTTTGGGTGTGAAAGAGGACCATGCATAGCCTAAACATACCCACCTAGACATGTTGGAATAGTTAATTTGGTCACACAAGTTACAAAAGGAAACTTAAACCATTTTTTAACTTTCAACTACTTGTATTTGACAATATTTTCCCTATGTAAAAATTTTCCACTATGGGAAAATGCCTGGAAGATAGTGAAAATAGAGAGAGGTTATTGTAGAGGGGCCCAACATGATGCTATAGGATTAGATGAGAAGTTTCTAAGTATCATAGTATTTGAGTAACAACATGCTAAAGTTTGTAGTCTTTTTGCATTTTAGACTCTTAAGGGATTCTACTAGTTGAATATAGTTCAAAATAATTCAGTGTGTTTGGGTGTGAAAGAGGACCATCCCTAACATAAATAGACCCACTTGGATGCATTGGAAAAAATTGTTTGGTCATATGAGTTATAGAGTGAAAGTTGAACGAATTTGCATCTTTCAACTACTTACATTTGACAGCTTTTCCCAAATTAAAAATTCACCACCATGGGAAAAATATCTTTGTGATAGTAAAAATTGAGAGAGTTTATTGTAGAGGGACTCAACACAATCTCATAGACTCAAACAAGATGTTTCTAAACATTACGGTATCCAAGTAACACTATGCTAAAGTTTGTAGTCATTTTGCACTTTGTACTCTTAAGAGATTCTACCAATTGAATGTAGCTTCAATCGATTCAGTGTGTTTGGATGCAAAAGAAAACTATGTCTAGTGTAGTTGTACCCACCATATGTGTTGGGATAGTTTATTTGATCACATGAGTTGAAAAACGAATGTTGCACCACTTTGCAACTTTCAACTACTTCTATTTGACAAGTTTTTTTCCAAGTGAAAATTCATGACCACAAAAAAAAATGAGAGAGGTTATTATAGAGGAGAAAAAAGTGGTTCCATAGGCTTAGAAGAGAAGTTTCTAAGTGTCATGATATTTGAGTAATATCATGCTGAAGTTTTCATCCATTTTTCACTTTAGAGTCTTGAGAGATTCTACAAGTTCAATGTATGTTAGATTGATTCAATGTGTTTGGATGTGAAAGAAAACCATTCCTAGTATAAATGTACCCACCTGAATGTATTCGAATAGTTTTTTTTATCACACGAGTTACAAAATGAAAATTGCACCACTTTGCAACTTTTAACTACTTGCATTTGAAAACTTTTTACTTGAGTAAAAATTAACTACCAGAAAAAAATTACTCTAAAATAGAAAAAACTAAGAGAGGTTATTGTAGAGAGTCCCAATATGATCCCATAGACTCATATGAGAAATTTTTAAGTGTCACAGTATCTGAGCAACAACATTGCGAAACTTGCAGCCATTTTGTACTTTGGATTATTAAGGGATTCTACTAGTTGAATGTACCTCAAAGGGATTCCTTGTGTTTGGGTGTGAAAAATGACCATTCCTAGCATAAACGTACCTAGCTAGATGTGTTGGAATAGTTTTTTGGTCACATGATTTGCAAAACCAAAGTTGTACCACTTTGCAATTTTTAACTACTTGTGTTTCACAACCTTTTCCCCAAGTATAAATGTGACACCATGAGAAAATGCCTTTGAAATAGTGAGAAATAAGAGAGGTTGTTATAGAAGGTCCCAACTTGAATTCATAGGATCAGATGAATTATTTTTAAGTACCATGGTATCTTAGTAACAACATACTGAATCTTGCACCAATTTTTCACTCTGGAATCTTAAGGGATTCTACAAGTTTAATGTAGCTCAGATCAATTTAGCATGTTTTTGTGTGAAAGAGGACTATTTCTAGCATACAAATATCCACCTAGGACATGAGTTGTAGAACGAAACTTGGACCACTTTGCAACTTTCAGCTACTTGGAATTAAATTTTTTTATCACTAAAAAATACCTCCAAAATAGCAAAAACTAATAAAAGTTATTATAGAGGGCCCAACACAATCCTATAGGCTCAAAAAATATGTTTCTAAGTGTTACGACATCTGACTAACAATATTTTAAACTTTAGAACCATTTTACACTTTTGACTCTTAAGGAATTCTAGTGGTTGAATGTAGCTCATAACAATTCAGTATGTTTGGGTGTCAAAGAGGATCATTCCTAGCCAAAAATTATCCATCCGACTATTTTGGAACAACTTATTTAGTCACACAAGTTGTAGAATGAAAGTTGAGTCACTTAGCAACTTTCAACTACTTGCATTTGATAACTTTTTTCCCAAGTGAAAATTTGCCACCACAAGAAAACACCTCAAAGATAGTGAAAATAGAGAGAGGTTATTGTAGAGGGGCCCTACATAATACCATAGGTTTAGATGATAATTTTTTAAGCATCACAATATCTGAGTAATAACACACTAAAGTTTGCAGCCATTTTGCACTTTTAACTCTTAAGGGATTCTACCGATTGAATATAGCTCAAGGAAATTGAATGGGTTCGGGTGCAAAAGAGGACCATCCATAGTATAAATGTATCCACCTGGATATGTTGGAATAGTTTGTTTGGTCATATGAGTTGTCGAGCGAAGGTTGCATCACTTTACAAATTTTAACTACTTGCATTTGATAACTTTTCTCTAATTGAAAATTTTCCATGATGGGAAAATGCCCCCAACATAGCAAAAAATAAGAGGGGCCAAATGTGATACCGTAGACTCATATGAGAAGTTTTTAAGCATTACAATATTTGAGCAACAAGATGCTAAATTTTGCAACCATTTTGCACATTGGACTCTTAAGGGATTCTATTAGTTGAATGTAGCTCAGATTGATTCAAAATTTTTAGGTGCAAAAGAGGACTATGCCTAGAATAAATGTACCCATCCTAATGCTTTGGAGCAATTCATTTGGTTACATGAGTTCCAAAACTAAAGTTGCACCACTTTACAAATTTCAACCACTTCCATTTGACATTTTTTCCCCAAGTAAAAATTCGTCACCATAATAAAACACCCCTGAGATAGAAAAAATTGAGGAAGGTTATTATAGAGGGGCTAAATGTAGTCCCATAGACTTAGACAAGAATTTTTTAAGCTTCACGATATCTAAGTAACAACATGCTAAATTTGCATTGATTTTTCACTTTAAACTCTTGAGGGATTCTACTGGTTGAATGTAGATCAAATTTATTCAACATATTTGGATGTGAAAGAAAACCATTCCTATCATAAACGTACAAACCCAAATGTGTTGGAATAGTTTATTTGGTCATATAAGTTGCAGAATGAAAGTTTCACCACTTTACAACTTTCAACTACTTGCATTTGACAACTATTTCCTCAAGTAAAAATTAATCAACATGGGAAAATGCCTTTGAAATAGAAAACATTGAGAGAGGTTATTGTAAATGGGCCTAACATGATCCCATAGGCTGAAATTAGAAATTCATAAGTGTCACAATATCCAAGTAACAACATGTTGAAGTTTGCAAGTATTTTGCACTTTAGATTCTTAAGGGATTTTGTTAGTTGAATGTAGCTTAAAGGGATTCATTGTGTTTGGGTGTGAAAGAGGATTGTGCCTAGAATAAATGTATCGAACTAGATACATTAGAACAATTCATTTGTTCATACGAGTTGCAAAATAAAAGTTGCACCACTTTGTAACTTTCAACTACTTGTATTTGACAACTTTTTCCCAAAGTGAAAATTCAAAACCATGGGAAAACACCCCTGAGATAGTGAAAACTGAAAGAGGTTATTATATAGGGGCCTAACGAGAACCCAGAGGATCAAATAATTTTTTTTAAGTGTCATGATACCTAAGTAATAGCATGTTCAAGTTTGCAGCCATTTTACAATTTGGACTTAAAAGGGATTCTATTGGTTGAATATAGCTTGGAGTGATTTAACATGTTTGGGTGCAAAAGAGGACCATACCTAGCACAAACATACCCACTTGAATGTATTGGAATAACTCATTTAGTCACACAAGATGTAGAATGAAAGTTGCACCACCTTGCAGCTTTCAACTACTTACATTTAACAATTTTTTTTCCAAGTGAAAAATTTTCACCATGAGAAAATACCTCTGAGATAGTGAAAATTGAGAGAGGTTATTGTAGGGTGTCCCAATGCAATCTCAGAGGCTTGGATGAGAATTTTCTAACCATCACAATATTTGAGTCATTTTGTACTTTGGACTCTTAAATAATTTTGCTAGTTGAATGTAGCTTAAGTTGATTTAGTCTGTTTAGGTGTGAAAGAGGAACATGTCTAGTATAAATATACCCACCCAAACACATTGAACAATTTTTCTAGTCACCCGAGTTGCAGAACAAAAGTTACACTACTTTGAAACTTTCAACTACTTGCATTTGACAACTTTTTCTCCAAGGGAAAATATGCCACCACAGGAAAAAACCTTCGAGATAGAAAAAATCAAAAGAGGTTATTATAGAAGGGTCCAATCTGATCCCATAAGCTTAGATGATAAATTTTTAAACATCATTGTATCTGAGTAACAACATGCTGAAGTTTGCAGTCATTTTGTGCTTTGGACTCTTAAGAGATTCTACTAATTGAATATAGTTCAAAGTGATTTAAAATATTGGGGCACATAAAATGACCATGTGTAGAATAAACATACCCACTTAGATATGTTGAAAAAAATTGTTTGCTCACATGGGTTGTAGAATGAAAGTTGCACCACTTTTTAACTTTCAACTACTTGTATTTGACAACCTTTTTCTAAGTGAAAATTCACCACCATGAGAAAATACTTTTAAGATAGAAAAAATTGATAGAGGTTATTATAGAGGGTCTCAATACAATCCCATGGGGTCAGATGAGAATTTTCTAAGCATCACTGTATCTAACTAACATCATGTTGAAGTTTGCAGCTATTTTGCACTTTAGACCCCAAAATGATTTTGTTGATTAAATGTAGCTCATAGTGATTCAACATTTTTGGGTTCAAAATAGGACCATGTCTAGTGTAAAAACACCCACCTAAACATGTTGGAATAGTTTATTTGGTCACGTGAATTACAGAATGAAAGTTACACCACTTTGCAACTTTCAACTACTTGCATTTGACAACTTTTAACCAAAGTGAAAATTCACCACCATGGGAAAATACCTCTGCAATAGAAAAATTGAGAGAAGTTATTGTAAAGGGGCCCAACATATTTGCATAGGTCATATGAGAAGTTTCTAAACATCATAGTATCTGAGTAAAAAAATGCTGAAGTTGGTAGCCATCTTGCACTTTGGACTTTTAAGGGATTCTGCTAGTTGAATATAGCTAGAATTGATTTAACATGTTTGGATATGAAAGAGGACCATACCAAGCATAAAAGTACCCACCTAGACATATTGGAATTTTTTTTTTGGTTACAATAGTTGCAGAACAAAATTTTCCCCACAATATGACTTTCAACTACTTGCATTTGACAACTTTTTCTTCAAGTGAAAATTTTCCACAATGGAAAAATGCCTCTAAAATAGCAAAAAATGAGAGAGGTTATTATAGAGAGAGCCAACTTGATCTGATAGCCTCAAACAAGAATTTTTTAAGTGTTGCAGTATCCAAGTAATAACATGTTGAATTTTTTAGCAATTTTGCACTTTTGACTCTTAAGAGATTTTACCAGTTGAATGTAGCTCAAATCGATTCAACATATTTAGGTATGAAAGAAGACCATGTATAGCATAAGCGTACCCAACCAGATGAATTGTAATAGTTTATTTGGTCACATGAGTTGCAAAATGAAAGTTTCACCACTTTGCAACATTCAACTACTTGCATTTGATAATTTTTTTTCGAATCGAAAATTTTCCACCATGAAAAAAAATCTCCAAGCGAGGGAAAATTGAGAGAGGTTAGTGCAGAAGGGCCCAACACATTCTCATAGGCTCAGACAAGATATTTCTAAGTGTTATAGTATCCGAATAATAGTATGTTAAATTTTGTAGTCATTTTGCATTTTGTACTCTAAAGAGATTCTACCGATTGAATGTTGCTCGAAATAATTCAACATGTCTAGGTGAGAAAGAGGACCGTGTATAGTATAAATGTACCCACCCAAATGTATTGGAATATTTTTTTTGGTCAAATGAGTTGCAAAATGAAAGTTGCACCACTTGAAAACTTTCAACTATTTGCATTTGACAATTTTTTCTCTATGTAAAAATTCACCACCACAGGAAAATGTATCTAAGATATCAAAAATAGAGAGAGATTATTGTAAAGGTTCCAATGTGATGCCATAGGCTTAGAAGAGAATTTTGTAAATGTCATGATATCTGATTAACATGCTAAAGTTTGCAGCTATTTTGCATTTTAGAATCTTAACAGATTATGTCAGTTGAATGTAGCTCAAAGTGATTTAGCATGTTTGGTTGTGAAACATGACCATGCCTAGAATAAACGTACCCACATAGATGCATTGGAATAGTTCGTTTGGTCACATGAGTTGCATAATGAAATTTGGGCCACTTTGTAACTTTCAACTACTTGCATTTGACAACTTTTTGTGTAAGTAAAAATTCACTACCATGGGGAAAAAATTTTGAAATAGAGAAAAATTAGAGAGATTATTGTAGAGTTGTACAACATGATCCCATAGAATCAAATGAAAAGTTTCTAAGCATCATTGTATCCAACTAACAACATATTGAAGTTGGTAGTCATTTTACACTTTGGACTCTTAGGGGATTCTGCAGGTTGAATGTAGCTTGGAGCGATTTAAAATTTTTAGGTGCAAATAAGGACCATACCTAGCATAAAATAACTGACCCAAATGTGTTGGAATATTTCATTTGGTCATATGAGTTATAGAATGAAATTTGCGCCACTTGCATTTGATAACTTTTTCCCCAAGTAAAAATTTGTCACCACAAGAAAATGCCTCTGAGATAGTGAAAATCGAGAGAGGTTATTGTAGAGGGTGGAAACATGATTAAATAGGCTTAAACAAGAAGTTTCTAAGCATCATGGTATCTAAGTAACAACATTCTAAAATTTGCATCCATTTTGCACATTAGACTCTTAATTGATTCTACTGGTTGCATGTAGCTCAAATCGATTCAATGTGCTTTGGTGTTAAAGAGGAATATTTCTAGCATAATGGTACCCACTTATATGTATTAAAATAGTTTCCTTGGTCACACAAATATCAAAATGAAAGTTGCACCACTTTGCAACTTTCAACCACTTGCAGTTGACAAATTTTTTTCTAAGTGAAAAGTCACCACCATAGAATAATGCCTCTAAGATAATAAAAATTGAGAGAGGTTATTGCAGACGCACCTAGTGTGATCCCATAGGCTCAAATGAGAATTTTCTAAGCATTGCGGTATCTAAGTAACAACATGTTGAAGTTTGCAACCATTTTGCATTTTAGATTCTCAGGTGATTTTTTCGATTGAATGTAACTTAGAGTGATTCAACATATTTGGATGTGAAATAGGACCATCCCTTGTGTAAACTATAAAGGCATAAAAATTCTTTCATAATCATTTTTATCTATTGCATGAATTATTCCCTTATTTTCATAATCATATCTCTCATTGCATGCTTCATGTGATCATTTACATATCACCATAATCATAAAACCATTTGCATATCTCATCGATCCATTTCATTTAAATATATTTAAATAGTCATTAAACATACCTTTCATAGACACATTCACATAAGCATTCAACCATTTCATTGGAATTTACCAAAATATTTAAATAATCATTTATAAGAACCATTTGCATAGTCATTTTCACTATTTTTATTCACATAATCATTAAATATTTCATATTTTCTATGCATTTATAAAAATTCATAAAAATCCCATCTAATCCTTTATCCCACATTCTTCCCAAAATGTGGATTCACCTGATGAATTTTGCTATAAAAGCAAGCTTCCTTCACACATTTCAACACACATGAATTACAATCTTATTATGATTTCATCCAATTCTGCAGAGCTTCTTGTATTTTTTCATATAAAATATAGGCAAAAATGCAAGATATTGTGGAAGAGGATAACAATGGAGTGAATTTCTTGTAAATGCATATGAGTTTTTCATAGTTTAGCTTTTTTATTGCATATGTTTTCATTTTATAGAAACTTCATTGATGCCATGTTGAAAGGTTGATTTGGGTTTATAGATTTAATCATTTAGCTCTTTCATTTTTTCAACATTACATAATGGTGAACCTGACATGATTATTTTGCATGTCATAACATTTTGCATTAATTTTTGTGAAATTTCTCCTTCAGTTTTTTTTTTTGAATCTAGTAAGCTTTTCATCGAATACGTATAATATACTATTGGTGTTGTAATTTAACCTGATTGGGTTCAATTGGGTTTTGGTGTGAATTTCCTAGCAAAATATTTGGTATGTGGTTTATATTTGATGGGATATATGATTTTCATTAAGGTGCGGATTCATCACTGAGGCAATAACAATGATATTGCTAGTTCACCATTTATCTCACCATAACAATGATATTGTTGCTCATCTCACAAATTTATTTTTCTAAAAGGGTGCTTTATATCTTGGTTGCAACCATTTGTACCTTCTCATGCATACGACATTAGTTTCCTCATGTGGTCTTCTATGATTTCTCCATCATGCGTGAACACTCATAATATCTGATTTGTTGTCATGACAATAAATCTCACCTAGTTGTTTGTCACTTTTTAATTTTCAATTAGATACAAAAATTCAAGCTCACAATTTCTAACAGACTTGCAAAGCTACAATGGCTTAATTCTAGAAAATATTTTATGGTAGCATTGAATGATAACAATTCAATTAAATCATCTAACTATGTGTCCTTCATGCTGTTAATGTTTTCGGGCTATTGATGTTTTAATGGTAGATAAAATAGTAGGTATCAAGTTGTAAAGTTTTGAACATATTTTGTGAAATAGTTGAATCTTTTTTTCTGGCTTTAGAATGCATATCTATAGATTGACAATGGCCATTAACATCTCGAGTTAAGAGTGCAGTAGTAATGGTTTGTGAGGAAGCATTTCATGTCATACTATCTCCATCCCTGCAATCATGTCATTCCATTTCTACAATCATTGTCTTTCCATTTTGAGTGTGGCTTGCAAACATTTCATTTCATTCTAAAATTATCTTGTGATCACGACATTTTCTGAGCAATCCATTTTAAATATATCCTACAATCACAATGTTTCACATCCTGCAAAATATGGTTTTATTGATAAAACATTTTCGACATTTCTATTTTTCTTGAGTTTCTAAGATTAGATGAAATTAGATTTAAATTATATTTAAACATAGATTGTAATTAGATTTAATTTATATTTTAACATAGATTTTAATTATCTTTAATTTAGAATTTAACATGGATTTTATTTAGCTTTAATTTAGATTTCAAAGTAGATTATATTTAAATTTTAATCAACTTTAGATTTAATGTAGATTTAATTTAGACTTTAATTACATCCAATTTAGATTTTAAATTAGATCTTAATTTAGATTTTAATTAGAATTAATTTATATTTTAAATTAGATTCTATTTAGAGTTAACCTTAATTTAGATTTAACCTTTTAGATTCAAATTTCAATTTAGATTTTAAATTTTAAATTTAGCTTTTAGTTTAGATTTTTTTTTACATTTGATTGCTATTTTAAAATTTGACTTAATTTAATCTAATTTAGATTAAATTCTAGGGTAAATGTTAATTTTCCTTTTACTTTAGTTTTGTTTGATTTTGGGGGCCAATTTTACTAATTTGACTTTCGTGCAGGTTCATTTGACAAAGACTTGAATTCAAAACATATACTTGTCAAAGAAATTAGGCATGAAATTACTAATGGGATTTTGATGCAATATGTTCATGAAAGACTTGATTTTGAAACTAATTATCTACATAACCTAGAAAACACTTCAATTGGTGCTTAAAAGGAACAATTGCATTCTTTTATATAGATTTAACTAGGATGTTAAAGAACATTGTTTGTTGTGCTTGAAGGGATGGTAGGTATTGTGCTCTCACCTTGTGCAAACTCAGTAATCAGAAAGCTAGATCCATCTCCTTTTGTGTTTACCTCTTACAAGGCCTACCTTAGTGGGAAAAAAGTACTAACCCTAAGGAAACGAACCAACCGGTGAAGAATTAAAGCCAAGCTACTCCTGACTAGTATATAAATTTGAATGTTGTGGGAAATAATCAACATTATAGGTGTGGATGTGTCACACAAACAAGTGATTCCCTTAGTACTTGTGTGGTGCATGAAACACTATAGATTGTAACCTCTGGAGGTTGGGAAACCATCTTATCGAAGCTAATATTGCCTCACGTGTGGCCATCCGAATAAATTACCTAACCAAAAACCATTTATGTAGTTTCCGAAATCCTTTTCTATTTCTTGGTGCAATAATGGTCATTGCCAAGTTGTCCCACATTTCCATGGTTCTTAGTAGAGATGAATATTTTCTTATAGGAGATTCATGAGAACTTAAAGCTTATTTGACTTGAGAAGTGAGTGCCTATTGGGGGGAGCCCGTGTGGCCAATCTTCTAAATCATCCACTAATAATAAGCGCGACTAGAGAAATCTAAGTGGGAACCCATCAAATATTTTCCTTGAAAACCTCAGGATTTGTTCTTGTATTGCTAAAATCAAACAACATTCATGATAAAAAAAAACTCAAAAACATTTCTTCTATGGTGTCTTGTGTGTGTGTATTCAAAACATTGTCAAAGCAAATCAAATATCACACCAAAATCTAATAACATTTCAACTTTGACACAAAATGAGCCAATTTTTTCCAAAAAAGCTCTTTAAACCAAAGATTTGCTCACTTCATTTCCCATCATTCCATCACATTTATTTAGCTTAGTTGCATCACTTAAGAAAATATTAGGTTGTATACACCTTTTTGAAAACTTTGGAATAGGGAAACTTACCATATCTTGTCAGACGCCCATTGCTACAAAGAAAAAATATCATTGACCTTATCACTTTTGACATTAGTCCTTGTCACTTTGGTGTAACTTTTAAACTCATCGGTCTAGTTTAAGGCTCACCTTGTCAAATTTGTCACTTTTCATACAATATCCTTGAGGTCATTGATAATTTTGTTTGGAAACATTGGAATATCCTAGGTTGGCTAGTAACTCCTTCCTTAAGTTCCACAATGAAGGTGCATATTTCATACCATTTTAATCTCAATTGCATATCATATTTTTCATAATGCTTTGCATTAGCATCATTCCCCTTGTAGACTTGGTCATACTTTAGATTATAGTGAAATTTTCATTACCCTCATTTAGGCATATCTTATTCCAAAAACACCAAAATCTCATATCATTTGTATTCCCCATTTTGAGAAAATCCATTTATGGTTGAAACTAGATTACAAAAGCGAAATTGAGCCATAGATTTCTTTCATGATGGAAAATACATTTAAAACTACATCACCACTGTAAATTTTGACAACACATCTAATGATCCACATGGTAATACCTTTGGAACACAAGACAACAAAAATATGGGACCTTCACCTCATGAGAAACCAAAGATAACAAACCTTTTTGAACAATTCCTCATTAGGTATAAAGATGGAAATGTATACATAGAAGAGGTATAGGTTGTTGCTCAAAATCCTAAAGTTTCCTCTCTAGTGGATGAAATTGTCATGCTAGACCCTCAAAGATTCTTGGCTAAGCTATTTAATGAAGTAGTCAAATTACCCCAAAGATTTGTGTCAATACCTTATGTGCTACAATGCCACAAAAGGAAAACACAAAAATAAGCCAAGGACAATCTTCACCATAACTTATAGTTTCCATTCCTATTGAAGCGACAAGCCAATATACTAGAACCACTAACACCTCATCCATCGTAGCAACACAGTCTATGACACAAATCACATCATAACCATTATTCACAAAAAACCCTTGGGCTCAACATTTAATTCCTTTCAGTCATCATCTCAAGCCATAGGGGCATCCACATCTAACATCCTTTGTAAACCTAAGCCAAGAAAGGTTCTTATCTAAGGATCTCAATCGAACACAAACATCATGTCACAAGATCCTTTTGTCAATATCAACACCTTGCAAGGGAAAAATATGTATATTCCATCTAGTCAAAACATAAACATTTCACATGGCCATAACTCTTCTCAACAAGGACAAGGATCGCAAATGACAAAAACATCAAATCCTTTCAACATATCATATGGATCCTCTTTTGGGCATTAAAATACACATGGAAAAATACAATACAACATGGCCACTTCATAGATTCCAACATATACATCACACATTCATACTTATGGGCATGGTCAAAATCCACACCACATGTCATCTCAACATAATACAAACATGGCACTTCAACATAATGTCACCCAAAATCCCATAATAGATGCCTTGACTTCTCAAGTGGCTGCTTTACAAAAACAAGTGGAAGGAATGCAACTCTCAAACATGAAAACTTACACATCACATTACTTACATCCATCTCCATATGATCCTAGCATTTACATGCCACCTTTCCCTCATGGGTACATCATGCCTAACTTTACTCAATATAAAGGAAATAAAAATTTGCTTGAACACATAAGGGAATTTACCATGGCATGTGTAGATGTGGCCTTTAAATACTTACTTGATGAGACTATTTCCTAGAAGTCTTGTCGGTACTTCACTTGAATGGTTTACATTACTACCTAAAGGATATATAAAATCTTTGGATGACTTATCCAACAAATTCATGGAAAACTACGCCTATAACATTGAGAAAAATATTACAATAGCCACCCTATGCCACATGACACAAGACAAGGGTGATAATTTCATTAAATTTTTCCAAAGATGACATAGTACAATAAGTCAATGTCCTATTGAAATTCCTAAAAAGAAAAAGGTTGAAATGTTTTTTTAGAATCTCAAATTCAAATTAAAACATCCACTACATGTACATTGTACAAATTTTTCAGACTTGGTAGAAAAAGGTATGACATTAGAAAAAAGTATTAATTTCCTAAGGTAAAATTTTATATGGTAGTAAAAGTACACAAAAAAATTCCTCCAATGACAAAGGTAAATATTGGGAAAGAAACAAACATGTGACCAATAATGATGTTGTCGATACTAAGGTGGTCAATAGGAATGGTCACACCTTGACACTCTGAGGACCTCAGATACAAAACAATGCATCACCGATCCCCACACCAATAGAAAATACAATACAAAATAATCAAGGATGGGGACCTCTAAGACAACCAAGGAAATACCCTTAGAGACAATACACTCGTTTACCAAAACCAATTGAATTTGTCGTAAAGAAACTAGTACAATCAAATGTCATATAGCTCCCACAGCCGAAACCATATGATCCATGACAATCCAAATCCTCTTGGTGGGATGATAATGTTTTCTATGAATACCACTGTATCAAAGGGCACAAAACCTCATCATGCCATCAGTTGAAAAATATGATTTAAGACCTCATTGAAAATTGTACAATAGAGGTTGGGAGAAAAGAACAAACTTCCAATAAAGACCATATGATTTTCAAGAATCCATTGCAAGACCATGGAAAAGCTTCTAGTTTAGGTCAAAAGATAGACAACCATGCTAATTATACCAATTGCTCTTTTGACTACAAAATTATTAACCACCTCTGAGCTATTGATGACCATGTTAACACACTCACCATTAAGAAGCAACCTAAAATTGTCGTTACCACCTGTAGAGCTAAGATTAGTATATCTGGTCCTCCTCCAAATCAACCACAATCTAAAGCCCAATATAACCTTGTTGACCAATTGGGCAAGACACCTGCACAAATTTCTATCCTTGAGATTTTGCACATATCACCAGAACACAAAGTTATCCTTGATAAGGCTCTGAAAGAAACCTCTATCCCTACTAACCTATACGTCAACTAATTTGAAGCCATGGTTAGATACTTGACAATAACGACCCATTACACCTTGAGGTCTTCATAAACAACAACAAGGTCAAGCGAGTTTGAGTAGATGGTATATTTGGATTGAACATTTACACTTTAAAAGTAGTAAAGGAATTGGACCTATATGAAACATGTGTGGATACATCTAAGATCATTTTCATCAAAGCCTTTGATGATGAAGAACATTCTTCTGAGGGTATTATCACACTATCTATCAAGGTTGGATCTGCAGTTCTAGATACCACATTCCAAGTCCTGAATCTTGAACTACCATACAACCTACTCCTTGGTAGATCATGGATCCTTGCCATGAAATTCATTCCATCCAAGGTATGTGTAGGATCATGATGGGCCAAAAAGTGGCAATATCATGGGTATGTGTAGGGTATTTGGCTGACAAATTTTTTTGTACCTAAAATTGATGAAGTGAAAAGGGTTTTTAAAGGAGATTGTTAGCTTTCCACCAATATAAATTATGCTTTACTTTTAATTTAATAAATAATTATTATTAATTTTCTATTTAAATTACGACTAAAGTCTTGATCGATAGGTTGATTGAAAAACATCTATAGATTTCAAATGGTATCACATTTTTTGAATCCGAAACATTTGTCACATTCTATGCTTTGTATATTATAGGATTAAAAAAAGAAAAACTAATTTTCATGAATTTTTGACCAAGTTAAGGTGGTCAGACATACGAGTTTTTATATTTTTTAAAATTGTAATAAAAATCATAATTAATTATTTACTTGGAAAAAATTAAAAAATATGCATCACATTAGGACATGAGTCCTCTACTCATATCTAAAATCTTATAAAAAAATATTATCATTTTATTGTGGTTAGGGTGGTCATACAAACACCTACTTCTTATTTTTTCCCGAAATTTAAGTACTTTGCATTCAAATTTTCACCAAATAGATTTTTTCTTTTTAAATAAGCCTAGTAGATTAGAAAATACATTCAATTTTCTACAGATTCTATTCTTACACATCTTTGAAATAATATAGATAACTTATTCAAATTTTTATGTCAAGTTTCCTAAATCTGATTTTTCTAAATTTTTTGCCACTTAAGGGCTTGTTTTTTCCATGATGACCCTGCACATACCCTCGACATACCATCAATGTTTGAAGTTTCCTCATGAAGGCACTAAAATTATAGTTGTAGGCAATCCAAATCCATTTGAATATTACAAAAATTTGAAAGGGACTACTCAATTCCAAGTGCCTATCAACCAAGAGGTCTCATCATCTTGCTACATTGATCCATCTTCATTGACCATGTCATCCACTCCATTTACCACACCATCAAACCATAAGGTACAAATTCATGACTTGGGATGTGGAGAATATTGAATTGATAATTTATCGATGAACGACAGTGTAATGTTGTTGACAAAGATCAAAATTCTAATGTTAATGTCAAGATAACTGTAGAAGGAATTCAAAAAGATGGTCGTGTTTGGATTGAAACCTTTTGGGACCCCAATGATACATCAAACTTTTCCATATCTACTTCCACTCAATCTTTTCATATCTATGATAACCCCCTGTTTGACCAAGACATCTACGATAACCCATTCTTTGATCATGACCTCACTAAGGATATCCAATCATCACCCTTCCATCCCACCTACCCTAGGATAGGATATGAATATCCTATTGTCACATCTACTAAGCCATCTTTCCAAGTCATTAAGGATGTGCAAGCCTCATTTGATGTTAACAGTACTGAAAAGGATATTCCAGAAGATTCCATTGATGGCATCACCACTCCCATTCATCCACTAAACATTCTGGTCACTTCACCTACTTCCTCCATCTCACTCACATCCACTTGCATCGTAGACATGGATCAACAAGTTATAGATCGGGAAAATAATAAAGGAAAAGCTCCAATGGATGAGCTATCTTTAAAAGGAGATAAAAAATAAAAAAGATATAGTGCAAAGAAAAGAAAATCAAGACAATTCCTCTAGCCAAAATAAAAAGATACTATAAAAATCAAAATCAAAAGAAGATTGAGAAAAGTCCCCTAGGAAAAACAAAAAGCTATTAGAAAAATAAAAAATAAAAGTCAAAAGTGAAAATGAGCAAAAATCAATCTCCAAGTATGCCTCTCCATCAAAAATAACTAGGGGCATTAAATTCAAACAAAGAGCTTGTTGATACAAGGTCTCCATCCATGTCACTCTCACTCATACCATATACTCTGTTCCATCCATCCATGTTCACATATTCATCATATACCTCCATTGGAAACATTTTTTAGTGGACCTTTGATGATGGCCCCTTCTTGTAATCTAGTTCATTGGTTTCCCAAGCTCCTTTTTGGTTGAAGCTTGATGGACCACATAGTGTGCACATTAGGGATCCTACAATAGCCTCTTTCATTCAATACATATATCATAATTTATACTTTCCACTCATACTCCTCATCTCGATTGGGTCCTTTCATCCAGCACAGTCATCCACACATGATCAAGGCATTGTCAAGGTAGGCTATGGATCTGACATTTATCAATTCTATGCATAACTTCAAAGAGCTAGGAAATATTCCTAAACAAATGGTCACTATGATGAAAACCTAGCAAACAGGCATCTTGGTGATAGCAAAAAAAAGAAATTCCTCAAAAACAGAGTCAAAATTTAGTCATGCTAGTCTTTGTCATTGCCAAAATATGTTGCCTCTATGACTAGACATAGGAAAGGCTAGTTGTCAATGTACCCTTGAGGCATTAGGTCATTATTTAGGTTTTGTCAAATACAATCATGATTTGGTAATTTTTCATTGAAGCAAATTCAAGGGTCATGTCGAACAATGAGGTTTTTGTGCATTGCTACATAGGAAAGGCCATATGTCGATGAGCCCTCGAGGCCCCCTAGGTCAATATTTTAGGGCTCATTGGATCAATCAAAATAAATAGAACACTGTCAACTCGAACATGACATAATCATCTGAACTTCAAAATCCTGAATCAACAAGACAAGCAATCCAACATGTCTCCAAGTTAGATTATTTATTTATCAAATCAATCAAACCAGTCAAATCAATTGGTCAAAACCAATGGTCTTACACAAGATGTGTGCTTCCTAAAACTAGACCTTGCCATCATCACTCTTTGTCATTTTCTTTACATAGGTAGTTGCATGATTGAAACCAAACTTGATGCCTTATATGACATGTTTCTTTTCCTGAAAGTAGACCTTGTGAAAACAATCAACCTGTCACTCACTTCATCACTTAACACACTGAAGAAAACACTTATTGGAAAATAATATGAATGGTTGTTGTCCTTGTTGGTGTATTTTGTCTTGTATTTAAGATTTTCCTTGGTCATGTTACTAGCCACCTTGAGGAGGTCCCACGAAGGATTTAGAGGAGTGATGATGTCTCACATGACTTGTCTTTTATTTGATTATTGTTTGTGGTTTTTCTTGACCAAAAATACTATGACAAATTTTCCTTCAATATGAGTTAGGACACTTCTTGTCTATGAATCTCTGTTTTATAGATGGATGACCTTGCACACCTTGGTTTATGTCATACCATGGTTTTCTTTTCCCATTTGTCATATTTTAACACTTGATGATGATAAATAAATTTTTAAAACACAAGAAGCTTCATCAACTTCATCTTCTTTCATATCTTCTTTTTATCTATCATTATCCATTCCTTTCATCATTGCATCTTTTCTTCATCATTCTTATCAATTTCCCTCTATCATTTTTATCCTTCATCTTCTAAGTCCTCTCATCCATTTTGAGAGAATGTTTGTGTTATTGGAACTCACATGTCCTCTCGAGGGGGAATACCACTACCTCCTCATCATCCTTCTTATTCTTCCTTTTCATTGGGGCATATATTTTTCTTTGAAACAATGTGACAAATTGCATTGTCTCAAATAGGGGAAAAACGTAAATGCATAAAAATGCCTTCATAATCACTTTCATCTATTGCATCAATTATTCCATTATTTGCATAATCATATCTTTCATTTCATGCTTCATGTGATCTTTTGCATATCACCATAATCATAGAACCATTTGTATATCTCATCAATCAATTTCATTTAAATATATTTCAATATTCATTAAATGTTTCTTTCATAAACACAATCACATAAGCATTCAACCATTTCATAGGAATTTACTAAAATATTTAAATAATCATTTATAAGCACCATTTGCATTGTCATTTTCACTAATTTTATTCACATAATCATTAAAAAATTCATATTTTCTATGCATTATAAAAAATCATAAAAATCCCACCTAATCATTTATCCTACATTCTTCCCAAAATGTGGACTCACCTCATGAATTTTGTTGTAAAAGAAAGCTTACTTCACACATTTCAACAAACATGAATTGAAATCTTATTCTAATCTCATCCAATTCTATAGAGCTTCTTGTGTTTTTGCTTGTAAAATTTGAGAGAAAATGCAAGATATTGTGGAAGAGGATAACAATGGAGTGAATTTCTTGTGAATGCATATGGGTTTTTCATAGTTTAGTCTTATTATTGCATATGTTTTCATTTTAGAGAAACTTCATTGATGCCATGTTAAAATGTTGATTTGGATTTATATATTTAACCATTTAGATCTTTTATACTTTTAGCATTACATAAATGTACCCACCCAGATGCGTTGGAATAGTTTGTTTGGTCACACGAGTTGTAAAATAAAAGTTAAACCACTTTGAAACTTTTAATTACTTGCATTTGACAACTTTTTTTCCAAGTGAAAACTTGCCACCATAGGAAAAAAACCTCTGAAATAGAAAAAAACAAGAGGTTATTTATAGGTTCCAACCCTAAACTCATAGGCCTAGATGAGAATTTTCTAAGCGTTATGATATCTAAGTAACAACATGTTGATTTTTGCAGGCATTTTGCACTTTGGACTCAAGGGATTCTATGGGTTGAATGTAGCTTGGAGCAATTCAACTTGTTTGGATGTAAAAAACCACCATGCCTAGAATAAACGTACCCACTCAGATGGATTGGAATAGTTTGCTTCATCACACGAATTGCAGATTGAATGTTACACCACTTTGGAACTTTCAACTACTTGCATTTAACAAGTTTTTCCCTTAGTGAAAATTTGCCACCATGGGAAAATTCCTCAGAGATAGAAAAGGTTGAGAGGTTCTTATAAAGGATCCCAACATGATCCCATAGGCTTAGATGAGAAGTTTCTAAGCACTATGGTATTTGAGTAACAACATGCTAATGTTTGCAACCATTTTGTACTTTGGAATCTTAAGGGATTCTACCAGTTGAATGTAGCTCAGATTGATTCAACGTGTTCAAGTGTGAAAGAGGGCCATGCATTGCATAAAAATACCTATACAAATGTGTTTGAATAGTTCATTTTGTCATGCGAGTTGCAAAATGAAAGTTCCACCAATTTGCAACTTTCAACTACTTGCATTTGACAACTTTTTCTCCAAGTGAAAAATTTTCATCATAGTAAAACACCTCCAAGATTGAAAAAAATGATAATGGTTATTATAGAAGGGCCCAACATGATTCCACAGGCTCAGACAAGAAGTTTCTAAGCGTCATGGTATCCGAGTAAAAGCATTCTAAAGTTTGCGGTCATTTTGCACTTTGCACTTTTAAGGGATTCTATTGGTTGAATGTAGCTCAGAGCAATTCAACATGTTTCGGTGGAAAAGAGGACCATACCTAGTCTAAATGTACCCACCTAGACACATTGGAATAGTTCATTTGGTCACATAAGTTGTAGAATGAAAGTTGAACCACTTTGCAACATTCAGTTACTTGCATCTGACAACTTTTTCCCCAAGTGAAAGTTCACCCCCACGGTAAAATGCCTCAGAGATAGTGAAAATTGAGAGAGGTTCTCATATATGGGTGCAACATTATCCTATAGGCTCATATGATAAGTTTTCAAGAATCAAGGTGTCTAAGTAACAACACATTGAAGTTTGCAACCATTTTGCACTTTCGACTCTTAAGGGATTTTGTTAGTTGAATGTAGCTCTGAGTAATTTAGCGTGTTTGGGAGTGAAAAAGGACCATGCGTAGCATAAAATTACCCACCCAAATGCATTGTAATAGTTTGTTTTGTCACATGAGTTGTAGAATGAAAGTTGCACTACATTGTAACTTTCAACTACTTGCATTTGATAACTTTTTCCCAAGTGAAAATTCTCTACCATGGGAAAATTCCTCTGAGATAGAAAAAACTAAGAGAGGTTATTGTAGTGATACCCAATACAATCCCATATACTCAGCTAAGAAGTATCTAAACATCAAAATATCTAAGTAACAACATATTGAAGTTTGCAGCTATTTTGCACTTTTGACTCTTAGGGGATTCTACAAGTTGAATGTAGCTTGGATCGATTCAATGTGTTTGTGTGTGAAAGAGGACTATGCCTTGTATAAACATACCCAACTAGATTCATTGGAACAATTCATTTGGTCACACAAGTTGTAGAATGAAAGTTGCACCACTTTGCGACCCTTAACTACTTGCATTTGACAACTTTTTTCCCAAGTTAAAATTTGTCACCACAATAAAATGCCTCTGAGATAGAAAAAAATGAGAGAGGTTATTGTAGAATGGTTCAAAAAGATCCCATAGGCTCATATGAGAAGTTTCTAAGCATTAAGATATTTGAGTAACAACATGCTGAATTTTGTAGCCATTTTGCACTTTGGACTCTTAAGGTATTCTACAGGTTGAATGTAGCTTGGGGTGATTCAACTTGTTTAGGTGTAGAAGAGGACCATGCCTAGTGTAAAATTAGCTACCTTGACATGTTGGAATAGTTTGTTTGGTCACACGAGTTGTAGAATGATAAAATTGTGTAAAGGTGGCAAAGGTGAACCAACGTCTAGATCAACATCAACATTAATCGAAGTCGGCAATAATCAACATTTATTTGTTATATTATGAATCAGGAGAAACATATATTTATGCATTGTAATTTTTGAGGGAAGACATGTACTATACTTGACCAAGTACATGTACTCTCTATCCTTGTATTCACAAATCCAATTCATCAATAAATATTCTTACACTGCTCATATTCAACATCAGATGGTCAATTGAAATCAATGATTTCATCCATCTTCTTCCTCTATGGAGAGTACTTTTTCATTACTGAATTGGATTCCTTATCAAAATCCTCAAGAAAGATGATGATGAATGACAATTTCTCGAAAACATCATTTAGTATATCAATGTTAACCTTCTCATAAATAAGTGCTTCTTGGGAGATAATTGTAGTGTCCACCCGATCCTTCCACATTTGCAAGGTTTTCACCTCATCATCAGTATGTTTAATATAAGGAAGCAATGTTAAATCTACTTCATCATATGTGGCCTTCAATTCTCTTATTACCTATTCTAATGGAGCAACATACCCTTGAAAATTTTCTTCCTTAATCTCACTAACAAATTTATAAGTTGGGATCACCCTTGGATATCTATCCTCCTACTCCCTAGCCCTGATTGCCATCAATCTCAAATTCTTAGCCATAGGAATCCATTTTCTAGGATTGGGGTAGCTAATTCATTATCCCTCTAAGATAACCTTATCACTTGCAACATGAAAGAATAGTTTGCATGAACACTATTATATTTACCTTGAATATTTTTATTCAAATTCTTTAGAACAATATTAACAATCTTGGAATTTTTCTTATACATTGTGTTCTACACTTGTTCAAGAAATTTCTTGTATACCTCAATTTTCTTAATTAATTGGCCCCTTGCAGGATCATTAGATGGATTTGCACTTGATGTACTTGGCTCCTTAACTATGAGCGGCTCTTGACCCATATTATAAGGTACTATTTCTAGAGCTTTCTTTGGTGGAGGAAGAGGGGTAGGCATGCTATGAGTTGAACTGGTTGGAACCTGATTTCTCAATGTTTCAATTTGTTGCTTCCACATTGATACTTGAGTTTCCACTTCAACAAACCTTTGTTGGCTCTTATTATATTTTTCCATAGCTTCATTATATTTGCTTCTATACATTTCCATTTCAGTGGTGAGGTTGTCCACTTTTCCTTTTGTGAACTTAGCTACATTTATTTATTTTTTAGCTGCCTCCAATGTTAGGATGTTTTCCCCTCTCTTCATAACTAGTTTCCCACTGAAATCACTTGGTTCTACAACCACTAGCTTCCTAAATCCCAAAGAAAATGAATAAACAACTAGGGCATCCCATTCTTCATTGAATTATATTCCTTGAAGAGCTAAATTACCCTCCTCCTTAGTTTGAAATAAGGGCCTTTCAGACCTCCTTATGGTATTCAATACAATTGCATAAACAATGTCCCACTTGGGCAAGAATAGCACACCACTCTTCTATACAAGGGCTCTACCCTATTTAGCTATCATATTTTGAAATTATTTCTTCATTTCCTTTCTCACATTATCTTGCATAGTGCTTTCAGGTAACTTGGGATGTAAACTTCTCTCATTAGCATCCTTCTTTACATACTCTAAAGCCTTTTCTCTCCACACAAAATCTCTAAATGCCCTTGTTTCAATGAAAGAATCATCTTCCATGAATGCTTTACATGCTTCTTGCCTCAAATCATCTATACTATTCAAGCCTCTAAGACGAACCTTTCAAAGTCTAAGACAATCTCCTCCTGAACTTGAGAAAACATCCCCAATGGGAGAAGGAATTCCTTGCTGCATTTCTTCAAGAGTAATGAGAATATAATCCTCCTCTATGTCCAGATAACTACCTTTTCCACCTCAACCTTTTGCTTCTTCATAGGTGGCCAGTCTGATGGAAGGGGACCTCTTAGGGGTGAATCTATATGAATGGAAACAAGAGGGGCACACATTGGAAGTGACAACACTGACCTCACATGGAGAACTTACCCTTGAACCCTTTGATATAGTAGGGGTTGGAAAATTTTGCTTCTTCACTATCTCCTTCATCCAAGAGCAAATCTTTATCTTCTTTGATGGTTGTTAGGTAGGTGTCTCCTCCAACACTTCATTGATATCTTCCTCAACTTACACTAATTTCCCTCTATCCATAACCACACACTCTTCCCTCAAGACTCCCACAATGCTCTCAAAATTATTCATAACATGCATAATTCTATTGAATTCACCACTTATATTTGGCATAGGGTTATAGTTAGGATTAGATTTCTTAACCTTATCCACCATTATATTGAAAGCCAAATATTTTTCTTTTCTCTCATTATATTCCTAGAAGTTAAAAACATTCTTGTTTACATCCTCAGGAGAGTAAAAATTATGCATGAAAGTTCCACTCCTATTATTTTCCTTTAGTGCTACAATAAAACCCTCAAGATCATGGTTCCTTGGGCATATGGTGTTCAAGTTGTAAGGTGCTAGAAGTTTCTATAAATCTATCCATCCTCCAATTTTCATCACAAAATTTGTAAATGTTGTGTACTCTAGGAAGAATGAACCCTTCCTTAATGTGTCAGAAAAATGTGTCATTTGAGATCCTCCCAAGTCTCATGATTTCCAAGAATCCAATCCTTAGTGGCACATCCTTTGGTAATACAAATGGAATGACATTGGTGCCATAGACTCTAAATATTGTCATGTGGGGTTATGGGATTATGTCTCCCCAATTGTGACTCAAATTCAAATATGTTCTCTTTTCCACGGGACTTAGGAAGTCATGGATTTACTTGGGGATACGGGGTGGATCATACACTAGGAACCTTGTCAATTTTGAGACAAAGGAATTTTCAAAAACCAGACAATCAAATTTATGATCATCCTTGTCTAGAATTTGGGTCGAATACTGGATAGGTAGATCAACACCATATTCCATTTTCTTCAGTGTCATGTCCTCAAAATTCTTCTCACCCTTATGCAAGAACATATGCATCAACAAAGAGTACCACTAGAAATGTACCCAATTCTTTCAATTTTTTGTCTCAACCAAACCCTTGTGAATGTGTTCTAAAAAATGTGTGGCATAGTCATAGACTACATTGAAGGTTGGGTGTATTTGATAGCATGGCATGTAACAATATTCCTTTGGCAAGGATGTTAGATGGAGTGAAACTAATGATTTGGCACAAAGAATACACATTCTTCTTGAAGTAATTAGCAAAATATTTCATGGGGAATGGTTCCAACTCATCCCTACCAATATTTCTATGCTTCCTAATATTCTTTGTTCTAATGCAAATGGTGTGCATAGGAAACATTGATGTTTTGATTAGCACCTTAGTATTCTCATACTCCTTTCTAAAAAAATCCATGTCAAGAGGAATTGTATCTTTGCCCCACTCATGTAGTTGGAAAATATCTACAATATCTTCTCTCGTTATCCTAAATATCTCTTTTCCATCAATTTTTTTGACCATTCTAGCCATTGGGTCATATCTTGCAGCAATGTCCTTCAACAAATCTACATTCATCTACACATTAGGAACTACCAGCTTTCCCATGTCTAGTCTCCAAGGGTTGCATATAGGAACCACAAGATTTTTGATCCTAAACCAGTTTTGGAACAATTTCCATCATGTATAAGGCACTTTTTCATCCTTAATGAAGCATTGCTTATTCATTAACTTATCTGTAATTCTATGACCATAGAATACAACTTTTCCTTTAGCCTTCTTTTTTGTGGAGGGTTTTAATTGGTCGACTATATCCTAGGATAACAGTTTGGTTGAGGTTACAAGGCTAGTGGTTTGTACTTTGAGTGCCATTGATAACAAAATTAGTTCAGATAAACTTAGGGTTTTGGTAGAGATGAGTTCAAAAATTAACTTCTCAATTCGAACCTATGGCTCAACTCGAAGGTGCATAATTCAAAAGGTTTAGTAGAATTGTGATTTTTTAAAGAAAATTCAAACCTTAGAAAAGAAATTTAAACAAAGCATAAAGCCAATTCAACTAAAAACATGGTGAATTTTAACACTAATCCTAGGTTCTAATCCTAGGTAGTTTGAATAAAATAGATAAAGTTGTGTTTGATTAAATTACAACTTTTAATCACAAGAAAACCCTAATATTGATCAATCTGAACTCTGAAAATACTCCTTTCAATCTCCAGTGCACTCCATATTTATTTTCAACTCTTAATTATGCAAGAATTAATCATTTATGTCTAGATTGAGTGAAGGTGGGTAGCTTTGGAGGTTATTTATGCCATTACTGCTCACTTGCGTGAAGCAAGAACAACTACTATGATTGTACTTTCAATTTTGAATCTCCATCATTGCTCTTTGGGTGATATAGCCTTGAAAATTATTGATATCTAGTCAACCAAGTTTGAATTCACATCATCATTGTTCACCATTCTATCATCCAACATGAGCTTTCCAACTGGACATAAAATCATCCACTCCCCACGCCCCACCTTTTCTTGTTCCAAACAATTGTGGAATCCACGTGGTAGAAGTTCACTAACCCTATGGATTTTATTAAATCCCCATTTTAATCTCGCTGGGTGAGCAGTGAATGGATAAGATTTAATCTCACCATCATATCCCATATGTTGATCTCAAAGCTTTAGAACGTCAGGCTCCACATTGAAGATCGAAACACATAGATATGGAGGTACATGTGTCAATAGTCCGGTAACCCCATGAATTTTATTAATCCATTATTTTAATTGTGTAGGGCTGGAAGGGAATAATAAGGATTAGATGTTGCGATTGGATGGTGGTTAATTTTTCACATGAAAATAACATTAGTATTTAAAAAGGGGAACCACTAAGTTGATGAAACTCAACCTTTAGGATTAAAGACTTAGGACATAAGTCTTTTAACAAAATTATTTTGGTTTGACTTAGGCATTATTAAACAATAAACAAGAGAACAATGATGAAAAATCCTAAACCGAAGGTTCATTTTGGCTGAACTCAATAAGCTCAAATTTTGACAAGATAGATAACCGGGCATGATAGTCATTACCGAAACATAACCCCGAGGCATGACTGTGAAGTTTTGGAAAAAAAAGGGGTTTTTTAAAATGCAGGACCCTCAAACTACCTACTGCATAGGGCACATAGAAATGAGAGGCATGGCAGGGTGAGCCACTTCAACATTTTCCAGGCTAGAGTGAAACTCTACCAAGGTTAATGGACAAAAATGAGGCAATGAGTTAAATAGCTAGGATAATTTAATTAATTAAGAAAAATATGATGGGTTTAAAGGGGAAATGATATTAGTATACATATTTTGAGTGCATTATATCATCCAGGACATTTTTTAGCATCTACAAATACCAAATTAATATTTTGTTTAAATCATAAATATTCGATTATAAGAATAATTTAATTAAAAATTGCATATCGAACTAAGACATTTTGTGAATGGGACATGAAAAAATATAACTTCAATCTACCTCTCAAATAAAGATAAACTCACCACACAACAAAATCACAACACCATAAACTAGATAAAATAAAAAAAATTGAATTAAAATTATTTTTGGTGATGCAAGATTGCATATACACCATAGTCCTCCAACATGAGACATGCTAGGTAGGAGAATTATTACATGTGGGTGCATCTCATAAACAGTTTAGGAAGCTTCGAATGGTGATTTTTTGTGTATTTTTATATCCAAATTTCTTCCTCATCCATCAACCTTCTATCCATTCATCAAAAAATATTTACTGAACATCCCTTCTTCACATTCCTTTGTTTCTTATG
>VDFB02379711.1:154671960-154809164 GCA_007258455.2 Sequoia sempervirens | reverse complement strand
AAATCCCAATCCTTGATAAACAAATCATCATCAATCATCATCATTTATCATCATCATCAGCATGTATCTATCATCATCATCATCTCTAATAAAGTCTCGACCAATCATGGACTTGTTGGATCCTCTTGTCATATCTGATTTCCACGCTAACATCATGCATCCGTCATGCATCCATCATGCATCCATCCTGCATCTACAAACCGTCAGCATACCACATATCATTCATATCATACATCATAGGAAACATCGATCATTTCACATGCATTGCATAATCATCATCATAATATAGATCTGTTAGTCTCTCATAACTCATCCATTGCATAATCACAACATATCACATCATCAATCTCATCCATCTCATATCATATCATTATTTAAGTTGTTTAGGATAATATAGATTTGTTATTCTAAGCATCTTAAAATCATTCCATTGCATCGTCCATTCATAACCATCATTTTAGCGGAACCCTCTTTATGGTGAGATCGACCCTCAAATCAAATCTTTACTTTCGATCTCGAGGGCAATGTACTAGTGTACATCTTTCCCTTTAAGGACATCGAGAAAATCAGAAATTTTTAAATTTCGATCGCGGCAAGTTTATTCTTTGAACCAACGCAACAAGTACATTGCTTCAAAGAGGGGCAAAATGTAGACATGCAAAATTTACATTATGCATTCGATCGGATTCAGTCAAATTAGACGTTGCATTAGGACCATTCATCAATTAATCAAGTGCATTTTCATCCATTCATTTATCAAATAAGCATTATCATTCAACCTTCATCTTGCATCATCCATTTAATTAAATAAATCAGGACTTCATTTAAATCAATTATCAAAGTCTTAAAAGTCAAATCACCTAATCAACATTAAATCAGCATAATCATCATCTAACCCTGATTAAATGTTAATCCCATCCCACTTGCATTATCTAGATCTAGCCACTTGCACAATAAATCAATTTTATTGATTTATCAAATAACCTCATTTTCCCTCAATATGACAAGTCAAAGGGCATTTATTGTTGTTTTCTTGTCCCCCTCTCAAATTTATTCAAATTTGAATTCAAATTTTCCCTCTCATGGGCACTCTTCCCAAATCTTGCACATACATCAACCAATCATCACTTGACAAGTGGCCTTATCTTATTGGCTTGTTTTTGATCCCACATTGGTCCCTCTTCAACACTTAGCATTTTGAAAATCCTTAAATAGGTGCTTCATCTTTGAGCAAATCCTTCACAATCATCCACAAAAATCTGATACAAGGTTAATCTCTTCATTTGAGAATTGATCTTGTCCACACCATCTTCATCATTTGCAACATTTAGCTTATCTAAAGGGATTGGGAAAGGGTCACTAGCACATGTGACACCAATCCAACATGGAATAAGTGTTTATCTTGCTTTTAAAATGTCTTCTTGATGCTGTTTTTGTTACTTGTGGCATTTCTTTAGCATAGATATTCTATTTCATGGAGGTATTTGCAGATTTGTGTGTTTAGACTAACATTTCTAATGAGTATTTGAAGTGGTCTTACATGCAGATTTTGGGTACTTCAAGAACTTAAAGCTTATTTGACTTGAGAAGTGAGTGCCTATTGGGGGGAGCCCGTGTGGCCAATCTTCTAAATCATCCACTAATAATAAGCGCGACTAGAGAAATCTAAGTGGGAACCCATCAAATATTTTCCTTGAAAACCTCAGGATTTGTTCTTGTATTGCTAAAATCAAACAACATTCATGATAAAAAAAAACTCAAAAACATTTCTTCTATGGTGTCTTGTGTGTGTGTATTCAAAACATTGTCAAAGCAAATCAAATATCACACCAAAATCTAATAACATTTCAACTTTGACACAAAATGAGCCAATTTTTTCCAAAAAAGCTCTTTAAACCAAAGATTTGCTCACTTCATTTCCCATCATTCCATCACATTTATTTAGCTTAGTTGCATCACTTAAGAAAATATTAGGTTGTATACACCTTTTTGAAAACTTTGGAATAGGGAAACTTACCATATCTTGTCAGACGCCCATTGCTACAAAGAAAAAATATCATTGACCTTATCACTTTTGACATTAGTCCTTGTCACTTTGGTGTAACTTTTAAACTCATCGGTCTAGTTTAAGGCTCACCTTGTCAAATTTGTCACTTTTCATACAATATCCTTGAGGTCATTGATAATTTTGTTTGGAAACATTGGAATATCCTAGGTTGGCTAGTAACTCCTTCCTTAAGTTCCACAATGAAGGTGCATATTTCATACCATTTTAATCTCAATTGCATATCATATTTTTCATAATGCTTTGCATTAGCATCATTCCCCTTGTAGACTTGGTCATACTTTAGATTATAGTGAAATTTTCATTACCCTCATTTAGGCATATCTTATTCCAAAAACACCAAAATCTCATATCATTTGTATTCCCCATTTTGAGAAAATCCATTTATGGTTGAAACTAGATTACAAAAGCGAAATTGAGCCATAGATTTCTTTCATGATGGAAAATACATTTAAAACTACATCACCACTGTAAATTTTGACAACACATCTAATGATCCACATGGTAATACCTTTGGAACACAAGACAACAAAAATATGGGACCTTCACCTCATGAGAAACCAAAGATAACAAACCTTTTTGAACAATTCCTCATTAGGTATAAAGATGGAAATGTATACATAGAAGAGGTATAGGTTGTTGCTCAAAATCCTAAAGTTTCCTCTCTAGTGGATGAAATTGTCATGCTAGACCCTCAAAGATTCTTGGCTAAGCTATTTAATGAAGTAGTCAAATTACCCCAAAGATTTGTGTCAATACCTTATGTGCTACAATGCCACAAAAGGAAAACACAAAAATAAGCCAAGGACAATCTTCACCATAACTTATAGTTTCCATTCCTATTGAAGCGACAAGCCAATATACTAGAACCACTAACACCTCATCCATCGTAGCAACACAGTCTATGACACAAATCACATCATAACCATTATTCACAAAAAACCCTTGGGCTCAACATTTAATTCCTTTCAGTCATCATCTCAAGCCATAGGGGCATCCACATCTAACATCCTTTGTAAACCTAAGCCAAGAAAGGTTCTTATCTAAGGATCTCAATCGAACACAAACATCATGTCACAAGATCCTTTTGTCAATATCAACACCTTGCAAGGGAAAAATATGTATATTCCATCTAGTCAAAACATAAACATTTCACATGGCCATAACTCTTCTCAACAAGGACAAGGATCGCAAATGACAAAAACATCAAATCCTTTCAACATATCATATGGATCCTCTTTTGGGCATTAAAATACACATGGAAAAATACAATACAACATGGCCACTTCATAGATTCCAACATATACATCACACATTCATACTTATGGGCATGGTCAAAATCCACACCACATGTCATCTCAACATAATACAAACATGGCACTTCAACATAATGTCACCCAAAATCCCATAATAGATGCCTTGACTTCTCAAGTGGCTGCTTTACAAAAACAAGTGGAAGGAATGCAACTCTCAAACATGAAAACTTACACATCACATTACTTACATCCATCTCCATATGATCCTAGCATTTACATGCCACCTTTCCCTCATGGGTACATCATGCCTAACTTTACTCAATATAAAGGAAATAAAAATTTGCTTGAACACATAAGGGAATTTACCATGGCATGTGTAGATGTGGCCTTTAAATACTTACTTGATGAGACTATTTCCTAGAAGTCTTGTCGGTACTTCACTTGAATGGTTTACATTACTACCTAAAGGATATATAAAATCTTTGGATGACTTATCCAACAAATTCATGGAAAACTACGCCTATAACATTGAGAAAAATATTACAATAGCCACCCTATGCCACATGACACAAGACAAGGGTGATAATTTCATTAAATTTTTCCAAAGATGACATAGTACAATAAGTCAATGTCCTATTGAAATTCCTAAAAAGAAAAAGGTTGAAATGTTTTTTTAGAATCTCAAATTCAAATTAAAACATCCACTACATGTACATTGTACAAATTTTTCAGACTTGGTAGAAAAAGGTATGACATTAGAAAAAAGTATTAATTTCCTAAGGTAAAATTTTATATGGTAGTAAAAGTACACAAAAAAATTCCTCCAATGACAAAGGTAAATATTGGGAAAGAAACAAACATGTGACCAATAATGATGTTGTCGATACTAAGGTGGTCAATAGGAATGGTCACACCTTGACACTCTGAGGACCTCAGATACAAAACAATGCATCACCGATCCCCACACCAATAGAAAATACAATACAAAATAATCAAGGATGGGGACCTCTAAGACAACCAAGGAAATACCCTTAGAGACAATACACTCGTTTACCAAAACCAATTGAATTTGTCGTAAAGAAACTAGTACAATCAAATGTCATATAGCTCCCACAGCCGAAACCATATGATCCATGACAATCCAAATCCTCTTGGTGGGATGATAATGTTTTCTATGAATACCACTGTATCAAAGGGCACAAAACCTCATCATGCCATCAGTTGAAAAATATGATTTAAGACCTCATTGAAAATTGTACAATAGAGGTTGGGAGAAAAGAACAAACTTCCAATAAAGACCATATGATTTTCAAGAATCCATTGCAAGACCATGGAAAAGCTTCTAGTTTAGGTCAAAAGATAGACAACCATGCTAATTATACCAATTGCTCTTTTGACTACAAAATTATTAACCACCTCTGAGCTATTGATGACCATGTTAACACACTCACCATTAAGAAGCAACCTAAAATTGTCGTTACCACCTGTAGAGCTAAGATTAGTATATCTGGTCCTCCTCCAAATCAACCACAATCTAAAGCCCAATATAACCTTGTTGACCAATTGGGCAAGACACCTGCACAAATTTCTATCCTTGAGATTTTGCACATATCACCAGAACACAAAGTTATCCTTGATAAGGCTCTGAAAGAAACCTCTATCCCTACTAACCTATACGTCAACTAATTTGAAGCCATGGTTAGATACTTGACAATAACGACCCATTACACCTTGAGGTCTTCATAAACAACAACAAGGTCAAGCGAGTTTGAGTAGATGGTATATTTGGATTGAACATTTACACTTTAAAAGTAGTAAAGGAATTGGACCTATATGAAACATGTGTGGATACATCTAAGATCATTTTCATCAAAGCCTTTGATGATGAAGAACATTCTTCTGAGGGTATTATCACACTATCTATCAAGGTTGGATCTGCAGTTCTAGATACCACATTCCAAGTCCTGAATCTTGAACTACCATACAACCTACTCCTTGGTAGATCATGGATCCTTGCCATGAAATTCATTCCATCCAAGGTATGTGTAGGATCATGATGGGCCAAAAAGTGGCAATATCATGGGTATGTGTAGGGTATTTGGCTGACAAATTTTTTTGTACCTAAAATTGATGAAGTGAAAAGGGTTTTTAAAGGAGATTGTTAGCTTTCCACCAATATAAATTATGCTTTACTTTTAATTTAATAAATAATTATTATTAATTTTCTATTTAAATTACGACTAAAGTCTTGATCGATAGGTTGATTGAAAAACATCTATAGATTTCAAATGGTATCACATTTTTTGAATCCGAAACATTTGTCACATTCTATGCTTTGTATATTATAGGATTAAAAAAAGAAAAACTAATTTTCATGAATTTTTGACCAAGTTAAGGTGGTCAGACATACGAGTTTTTATATTTTTTAAAAATTGTAATAAAAAAATCATAATTAATTATTTACTTGGAAAAAATTACAAAAAATATGCATCACATCAGGACATGAGTCCTCTACTCATATCTAAAATCTTATAAAAAAAATATTATCATTTTATTGTGGTTAGGGGTCATACAAACACCTACTTCTTATTTTTTTGAAATTTAAGTACTCTTGCATTGAAATTTCAAATTTTCACCAAATAGATTTTTTTTCTTTTTAAATAAGCCTAGTAGATTAGAAAATACATTCAATTTTCTACAGATTCTATTCTTACACATCTTTGAAATAATATAGATAACTTATTCAAATTTTTATGTCAAGTTTCCTAAATCTGATTTTTCTAAATTTTTTGCCACTTAAGGGCTTGTTTTTTCCATGATGACCCTGCACATACCCTCGACATACCATCAATGTTTGAAGTTTCCTCATGAAGGCACTAAAATTATAGTTGTAGGCAATCCAAATCCATTTGAATATTACAAAAATTTGAAAGGGACTACTCAATTCCAAGTGCCTATCAACCAAGAGGTCTCATCATCTTGCTACATTGATCCATCTTCATTGACCATGTCATCCACTCCATTTACCACACCATCAAACCATAAGGTACAAATTCATGACTTGGGATGTGGAGAATATTGAATTGATAATTTATCGATGAACGACAGTGTAATGTTGTTGACAAAGATCAAAATTCTAATGTTAATGTCAAGATAACTGTAGAAGGAATTCAAAAAGATGGTCGTGTTTGGATTGAAACCTTTTGGGACCCCAATGATACATCAAACTTTTCCATATCTACTTCCACTCAATCTTTTCATATCTATGATAACCCCCTGTTTGACCAAGACATCTACGATAACCCATTCTTTGATCATGACCTCACTAAGGATATCCAATCATCACCCTTCCATCCCACCTACCCTAGGATAGGATATGAATATCCTATTGTCACATCTACTAAGCCATCTTTCCAAGTCATTAAGGATGTGCAAGCCTCATTTGATGTTAACAGTACTGAAAAGGATATTCCAGAAGATTCCATTGATGGCATCACCACTCCCATTCATCCACTAAACATTCTGGTCACTTCACCTACTTCCTCCATCTCACTCACATCCACTTGCATCGTAGACATGGATCAACAAGTTATAGATCGGGAAAATAATAAAGGAAAAGCTCCAATGGATGAGCTATCTTTAAAAGGAGATAAAAAATAAAAAAGATATAGTGCAAAGAAAAGAAAATCAAGACAATTCCTCTAGCCAAAATAAAAAGATACTATAAAAATCAAAATCAAAAGAAGATTGAGAAAAGTCCCCTAGGAAAAACAAAAAGCTATTAGAAAAATAAAAAATAAAAGTCAAAAGTGAAAATGAGCAAAAATCAATCTCCAAGTATGCCTCTCCATCAAAAATAACTAGGGGCATTAAATTCAAACAAAGAGCTTGTTGATACAAGGTCTCCATCCATGTCACTCTCACTCATACCATATACTCTGTTCCATCCATCCATGTTCACATATTCATCATATACCTCCATTGGAAACATTTTTTAGTGGACCTTTGATGATGGCCCCTTCTTGTAATCTAGTTCATTGGTTTCCCAAGCTCCTTTTTGGTTGAAGCTTGATGGACCACATAGTGTGCACATTAGGGATCCTACAATAGCCTCTTTCATTCAATACATATATCATAATTTATACTTTCCACTCATACTCCTCATCTCGATTGGGTCCTTTCATCCAGCACAGTCATCCACACATGATCAAGGCATTGTCAAGGTAGGCTATGGATCTGACATTTATCAATTCTATGCATAACTTCAAAGAGCTAGGAAATATTCCTAAACAAATGGTCACTATGATGAAAACCTAGCAAACAGGCATCTTGGTGATAGCAAAAAAAAGAAATTCCTCAAAAACAGAGTCAAAATTTAGTCATGCTAGTCTTTGTCATTGCCAAAATATGTTGCCTCTATGACTAGACATAGGAAAGGCTAGTTGTCAATGTACCCTTGAGGCATTAGGTCATTATTTAGGTTTTGTCAAATACAATCATGATTTGGTAATTTTTCATTGAAGCAAATTCAAGGGTCATGTCGAACAATGAGGTTTTTGTGCATTGCTACATAGGAAAGGCCATATGTCGATGAGCCCTCGAGGCCCCCTAGGTCAATATTTTAGGGCTCATTGGATCAATCAAAATAAATAGAACACTGTCAACTCGAACATGACATAATCATCTGAACTTCAAAATCCTGAATCAACAAGACAAGCAATCCAACATGTCTCCAAGTTAGATTATTTATTTATCAAATCAATCAAACCAGTCAAATCAATTGGTCAAAACCAATGGTCTTACACAAGATGTGTGCTTCCTAAAACTAGACCTTGCCATCATCACTCTTTGTCATTTTCTTTACATAGGTAGTTGCATGATTGAAACCAAACTTGATGCCTTATATGACATGTTTCTTTTCCTGAAAGTAGACCTTGTGAAAACAATCAACCTGTCACTCACTTCATCACTTAACACACTGAAGAAAACACTTATTGGAAAATAATATGAATGGTTGTTGTCCTTGTTGGTGTATTTTGTCTTGTATTTAAGATTTTCCTTGGTCATGTTACTAGCCACCTTGAGGAGGTCCCACGAAGGATTTAGAGGAGTGATGATGTCTCACATGACTTGTCTTTTATTTGATTATTGTTTGTGGTTTTTCTTGACCAAAAATACTATGACAAATTTTCCTTCAATATGAGTTAGGACACTTCTTGTCTATGAATCTCTGTTTTATAGATGGATGACCTTGCACACCTTGGTTTATGTCATACCATGGTTTTCTTTTCCCATTTGTCATATTTTAACACTTGATGATGATAAATAAATTTTTAAAACACAAGAAGCTTCATCAACTTCATCTTCTTTCATATCTTCTTTTTATCTATCATTATCCATTCCTTTCATCATTGCATCTTTTCTTCATCATTCTTATCAATTTCCCTCTATCATTTTTATCCTTCATCTTCTAAGTCCTCTCATCCATTTTGAGAGAATGTTTGTGTTATTGGAACTCACATGTCCTCTCGAGGGGGAATACCACTACCTCCTCATCATCCTTCTTATTCTTCCTTTTCATTGGGGCATATATTTTTCTTTGAAACAATGTGACAAATTGCATTGTCTCAAATAGGGGAAAAACGTAAATGCATAAAAATGCCTTCATAATCACTTTCATCTATTGCATCAATTATTCCATTATTTGCATAATCATATCTTTCATTTCATGCTTCATGTGATCTTTTGCATATCACCATAATCATAGAACCATTTGTATATCTCATCAATCAATTTCATTTAAATATATTTCAATATTCATTAAATGTTTCTTTCATAAACACAATCACATAAGCATTCAACCATTTCATAGGAATTTACTAAAATATTTAAATAATCATTTATAAGCACCATTTGCATTGTCATTTTCACTAATTTTATTCACATAATCATTAAAAAATTCATATTTTCTATGCATTATAAAAAATCATAAAAATCCCACCTAATCATTTATCCTACATTCTTCCCAAAATGTGGACTCACCTCATGAATTTTGTTGTAAAAGAAAGCTTACTTCACACATTTCAACAAACATGAATTGAAATCTTATTCTAATCTCATCCAATTCTATAGAGCTTCTTGTGTTTTTGCTTGTAAAATTTGAGAGAAAATGCAAGATATTGTGGAAGAGGATAACAATGGAGTGAATTTCTTGTGAATGCATATGGGTTTTTCATAGTTTAGTCTTATTATTGCATATGTTTTCATTTTAGAGAAACTTCATTGATGCCATGTTAAAATGTTGATTTGGATTTATATATTTAACCATTTAGATCTTTTATACTTTTAGCATTACATAAATGTACCCACCCAGATGCGTTGGAATAGTTTGTTTGGTCACACGAGTTGTAAAATAAAAGTTAAACCACTTTGAAACTTTTAATTACTTGCATTTGACAACTTTTTTTCCAAGTGAAAACTTGCCACCATAGGAAAAAAACCTCTGAAATAGAAAAAAACAAGAGGTTATTTATAGGTTCCAACCCTAAACTCATAGGCCTAGATGAGAATTTTCTAAGCGTTATGATATCTAAGTAACAACATGTTGATTTTTGCAGGCATTTTGCACTTTGGACTCAAGGGATTCTATGGGTTGAATGTAGCTTGGAGCAATTCAACTTGTTTGGATGTAAAAAACCACCATGCCTAGAATAAACGTACCCACTCAGATGGATTGGAATAGTTTGCTTCATCACACGAATTGCAGATTGAATGTTACACCACTTTGGAACTTTCAACTACTTGCATTTAACAAGTTTTTCCCTTAGTGAAAATTTGCCACCATGGGAAAATTCCTCAGAGATAGAAAAGGTTGAGAGGTTCTTATAAAGGATCCCAACATGATCCCATAGGCTTAGATGAGAAGTTTCTAAGCACTATGGTATTTGAGTAACAACATGCTAATGTTTGCAACCATTTTGTACTTTGGAATCTTAAGGGATTCTACCAGTTGAATGTAGCTCAGATTGATTCAACGTGTTCAAGTGTGAAAGAGGGCCATGCATTGCATAAAAATACCTATACAAATGTGTTTGAATAGTTCATTTTGTCATGCGAGTTGCAAAATGAAAGTTCCACCAATTTGCAACTTTCAACTACTTGCATTTGACAACTTTTTCTCCAAGTGAAAAATTTTCATCATAGTAAAACACCTCCAAGATTGAAAAAAATGATAATGGTTATTATAGAAGGGCCCAACATGATTCCACAGGCTCAGACAAGAAGTTTCTAAGCGTCATGGTATCCGAGTAAAAGCATTCTAAAGTTTGCGGTCATTTTGCACTTTGCACTTTTAAGGGATTCTATTGGTTGAATGTAGCTCAGAGCAATTCAACATGTTTCGGTGGAAAAGAGGACCATACCTAGTCTAAATGTACCCACCTAGACACATTGGAATAGTTCATTTGGTCACATAAGTTGTAGAATGAAAGTTGAACCACTTTGCAACATTCAGTTACTTGCATCTGACAACTTTTTCCCCAAGTGAAAGTTCACCCCCACGGTAAAATGCCTCAGAGATAGTGAAAATTGAGAGAGGTTCTCATATATGGGTGCAACATTATCCTATAGGCTCATATGATAAGTTTTCAAGAATCAAGGTGTCTAAGTAACAACACATTGAAGTTTGCAACCATTTTGCACTTTCGACTCTTAAGGGATTTTGTTAGTTGAATGTAGCTCTGAGTAATTTAGCGTGTTTGGGAGTGAAAAAGGACCATGCGTAGCATAAAATTACCCACCCAAATGCATTGTAATAGTTTGTTTTGTCACATGAGTTGTAGAATGAAAGTTGCACTACATTGTAACTTTCAACTACTTGCATTTGATAACTTTTTCCCAAGTGAAAATTCTCTACCATGGGAAAATTCCTCTGAGATAGAAAAAACTAAGAGAGGTTATTGTAGTGATACCCAATACAATCCCATATACTCAGCTAAGAAGTATCTAAACATCAAAATATCTAAGTAACAACATATTGAAGTTTGCAGCTATTTTGCACTTTTGACTCTTAGGGGATTCTACAAGTTGAATGTAGCTTGGATCGATTCAATGTGTTTGTGTGTGAAAGAGGACTATGCCTTGTATAAACATACCCAACTAGATTCATTGGAACAATTCATTTGGTCACACAAGTTGTAGAATGAAAGTTGCACCACTTTGCGACCCTTAACTACTTGCATTTGACAACTTTTTTCCCAAGTTAAAATTTGTCACCACAATAAAATGCCTCTGAGATAGAAAAAAATGAGAGAGGTTATTGTAGAATGGTTCAAAAAGATCCCATAGGCTCATATGAGAAGTTTCTAAGCATTAAGATATTTGAGTAACAACATGCTGAATTTTGTAGCCATTTTGCACTTTGGACTCTTAAGGTATTCTACAGGTTGAATGTAGCTTGGGGTGATTCAACTTGTTTAGGTGTAGAAGAGGACCATGCCTAGTGTAAAATTAGCTACCTTGACATGTTGGAATAGTTTGTTTGGTCACACGAGTTGTAGAATGATAAAATTGTGTAAAGGTGGCAAAGGTGAACCAACGTCTAGATCAACATCAACATTAATCGAAGTCGGCAATAATCAACATTTATTTGTTATATTATGAATCAGGAGAAACATATATTTATGCATTGTAATTTTTGAGGGAAGACATGTACTATACTTGACCAAGTACATGTACTCTCTATCCTTGTATTCACAAATCCAATTCATCAATAAATATTCTTACACTGCTCATATTCAACATCAGATGGTCAATTGAAATCAATGATTTCATCCATCTTCTTCCTCTATGGAGAGTACTTTTTCATTACTGAATTGGATTCCTTATCAAAATCCTCAAGAAAGATGATGATGAATGACAATTTCTCGAAAACATCATTTAGTATATCAATGTTAACCTTCTCATAAATAAGTGCTTCTTGGGAGATAATTGTAGTGTCCACCCGATCCTTCCACATTTGCAAGGTTTTCACCTCATCATCAGTATGTTTAATATAAGGAAGCAATGTTAAATCTACTTCATCATATGTGGCCTTCAATTCTCTTATTACCTATTCTAATGGAGCAACATACCCTTGAAAATTTTCTTCCTTAATCTCACTAACAAATTTATAAGTTGGGATCACCCTTGGATATCTATCCTCCTACTCCCTAGCCCTGATTGCCATCAATCTCAAATTCTTAGCCATAGGAATCCATTTTCTAGGATTGGGGTAGCTAATTCATTATCCCTCTAAGATAACCTTATCACTTGCAACATGAAAGAATAGTTTGCATGAACACTATTATATTTACCTTGAATATTTTTATTCAAATTCTTTAGAACAATATTAACAATCTTGGAATTTTTCTTATACATTGTGTTCTACACTTGTTCAAGAAATTTCTTGTATACCTCAATTTTCTTAATTAATTGGCCCCTTGCAGGATCATTAGATGGATTTGCACTTGATGTACTTGGCTCCTTAACTATGAGCGGCTCTTGACCCATATTATAAGGTACTATTTCTAGAGCTTTCTTTGGTGGAGGAAGAGGGGTAGGCATGCTATGAGTTGAACTGGTTGGAACCTGATTTCTCAATGTTTCAATTTGTTGCTTCCACATTGATACTTGAGTTTCCACTTCAACAAACCTTTGTTGGCTCTTATTATATTTTTCCATAGCTTCATTATATTTGCTTCTATACATTTCCATTTCAGTGGTGAGGTTGTCCACTTTTCCTTTTGTGAACTTAGCTACATTTATTTATTTTTTAGCTGCCTCCAATGTTAGGATGTTTTCCCCTCTCTTCATAACTAGTTTCCCACTGAAATCACTTGGTTCTACAACCACTAGCTTCCTAAATCCCAAAGAAAATGAATAAACAACTAGGGCATCCCATTCTTCATTGAATTATATTCCTTGAAGAGCTAAATTACCCTCCTCCTTAGTTTGAAATAAGGGCCTTTCAGACCTCCTTATGGTATTCAATACAATTGCATAAACAATGTCCCACTTGGGCAAGAATAGCACACCACTCTTCTATACAAGGGCTCTACCCTATTTAGCTATCATATTTTGAAATTATTTCTTCATTTCCTTTCTCACATTATCTTGCATAGTGCTTTCAGGTAACTTGGGATGTAAACTTCTCTCATTAGCATCCTTCTTTACATACTCTAAAGCCTTTTCTCTCCACACAAAATCTCTAAATGCCCTTGTTTCAATGAAAGAATCATCTTCCATGAATGCTTTACATGCTTCTTGCCTCAAATCATCTATACTATTCAAGCCTCTAAGACGAACCTTTCAAAGTCTAAGACAATCTCCTCCTGAACTTGAGAAAACATCCCCAATGGGAGAAGGAATTCCTTGCTGCATTTCTTCAAGAGTAATGAGAATATAATCCTCCTCTATGTCCAGATAACTACCTTTTCCACCTCAACCTTTTGCTTCTTCATAGGTGGCCAGTCTGATGGAAGGGGACCTCTTAGGGGTGAATCTATATGAATGGAAACAAGAGGGGCACACATTGGAAGTGACAACACTGACCTCACATGGAGAACTTACCCTTGAACCCTTTGATATAGTAGGGGTTGGAAAATTTTGCTTCTTCACTATCTCCTTCATCCAAGAGCAAATCTTTATCTTCTTTGATGGTTGTTAGGTAGGTGTCTCCTCCAACACTTCATTGATATCTTCCTCAACTTACACTAATTTCCCTCTATCCATAACCACACACTCTTCCCTCAAGACTCCCACAATGCTCTCAAAATTATTCATAACATGCATAATTCTATTGAATTCACCACTTATATTTGGCATAGGGTTATAGTTAGGATTAGATTTCTTAACCTTATCCACCATTATATTGAAAGCCAAATATTTTTCTTTTCTCTCATTATATTCCTAGAAGTTAAAAACATTCTTGTTTACATCCTCAGGAGAGTAAAAATTATGCATGAAAGTTCCACTCCTATTATTTTCCTTTAGTGCTACAATAAAACCCTCAAGATCATGGTTCCTTGGGCATATGGTGTTCAAGTTGTAAGGTGCTAGAAGTTTCTATAAATCTATCCATCCTCCAATTTTCATCACAAAATTTGTAAATGTTGTGTACTCTAGGAAGAATGAACCCTTCCTTAATGTGTCAGAAAAATGTGTCATTTGAGATCCTCCCAAGTCTCATGATTTCCAAGAATCCAATCCTTAGTGGCACATCCTTTGGTAATACAAATGGAATGACATTGGTGCCATAGACTCTAAATATTGTCATGTGGGGTTATGGGATTATGTCTCCCCAATTGTGACTCAAATTCAAATATGTTCTCTTTTCCACGGGACTTAGGAAGTCATGGATTTACTTGGGGATACGGGGTGGATCATACACTAGGAACCTTGTCAATTTTGAGACAAAGGAATTTTCAAAAACCAGACAATCAAATTTATGATCATCCTTGTCTAGAATTTGGGTCGAATACTGGATAGGTAGATCAACACCATATTCCATTTTCTTCAGTGTCATGTCCTCAAAATTCTTCTCACCCTTATGCAAGAACATATGCATCAACAAAGAGTACCACTAGAAATGTACCCAATTCTTTCAATTTTTTGTCTCAACCAAACCCTTGTGAATGTGTTCTAAAAAATGTGTGGCATAGTCATAGACTACATTGAAGGTTGGGTGTATTTGATAGCATGGCATGTAACAATATTCCTTTGGCAAGGATGTTAGATGGAGTGAAACTAATGATTTGGCACAAAGAATACACATTCTTCTTGAAGTAATTAGCAAAATATTTCATGGGGAATGGTTCCAACTCATCCCTACCAATATTTCTATGCTTCCTAATATTCTTTGTTCTAATGCAAATGGTGTGCATAGGAAACATTGATGTTTTGATTAGCACCTTAGTATTCTCATACTCCTTTCTAAAAAAATCCATGTCAAGAGGAATTGTATCTTTGCCCCACTCATGTAGTTGGAAAATATCTACAATATCTTCTCTCGTTATCCTAAATATCTCTTTTCCATCAATTTTTTTGACCATTCTAGCCATTGGGTCATATCTTGCAGCAATGTCCTTCAACAAATCTACATTCATCTACACATTAGGAACTACCAGCTTTCCCATGTCTAGTCTCCAAGGGTTGCATATAGGAACCACAAGATTTTTGATCCTAAACCAGTTTTGGAACAATTTCCATCATGTATAAGGCACTTTTTCATCCTTAATGAAGCATTGCTTATTCATTAACTTATCTGTAATTCTATGACCATAGAATACAACTTTTCCTTTAGCCTTCTTTTTTGTGGAGGGTTTTAATTGGTCGACTATATCCTAGGATAACAGTTTGGTTGAGGTTACAAGGCTAGTGGTTTGTACTTTGAGTGCCATTGATAACAAAATTAGTTCAGATAAACTTAGGGTTTTGGTAGAGATGAGTTCAAAAATTAACTTCTCAATTCGAACCTATGGCTCAACTCGAAGGTGCATAATTCAAAAGGTTTAGTAGAATTGTGATTTTTTAAAGAAAATTCAAACCTTAGAAAAGAAATTTAAACAAAGCATAAAGCCAATTCAACTAAAAACATGGTGAATTTTAACACTAATCCTAGGTTCTAATCCTAGGTAGTTTGAATAAAATAGATAAAGTTGTGTTTGATTAAATTACAACTTTTAATCACAAGAAAACCCTAATATTGATCAATCTGAACTCTGAAAATACTCCTTTCAATCTCCAGTGCACTCCATATTTATTTTCAACTCTTAATTATGCAAGAATTAATCATTTATGTCTAGATTGAGTGAAGGTGGGTAGCTTTGGAGGTTATTTATGCCATTACTGCTCACTTGCGTGAAGCAAGAACAACTACTATGATTGTACTTTCAATTTTGAATCTCCATCATTGCTCTTTGGGTGATATAGCCTTGAAAATTATTGATATCTAGTCAACCAAGTTTGAATTCACATCATCATTGTTCACCATTCTATCATCCAACATGAGCTTTCCAACTGGACATAAAATCATCCACTCCCCACGCCCCACCTTTTCTTGTTCCAAACAATTGTGGAATCCACGTGGTAGAAGTTCACTAACCCTATGGATTTTATTAAATCCCCATTTTAATCTCGCTGGGTGAGCAGTGAATGGATAAGATTTAATCTCACCATCATATCCCATATGTTGATCTCAAAGCTTTAGAACGTCAGGCTCCACATTGAAGATCGAAACACATAGATATGGAGGTACATGTGTCAATAGTCCGGTAACCCCATGAATTTTATTAATCCATTATTTTAATTGTGTAGGGCTGGAAGGGAATAATAAGGATTAGATGTTGCGATTGGATGGTGGTTAATTTTTCACATGAAAATAACATTAGTATTTAAAAAGGGGAACCACTAAGTTGATGAAACTCAACCTTTAGGATTAAAGACTTAGGACATAAGTCTTTTAACAAAATTATTTTGGTTTGACTTAGGCATTATTAAACAATAAACAAGAGAACAATGATGAAAAATCCTAAACAAAAGGGTTGGTGATACAATGATTTCAATGGCTCGAATTTTGACTTAAAAGATAGATAACCAGGCATGACAAGTCAATGCAAAACATAACCCCCAAGGCATATGACTATGAGATTTTGAAAAAAAAAGGGGTTTTCATCTTGAACCCTGAACCCTACACATGGGCATAGAAGCTCAAAAACATGACAAGGTGAAGCCAACTAACAAAATTTTCAAAAAATTTAGGTAGAGCTCTACCAAGGTTAATGGACAAAAATGAGGCAATGAGTTAAATAGCTAGGATAATTTAATTAATTAAGAAAAATATGATGGGTTTAAAGGGGAAATGATATTAGTATACATATTTTGAGTGCATTATATCATCCAGGACATTTTTTAGCATCTACAAATACCAAATTAATATTTTGTTTAAATCATAAATATTCGATTATAAGAATAATTTAATTAAAAATTGCATATCGAACTAAGACATTTTGTGAATGGGACATGAAAAAATATAACTTCAATCTACCTCTCAAATAAAGATAAACTCACCACACAACAAAATCACAACACCATAAACTAGATAAAATAAAAAAAATTGAATTAAAATTATTTTTGGTGATGCAAGATTGCATATACACCATAGTCCTCCAACATGAGACATGCTAGGTAGGAGAATTATTACATGTGGGTGCATCTCATAAACAGTTTAGGAAGCTTCGAATGGTGATTTTTTGTGTATTTTTATATCCAAATTTCTTCCTCATCCATCAACCTTCTATCCATTCATCAAAAAATATTTACTGAACATCCCTTCTTCACATTCCTTTGTTTCTTATGCTGAAACCATAACTCAACTCGGTGGTTACATCTATTTAGTTCTTCATCCCTTTTACCATTATTTGGGTGATCCTTATTCTTTTTCTCTTCCTTGTACAACTATTGCACCAATTCTTTATCACTTCCCTTGACCTGACTCAAATCTCTCTTCTCATGAGCTACTATTGAGTTGCTCCCAACCTTATTTACCATTGTCACAATTGGTTCACTAGCATGAAAATAAACCAATGAAATATCCCTTACTTGCTTCTCCTTGTCCTTTAATGGGCTCAAATGATACTCCCTTCCATCCTTGGTAATAGTATACATATTTACCCAACCATCATACATAGTATGTATATCATATTGTCATGGTCTACCTAAAAAGACATGGAAAGCATCCATGGGAATCACATCACATAACACCTCATTGAATCATAGATGTTTGGCACCACAAGACTCCCTAACTCTTCTAGGGATTTTCACCTAAAAGGAGAGAGGTAGGCCATAAATGATAACTAGTTCATTCAAATTATGTTATGTGTGATGTTATTTAAGCTAAATGAATTGATCTAAATGCAATTAAGTGATCTATATGACTGATTATGAATGTAAAACTAAGATTTAGGCTATGTTGGAAAACATAATGTGATATGCAAAAAATGAACAAAGAATGAATAAAATGCAAAATAGAAAGAAACATTGAATCAAAGTGCACCTGGGCAAGATCAAAGGAATTTGGAATGGTCTGAATGCTATATGAAATTAATAAAAATCAACAATGGGACTCATTAACCCAGGGCGGTGAATTAGTCCAACTACTAGTGAAAAACTGTTAGAAACAAGTTTCTAACTGACGAGATTCAAAATATGACAAAACCTAGATTTTTAGTCTTAATGTGGGACTCATTCACCACTGGTGGTGAATCTGTCCTTGCCCAAAATTTTGAGAAATCAGGAGACAACTTTGCAACACCAAATATGGAAATGTCTGCTTGTTGGGTTGTTGAAGTCAATTATGTAGGAAACAAACATAATACCTTCTCTAAGCTTGAAATATGATTGATTTGACTTGAAGCACCTAGTTGACTTATTGACCAATCTATATATGCATAAAAATAAAACTTTATGAAAGATGTATATGCATTAAAAACATCATATCAAAATCTCGTTCTTTAGGAAGACAGTTTGTTGAGCCTAGCCTACAATCTGAGAACACAAAGCTGGAATCAACAAAAAAACTAAAGATAGAGGACGATAGGACGACAATGGAAGTAGGATACTGAGTTTACATCTCTTTTCCTTTTATATTCTATTTTGTTATAATGTCCTATTGGTGTGTTTGAATATTTGTTTCAATTCATTTACGCAGCATATTTTCATACACACATTAAATGGCGCCCACCGTGGGGCCTATGCCCCTATTTTAGACTTCTTTCTTGCAGGTTTTCTTGTAGGTTTTCCTCACAGGTTTTCTGGCATTTGGTAGCGCATCTAGAAGATTCAAATTTTTTTATTTTTGTAGTTATTTCGGCGCATTTGAAGACTGTTTCAGCGCATCTGGATGTTTCTGCAGCGAATCTGGGACACATAATAGTGCATCTGTCACTTTCTGCAGCACATATAGGGGATTAGATACCACATATAGGATTTTTAGTACATTCAAATATGTTTCAGAAAATTTTTTTAAAAAAATTGCATGTAGATTAGCGCATTTAAGTTCTGTTTTCGCGCATCTGGGTAACAGAGTGGCGCATCTAGTTTCTGTTGTTACACATTTATATTTCTGTTATTGTGAATTTGTATACTGTTATTGTGCATATAGGTTCTATTTTCGTGCATCTGAGTAACAGAGTTGCGCATTTGGGTTATGTTTTAGCGCATTTGAGTTACAGAGTTGCGCATTTGGGAGTTTCTTTAGCGCATATGTGGTCTGTTTTAGCGCATTTGGCACTATTTTTAACATCTGACAGTTTTTACAATTTTCTGCAACGCATCTGAGGGTTTCTGTTGCACATCTGGGAGTTTCTACAGCGCATATGAGGGTTTTTGTAGCCCATCTGGGAGTTTTTGTAGTGCATATGGTGTCTGTTTTAGCGCATACAGTGTCTTTTTCAGCATTTTCATAGGAAATCTTAAAATGGCCATATCTTGCTCATTTTTTGGTCTTTTTTAGAGATTTTTTTTTTTGAAATGGGGTAAAATTTCATAAGCTATCTAATGGTGTAAGTATTTATCAGATTTGAAAAATTATAGCTTTCAAATTCTCACATATTTGAAAAATTTTACATGTTTTGAGATTTAATCACACTTTTTATTACATGCATGTGTTTCTTCTTGTCTTGGTGACTTTTTGGTGAATCATATGGAGCTAGAAAAGCATTGGAATCAGTCACAACATCAATTTGGAAAGAGAAAATAACTAGGTGCACTTGTTTCATCCTTCATCTCTTAATCTTGTTTGTCATATCTTTCAATTTGGGACATAAAATAAAATCTTGTTTGATCACATCATTGCAATTGGTTTAAAAAAAAATCTTGTCTTCAATCACATTTAAAAAATTGGGTCTAAAATTAATCATTGTCTTCCATCACATCTGGTTTTGGGATCTAAAAAGAACAAGTGCTTCATTGTTTTATTCAAAACATTTCAATTTTCTAAAGGGAAAGTAATCACTGTGAGCGTGAATTAAGTGTGTGTGTCTTCCAAAACACCTCACTTGGTTCGCTTTTGTCATACTCTTTTTAGGAGGCCTGCTTGGAGCACACACCCCTCCAAGGGACGACCTCCATCAAAGTGTGAATCGAAAGACACGCTTGTTTGGAAGTTGAAATCTTGTCACTCTGAGCTAAGCCCCAAAGAACTTTATACCTTTGGGAAGTGAAGGTGAAGGGTGGGTTACCCCTTTCTCCTAGCTTATTGGCAAGATTTTTCTTCTGACTTATACCTAGTCAACCTTGTGAAAACTCACTTGAGACCTAATTGGCCATACCCCACTTGACTAGTCATCAGGCTTGTTGTTGTGTATTCAAGTGTTTGGTTAATCATAACATCTAATCTTCAAAGAAAAATTTATCATTGTGCTTGGTGTGTGTGTTCATGCATTTACATGTGAAATATTTTGTTTGATAGTGCCCAAGTCAAATTTCCAATAAACTCTTGCCACATCATCCAAATCATACAATCTTGTCATTCCATATCATATCCTAATCATCATCATCTCTTTAATCCAATCAACATCATTTTACACCATGGAAACATGGGAAGATATGGCACAAGAGGTTGTTCACATGCTTCACACTCTTAAAACAATTCAAAAACCTTTGCCCAAAAAGGTCATTCATCAATTCCATAACATAATACAAAAACTTCAAGCAAACAAGTCACCTCAAATCCAATACCTCGTAACTCAAGCCCAATACCTCATAGCCACATGTCAAATCCAACAACCACAACATCATCCCCTATCCATTCATTATCAACCAATTCCACCTCAACCTAATGTGTCATCCCTTTCCACCTCATACCAATCTAATCCATCCACTTCTTCATGTGTCAGTACCACATCAACCTATCAATCCACATCACGAAAAACACATCTGAATTTAAGTCCACCTGGGAAACAAAATCAAGAGCCTTTAAGTTCTCATGCAACCATTCACAAGGGGAATACTGATATAGGTTATGTACTCTCAAAGTATATATACAATAAAAATAAAAAACCTAAGCCAACACCTTCCACCCCTACACCTCCAAAGGATGTGACCCAAGGGCTACAAGCAAGGAATCAAACATCACCATGTCATCCAACACATATACTTGAACAAACAAAAGAGTTCTCAAACGTCATGCCAAGTCCTTCAAGTCAACCATGTCATCCACAACCCCTTGATCCCATTCAAGAGTCTTCTCCATTAAGTCTAAGTCAACCTGCATCATGCTTCCATGTTGTTGACCATCTAGAACATGTTGAGCCCATCCAAGAGTCATCTCCTTCCACTTCCATTCAAGAAACCCAAGAGGTATGTCAAGAGTCTACTCCCAAGCATGTGGAAACATCAAGCCATAGTCCTAATCAAGATAAAATCACTTTCATCCAACCTATCCATAATCTATATCATTTTTATGATCAAGATGATATCCATAATGATGAAGAGCCTATCCATGAGCAACTTGATCCTATACACATCCATGAGAAAGATATTCCAAATTCACCTCCACCTAGTCCTATCCATGATCTATCAAAATCCACTTCCCTTGATGAGACACATGCCTCCCAAGCCAACATAGAAGATCAAACAAATACCTTGGATCTAAGAGAACACAATGCTAATCAAGATCCTAATGATCCTCCATCACCCACAATTGACCCCATTGAAAGTCCTCCATCCTATCCTATTGGTCTTTCCACTCTCATTCATGAATGTTCCTCCTTAGAACAACAACAACCATTATCTTCCCAAGCATTATTTTCTCCATCCAATAAGGAACTCATGTCTAGTGTTCCACCTACACCTAGTCTCATTGTCCATTGCACACTCCAAAACATGAACCACCAAGGTAAAGTTCTAGACCTTCATGAACAAGATGTTTTGGAGCCCATCCATGTCAAAGTCCCTCCACGCTCTTATGGCCTTGGACCTACACCCCAAGGACAACAACCTAAAGATGTTGGTATTTCCTCCACGCCCCCTAAGTCCACTTTCCATGATACAGCCTATCGTATCCCTAAAACATATGTTGCCATTCCCCCTCCATCATCCTACAAATGTCAAAAGCATGTGACCATACACCTTCCACCATCAACTTTTCCACCATTGCTTCCAACTCCTAATATCCCTCCATCTAATCTACCTCCACTTCTCCCAACACCTAATATCCCTACCATTCAATCCTTTTATCCATTTATCCATAAATACCCTAAACATCTTAATCATGACCAACAAAAGCACACATTGTATAAACATGAAGCTTCCACCCATTCCACCATATCCATGGGATTCAAAAGAAATAATTTCAATGCCTCTACCTATAAATTCAAAAATCCTAAGGGTTCTCATGCCTTAGGACATCAGTACAAAAATTCAAATCAAAATACATCCAAAAAGGTATATAAGCCCATACCTCCAAAAGTAAAGACCAAAACTAAAATGGTTTGGGTACCTAAGAAAAAAGAAATCAAGTCAAATGTGGCATTCACATCACAAAAATCCCAACCATCTACTTCCATCCCACATTCTCATTCCATTCAAAAGTCTCAAATTCCTAAGTCCCACAAGCCAAATAAAAATCATAAAAATACTAAGTCTATGTGGGTACCAAAAACACATCATCCACCACCTCCTAAGAAAACATCTTCATTGCTTCCTACACCCCATCCACATTAAAATTTTCAATGTTTATCACAGTGTGTGCAACCATTGGTCATGATTCCCTTCCATTTCACAACAATTCCTCATACCTCCATCTCCCCATCCTTCAACTACTATCCTACATATCTTCCCAACCACCTTCCTATGGTCCATGCTTTTGCATAAACCTATCATCCTCCCTACATAATCCACATCATCATCCACTATTCCCCATCCATTCTTGCATAAGCCTTTCATAATCTTCCATCTACCTAATCCATCCCTTTCATGTCATCCCTTACCAACATCTATGAGCATAATGACATTTGACATTGTCCATGCAATGACATCCATATCTAGTGAGACTACCACCTTTCATGGGTCTAGACACTTGAGTCCATCCCATCCATATTCGCCTTCTCTTATCCCAAAATTCAAAATTAAAAAAAGAAAAGAAAAGTAAAGAGAAATCCCTTCGTCCAATGGTGAAAACCTGGTAAACAAGCGCCTTGGATAAGTACCATGATGAAAACCTAGCAAATAGGCGTCATGTGTAGGTTTATCTCTATGTCACTTACACTTGGGGGCACAATGTCTTATCTATCCAACCTATCCTTTTCATGTCTTATCATTTCCATCCTACCTACCATCTTTAGCCATCATATTGAGTCTATTCATACATATGTATCATATTGAGTCCATTCATCCACCCTTCTTCTTTTGATCTTGATGAAGATATGGGGGCAAAATGTTGAAACATGTTTTGGATATCTTTTGATATACCTCATCCTTCCAAACAAGCCTATCATTATCCTATTGCCATAAGCTTTGTCATGAAAAATCCTAAGTATTGTACCAAGAATGGGGCATGTTATTCCTAGGCAACATAGTCTTTGGAAATCACATCCGTGCTCTCTTATGATGCATGCATCCATTTCATTCACTATGACTTATCCTTTCCATCCATCCATATATCATGAGCCTTTTATCCCTTATCCCATCACCCACCCTTTCATCCATCAATCCCCTTTATCTCCTTACACCTAGCCTTGGTTTTCCCCTTGCCATTGGTCTCTAGCACAAAGGCTACTCAAATTTTCATCCTTTGACACCTCCAAAACATCTCAAAACTCCAAAAAAATTAAAACATCTCAAAACTCCAAAAAAATCAAAACATCTCAAAACTCCAAAAAAATCAAAACATCTCAAAAATCCAAAAAATCAAAACATCTCAAAACTCCAAAAAAATCAAAACATCTCAAAACTCCAAAAAAATCAAAACATCTCAAAAATACAAAAAAAACAAAAAAAAAAGTCCTGAAAAAATACAAAAAAATCAAATATCCAACAAAAATCCAAGCAATAAAATCATTTTAATCACATCAATTCTTCTATCCAATCATTCAACCATTCCACCAAATCAATCATCTTCATCAAAACCATTGCAACCAATCCACTCAATCACAATCATTCCAATCAAATCAATTCTTCAATTCAATCAATCGATTATCTAATCAAATCACTTCAACCTAAATCATTCCAATCACATTAATTTTTCTATTCAATTCATCACATCCTATCATCCAATCAGTCATCATATCATTACAAACAGTTTCTTCAAATCAATCAATCATCTTCATCAAAACCATTGCAACCAATCCACTCAATCCCAATCATTCCAATCAAATCAATTCTTTAATTCAATCAATCGATTATCTAATCAAATCACTTCAACCTAAATCATTCCAATCACATCAATTCTTCTATTCAATTCATCACATCCTATCATCCAATCAATCATCATATCATTACAAACAGTTTCTTCAAATCAATCAAATCATCTTCAATCATTTCGAGCAAAAATCCAAATGCAAGTGAATCCTTAATCCATACCAATCAAGTCGATCAATCTTGTCAAATTATCCAATCACATCCTTTGGTCTTGATCCTAATGTTGTCGTAAACCAAATCAACCAATCAATCAATCAATTATCATCATCCTTGTGTTGCTCTAGGGACATGCCGCTCCCCACAATGACAACACTATCAACATCATCAATCAATCAATCAATCAACGGTTTACAGCTTGACGGGGGCAATTCCTTATTTGTTTTTGTATCATTTGTGCATGCTTGCTTGCTTGCTTTTGTGTGTTATCATTTTATCTTGCATTTGTATCAAATTCATATCATTCCATCTAATATTCATATCTTGTGTGTGTTGGAATATTTTTTTGCATTATCCTTTGCATCTAAGGTCACATAATACCTTTTGTGCATTAGGACTTTAATGCTCTAAGTTTACTTCCTCATACATCTTTCATCATTCATAAAGTCAATAAATGCTCTAAGTTTACTTCCTAAAAAACTTTATAAATACAACCTCTCACAATTCATTTAGGGGGTTGATTCTTAAGTATCCTCACTCTGTCAAAATCATTCTGGAATCTTCCATCTTTCATCTATCATTCTTCTTTTTGAACCTTCACTATATCATTATGCTGCTAAAGTGAGCAACCAACATTCCTCCATTATCAACCTTCAAAATCTTGCATTCTTAGTATAGTATGTATTTCATTTATATCTCATTCTTCAGTAGCCTACTTCGTTGAGCTTGGCATTCTAGATCCGAGAGCAACTTGAGCAAAGACGAAACGCTGGAGATAGAGGACAATAAGACGACTTCGAAGAAACTGCCATTAACAGTTTGCTTATTTCTGTTATATTTGTTTCAATTCATTTACGCATCTATTTTTCATACACACATTAAATATTTATTATTTAATTATTTTTCTAAAGTCCTCTACATATGATTAAATTTAATTAATTTAATTATATTGTTCATTCATCTTATTCTTCTTTCGTAATTAAATAAATTTATTTTATTTAATTATTTTCATATGTCCACTTAATTAATTAATTAAATACATTCTATTTATTTAAATTAATTATCATTTGTTTGAATTTAAATTAAATCTTTGATTTAATTAAATTTAAATACCTCCTTTTCTTCTATTTAATTTTCTTCTTCTAATTAATTAAATGTTTCATTTAATTAATTTCATAAAAGTGATTTAATTAAATAAATCTTATTTAATTAAAAATATCTTATGCTTTCTTTCTAAATCAAAATTAGGTATTTTACCTAATTGTGCAATCTTCTCATATCATAATTAAATATTTTATTTAATTATGAGATATTCTACTTTTTTCAATAAAACATGATTAAAGCTCTCTTCTTATCACAAGATTTCTTCTGCTTTTAAAAGCTTAATTAAATATTTTATTTAATTAAGAAACGCTGAATTTCCTCCACAAATAAATAATTGATTTTTTTAATTAATTATTTATCAGCTTTAAATCTTTCTTTTATTCTTTTAAAGAAAGATGATTTCTTGTCTTCTCTTCTTTTTCCTCTTTCATAATAAAAATAGAAAAATTTGGTTTTAGGTTTCTTCTATTTTCTCCTTCAGTTTCATCTTTCTTCAACCATCCGATTTGCCAGGAATTATCACAACCGTTAATCGAGACAGCCAATCAAAATCAATTGAAAAAATCTATAAATACCTGTGTGAATCCAAGCATTGGTAATAGGCAATTAATTAGAGTTCATGCACTTAATTCATGTAGAGTTCATTTATCATAGCATCATGTTTATTTCAAGTTTATTATTTCAAATCATCATCATAGCTTAATCTTGCATCTACATCATAGCAAAATCTTGTTCTTTAGGAAGACAGTTTGTTGAGCCTAGCCTACAATCTGAGAACACAAAGCTGGAATCGACAAAAACACTAAAGATAGAGGACAATAAGACGACAATGGAAGCAGGATACTGAGTTTGCACTTCTTTACTCTTTATATTTTTCTTTGATATAATGTCCTATTGGTGTGTTTGAACAGTTATTTTCAATTCATTTACACATCTAATTTTCATACACACATTAAATGGCGCCCACCGTGGGGCCTATGCCCCTATTTTAGACTTCTTTCTTGCAGGTTTTTTTTTCTTGCAGGTTTGCTGGCAGGTTCTCTGACATCCAAAAATGCATCTGGAAGATCCAATTTTTTTTCTTTTTGCAGGTACTTCAGCACATTTAAAGACTGTTTCAGTGCATCTGGGCATTTCTGCGGCGCATCTAGGAAATAGAGTGGCGCATACGTGCATTTCTACAGTGCATCTAGGGGTTTATATACTGCATATAGGATTTTTTTAGCACATTCAAATATGTTTCGAAAAAATTAAAAAAGTTTTGCATGTAGATTAGCGCATTTAGGTTCTGTTTTTGCAAATCTGGGTAACAAGGTGGCGCATTTAGTTTTTGTTGTTGCACATTTATATTTCTATTATTGCGCATTTGGATACTATTATTGCGCATCTATGTTCTGTTTTTGCACATCTGAGTAACAGAGTTGCGCATTTGGATTATGTTTTAGCGCATTTGAGTGATAGAGTTGCGCATCTGGGAGTTTCTGTAGTGCATATGTGGTCTATTTTACCGCATATAGCGCTATTTTTTAACATCTGACAGTTTTTTCAATTTTTTGCAGCGCATCTGAGGGTTTCTGTTGCGCATATGGGAGTTTCTGTTGTGCATATGTGGTCTGTTTTAGCGCATCTGGCTCTGTTTTTAACATTTGATAGTTTTTATAGTTTTCTGCAGCGCATCCGAGACTTATTTTAGCACATCTGGGAGTTTCTGTAGTGCATATGGTGTCTATTTTAGCGCATACAGGGTCTTTTTTAGCATTTTCATAGGAAATCTTAAAATGGCCATATCTTGCTCATTTTTTGGTCTTTTTAAGAGATTTTTTTTTTGAAATGGGGAAGAATTTCATAAGCTATCTAATGGTGTAAGTATTTATCAGATTTGAAAAATTTATAGCTTTCAAATTCTCACATTGTTGAAAATTTTTGCATGTTTTGAGATTTAATCACTTTTTATTGCATGCATGTGCTTCTTCTTGTCTTGGTGACTTTTTGGTGAATCATATGGAGCTGGAAAAGCATTGGAATTAGTCACAACATCAATTTGGAAAGCAAAAATAACCAGGTGCACTTGTTTCATCCTTCATCTCTTAATCTTGTTTGTCACATCTTTCAATTTGGGACATAAAACAAAATCTTGTTTGATCACATCATTGCAAATGGTTTAAAAAAAAAATCTTGTCTTCAATCACATTTCAAACATTGGGTCTAAAATTAATCATTGTCTTCCATCACATCTTGATTTGGGATCTAAAAAGAACGAGTGCTTCATTGTTTTATTCAAAACATTTCAATTTTCTAAAGGGAAATTAATCACTGTGAGCGTGAATCAAGTGTGTGTGTCTTCCAAAACACCTCACTTGGTTCACTTTTGTCATACCTTTTTTAGGAGGCCTCCTTGGAGCACACACCCCTCCAAGGGACGACCTCAATCAAAGTGTGAATCGAAAGACACGCTTGTTTGGAAGTTGAAATCTTGTCACTCTGAGCTAAGCCCCAAAGAACATTATACCTTTGGGAAGTGAAGGTGAAGGGTGGGTTACCCCTTTCTCCCAGCTTACTGGCAAGATTTTTCTTTCGACTTATACCTAGTCAACCTTTTGAAAACTTACTTGAGACCTAATTGGCCATACCCCACTTGACTAGTCATTAGGCTTGTTTGTTGTGTATTCAACTGTTTGCTTAATCATAACATCTAATCTAGGAAGACAAACTTATCATTGTGCTTGGTGTGTGTGTTCATGCATTTACATGTGAAATATTGTGTTTGATAGTGCCCAAGTCAAATTTCTAATAAATTCTTGCCACATCATCCAAATCATACAATCTTGTCATTCCATATCATATCCTAATCATCATCATCTCTTTAATCCAATCAACATCATTTTACACCATGGAAACATGGGAAGACATGGCACAAGAGGTTGTTCACATGCTTCACACTCTTAAAACAATTCAAAAACCTTTGCCCAAAAAAAGTCATTCACGACTTCCATAACATAATACAAAAACTTCAAGCAAACAAGTCACCTCAAATCCAATACCTCGTAACTCAAATTCAATACCTCATAGCCACATGTCAAATCCAACAACCACAACATCATCCCCTATCCATTCATTATCAACCAATTCCACCTCAACCTAAGGTGTCATCCCCTTCCACCTCATACCAATCTAATCCATCCACTTCTTCGTGCGTCAGTACCACATCAACCTATCAATCCACATCACGAAAAACACATCTGAATTTAAGTCCACCTGGGAAACAAAATCAAGAGCCTTTAAGTTCTCATGCAACCATTCACAAGGGGAATACTGATATAGGTTATGTACTCTCAAAGTATATATACAATAAAAATAAAAAACCTAAGCCAACACCTTCCACCCCTACACCTCCAAAGGATGTGACCCAAGGGCTACAAGCAAGGAATCAAACATCACCATGTCCTCCAACACATATACTTGAACAAACAAAAGAGTCCTCAAATGCCATGCCAAGTCCTTCAAGCCAACCATGTCATCCACAACCCCTTGATCCCATTCAAGAGTCTTCCCCATTAAGTCTAAGTCAACCTCCATCATGCCTCCATGTTGTTGACCATCTAGAACATGTTGAGCCCATTCAAGAGTCATCTCCTTCCACTTCCATTCAAGCAACCCAAGAGGGATATCAAGAGTCTACTCCCAAGCATGTGGAAACATCAAGCCCTAGTCCTAATCAAGATCAAATCACTTTCATCCAACCTATCCATAATCTATATCATTTTTATGATCAAGATGATATCCATAATGATGAAGAGCCTATCCATGAGCAACTTGATCCTATACACATCCATGAGAAAGATATTCCAAATTCACCTCCACCTAGTCCTATACATGATCTATCAACATCCACTTCCCTTGATGAGACACATGCCTCCCAAGCCAACATAGAAGATCAAACAAACACCTTGGATCTAAGTGAACACAATGCTAATCAAGATCCTAATGATCCTCCATCACCCACAATTGACCCCATTGAAAGTCCTCCATCATATCCTATTGGTCTTTCCACCCTCATGCATGAATGTTCCTCCTTAGAACAACAACAACCATTATCTTCTCCATCCAATATGGAACTCATGTCTAGTGTTCCACCTACACCTATTCCCATTATCCATTGCACACTCCAAATCATGAACCACCGAGATAAAGGTCTAGACCTTCATGAACAAGATATTTTGAAGCCCGTCCATGTCAAAGTCCCTCCACGCTCTTATGACCTTGGACCTACACCCCAAGGACAACAACCTAAAGATGTTGGTACTTCCTCCATGCCTCCTAAGTCCACTTTCCATCATACAGCCTATCGTATCCCTAAAACATATGTTTCCATTCCCCCTCCATCATCCTACAAATGTCAAAAGCATGTGACCATACACCTTCCACCATCAAATCTTCCACCATTACTTCCAACTCCTAATATCCCTCCATCTAATCTACCTCCACTTCTCCCAAAACCTAATATCCCTACCATTCAATCCTTTTATCCATTTATCCATAAATACCCTAAACATCTTAATCATGACCAACAAAAGCACACATTGTATAAACATGAAGCTTCCACCCATTCCACCATATCCATGGGATTCAAAAGAAATAATTTCAATGCCTCTACCTATAAAGTCAAAAATCCTAAGGGTTCTCATGCCTTAGGACATCAATACAAAAATTCAAATCAAAATACATCCAAAAAGGTATATAAGCCCATACCTCCAAAAGTAAAGACGAAAACTAAAATGGTTTGGGTACCTAAGAAAAAAGAAATCAAGTCAAATGAGGCATTCACATCACAAAAATCCCAACCATCTACTTCCACCCCACATTCTCATTCCATTCAAAAGTCTCAAATTCCTAAAACCCACAAGCAAAATAAAAATCATAAAACTACTAAGTCTATGTGGGTACCTAAATCACTTCACCCTCCACCTCCTAAGCAAACATCTTCATTGCTTCCTACACCCCATCCACATCAAAAGCTTCAACGTTTATCACAGTGTGTGCAACCATTGGTCATGGTTCCCTTTCATTTCACAACAATCCCACATACCTCCATCTCCCCATCCTTCAACTACTATCCTACATATCTTCCCAACCACCTTCCTAGGGTCCATGCTTTTGCATAAACCTATCATCCTCCCTACATAATCCACATCATCATCCACTATTCCCCATCCATTCTTACATAAGCCTTTCATAATCCGTCATCTACCTAATCCATCCCTTTCATGTCATCCCTTACCAATATCTATGAGCATAATGAGCATTTGACATGGTCCATGCAATGACATCCATATCTAGTGGGACTATCACCTTTCATGCAACTAGACACTTGAGTCCATCCTATCCATATTCCCCTTCTCCTATCCAAAAAAAATAAAAAAATAAAAGAGAAATCCCTTCATCCAATGGTGAAAACCTGGTAAACAGGCGCCTTGGATAAGTACCATGATTAAAACCTAGCAAATAGGCATCATGTGTAGGTTGATCTTCTATGTCACACTTGGGGGCACAATGTCTTATCTATCCAACCTATCGTTTTCATGTCATATCATTTCCATCTTACCTGCCATCTTTAGCCATCATTTTGAGTCTATTCATACATACCTATCATAGTGAGTCCATTCATCCACCTTTCTTCTTTTGATCTTGATGAAGATATAGGGGCAAAATGTTGAAACATGTTTTGGATATCTTTTGATATACCTCATCCTTCCAAACAAGCCTATTATTATCCTATTGCCATAAGCTTTGTCATGAAAATCCTAAGTCTTGTACCTAGAAGGGGGCATGTTATTCCTATGCAACATAGTCTTTGAAAATCACATCCTTTCTCTCTTATGATGCATACATCCATTTCATTCACTATGACTTATCATTTCCATCCATCCATATATCATGAGCCCTTTATTCTTTATCCCATCACCCACCCTTTCATCCATCAATCCCCTTTATCTCCTTGCACCTAGCCTTGGTTTTCCCCTTGTCATTGGTATCTAGCACAAAGGCTACTCAAATTTTCATCCTTTGACACCTCCAAATATTCTCAAAAATCCAAAAAAATCAAAACATCTCAAAACTCCAAAAAAAATAAAAACATTTCAAAAATACAAAAAAATCAGAAAAAGCCCTGAAGAAATAGAAATAAATCAGAAAAAGTCCAGAAGAAATACAAAATTTTTTTAGAAAAAGTCCTGAAGAAATACAAAAACAAGAAAAAGTCTTGAAGAAATCCAAAAACAAAGGTCTTGAAGAAATCCAAAAAGCAGAAAAAGTCCTAAAAATACAAAAGAAAATAAAATTAAAACATTTCAAAAATACAAAAACATCAGAAAAAATCTGAAGAAATACAAAAAAGTAGAAAAATCCTGAAAAAATTCAAAAACAGCAGAAAAAGTCTTGAAAAAATACAAAAAAAAATCAAATGTCCAATCAAACACATCAATTCTTCTATCAAATCATTCAACCATTCCACCAAATCAATCATCTTCATCAAAACCATTGCAACCAATCCCCTCAATCACAATTATTCCAATCAACTCAATTATTCAATTCAATCAATCGATTATCTAATCAAATCACTTCAACCTACATCATTCCAATCACATCAATTCTTCTATTCAATTCATCACATCCTATCATCCAATCAATCATCATATCCTTACAAACAATTTTTTCAAATCAATCAAATCATTTTCAAACATTCCATGCAAATATCCAAATGCAAGTCAATCCTTAATCCATACCAATCAAGTCAATCAATCTTGTCAAATTATCCAATCACATCCTTTGGTCTTGATCCTAATCTTGTCGTAAACCAAATCAACCAATCAATCAATCAATTATCATCATCCTTGTGTTGCTCTAGGGATATATCACTTCCCAACAATGACAACACTATCAACATCATCAATCAATTAATCAATCAACGGTTTACAGCTTGACGGGGGAAATTCCTTGTTTGTTTTTGTATCATTTGTGCATGCATGCTTGCTTGCTTTTGTGTGTTATCATTTTATCTTGCATTTGTATCAGATCCATATCATTCTAGCTAATATTCATATCTTGTGTGTGTTGGAATATCTTTTTGAATTATCCTTTGCATCTAAGGTCACATAATACCTTTTGTGCATTAGGACTTTAATGCTCTAAGTTTACTTCCTCATACATCTAGACAAGGTTGTATTACGCTGGGGCACAAGACACATCATCACCTTGGTCCTTATACCTTGGTGCATAACGTCTAGTGCTATATCAAACATCATGGTTGCTCACTTTCATTGCAGCATAGCGTATCCTTTCATCTCCTTCATCCACATTCACTCTTGCATCATTCAACTTATCCCTCCTTTATCATTTCATTTCATTTTGAGAGAATACCTGTGTTTGTCCAACCCACCTATCCTCTCGAGGGGGCATCATTGACATAAAAAATCAGAAACATATCAGGGGCAATTTTTTTATTTTTCTTTGAAGCAATGTGTTTCACACATCACTTCAAAGAGGGGCAAAATGTATATGCATAAAAATGGTCATGTCTATAATCCTAGCAATTAATTAAATATTTATTATTTAATTAATTTTTCTAAAGTCCTCTACATATGATTAAATTTAATTAATTTAATTATATTGTTCATTCATCTTATTTCTCTTCCATAATTAAATAAATTTATTTTATTTAATTATTTTCATATGTCCACTTAATTATTTAAATAAATACATTCTATTTATTTAAATTAATTATCACTGTTTGAATTTAAATTAAATCTTTTAATTTAATTAAATTTAAATATCTCCTTTTCTTCTATTTTCATTCTTCTCTAATTAATTAAATATTTCATTTAATTAATTAAAATGATTTAATTTTCATTTAATTAATTAATTTCATAAAAGTGATTTAATTAAATAAATCTTATTTAATTAAAAATATCTTATGCTTTCTTTCCAAATCACAATTAGGTATTTTATTTAATTGTGCAATCTTCTCATATCATAATTAAATATTTTATTTAATTATGAGATCTTCTGCTTTTTTCAATAAAATCCTAATTAAAGCTTTATTCTTATCACCAACTTTCTTCTGCTTTTAAAAGCTTAATTAAATATTTTATTTAATTAAGAAAAGCTGAATTTCATCCACAAATAAATAATTGAATTTTTAAATTCATTATTTATCAGCTTTTAAATCTTTCTTTTATTCTTTTAAAGAAAGATGATTTCTTATCTTCTTATCTTTTCATCTTCCATAAAAAATAGAAAAATCTTGTTTTTAGGTTTCTTCTATTCTCTCTTCAATTTCATCTATCTTCAGCCATTCGATCTGCCAGGAATTATCACAACCGTTAATCGAGACAGCCAATCAGAAGCTTTTGAAAACTTTATAAATACAACCTCTCACAATTCATTTAGGGGTTGATTCTTAAGTATCCTCACTCTGTCAAAATCATTCTGGAATCTTCCATCTTTCATCCACCATTCTTCTTTTCGAACCTTCACTATATCGTTATGCTGCTAAAGTGAGCAACCAACATTCCTCCATTATCAACCTTCAAAATCTTGCATTCTTAGTATAGTATGTATTTCATTTATATCTCGTTCTTCAGTAGCCTACTTGGTTGAGCTTGGCATTCTAGATCTGAGAGCAACTTGAGCAAAGACAAAACGCTAAAGATAGAGGACAATAAGATGACTTCAAAGAAACTGCCATTAACAGTTTGCTTATTTATGTTATATTTGTTTCAATTCATTTACGCATCTATTTTTCATACACACACAATCTTCAATCACCTAATTTTTTGTTGAATCTACATACATAGGTCTACAAACACACATGCAAGAGGGGAGAAATGGTTGAGGGTTAGCAAATAGGGGTTTTCCTTGGTCAAACCCCACTTTGGTAATCAAACCCTTAATAAAATAATGAAATGCAAGAGAATGATAAACAAATAACACACAAATGCTATCAACTTACCAAACCATTGATGAAAATATAAAGTTATATCAATGGATGCTCCAAAAATGCTTGAATAGTGCTTGATTTGATGTTTTAAGGTGCTTGAATGCTTGAATGTGATGTGTGATTGTAGGAGATTGTATGCTTGAATGAATGGGGTTGAAATGGATGTAAAAGCACTTATTTATAAAATATTGTGCCTTAGTAACTCGTTAATACCTCATCACAAGACGACATCAACTAATTTTGAATAAAAACCCAAAAGGAAATTTAAAATATTTTGAATTTGGAACCAATGAGGACTTATTCGCCACCCATGGGGAATGGGTCCCACCTAGGATTTGAAAATGGGTGTCGAGAATTAAGTCACATTTAATATTATTTGTCAGGTTTACATTCAAAAATGCACTTAATTAAAGATTATAAGGGCATAAAGGGGTCAAATAAAGCATAAGAAAGGTTTAAATAGTGAAATTGTGCCTAGAAAAGAATGAAGATTTACAACACTTCAAAATAGGACTTGATTATGATAAAAAGGTATTTTTTAGGTGAATTATAATTAATAGAGTCTAGAAGAGTGTAGAAATGTCTTACAACACTTCACAACACCTTGACAAGACATAATTTTTTGAATTTTAGTACTTAAATATGCATGTTCAAGCCATGTTATGACATACAATCAGAGAAAAATAGACCAAAAATCATGAAGCAAGACCTAAAAGACCATGAAAATGATAAGGGTCCATTTTTCTATGGTGCACTCATCAACATAATTACCAATATAAAATTAAACTAGGCTTTGTTCACATACCAAAATTTGATGATCCTTTTGCAACCAAGTGACTTGATAAGGATTTGGATGTTTTGTCCTCCGTAATTGTAGCTTCTCCACCATCTCTTGTGAGACCAAATTAATAGTGCTTCCATTGTCCACGACCACTTTATAACATATGCCACCTGATTTACACACTATTATGAATAAACTTCACCTTTTTTTGGATCCAGTTGTTTCTTTTCTAGTTTCTAAAGAATGCTATTTAGCATAAATGACTCTCCTTGTTTGGGCTCTTCTACTTGCTTTGTGGAACTGACACTCACTTCATCAACTTGTGTCACTAACTCTATCTTGCACTCTTCATACTAACATCTCGATGTATTTTAGTGTATTCAAAGGCCCTATATCCAACCTCTCCACATTGGTAACATGTACCTCCAAATACCCTTCCTCTACCTCTTCTAGAATAGCCTCTTACTATACTATTTCAACTTGATTCCTCCTTGTGTGAAGTGTCATTTTCCTCAAAAAAATGTTTCCATTTTCTATTACTTGTTGGTCCACTTCACATGAAAAACCTTCCTATTCCTCTTGTATTATCTTTGTGTCATCATGACAATTTTTCTTTACCCTTCATGGAAAACCGATATGCCTCTTCCACTATATGGACTTGCAACATATCTAATTCATCTTGAATGTTATATCTCAATAAATTTATATACCTTGACACCTTTTCCACATCATCCTCCTCACACCCAACTTGGATATTCAACTTGTAAAATTCCTCTATATAAGCTTGCACACTTAACTCTTTTTAATTCAATTTTTTTAATTTTTGAAAAACACTTACTTGGTAATCCTTTGGCGGAAATTGAGTCTTCATTTTTTCTATCATTTGATCCCAAGTTCTAATTTTTTCCTTGCATCTTTGTTTTCTATCAACTTGCATGTGATCCCACCATAATGACTTGTGTCCCTTCAACTTTGTGCAAGAAAAATTCACTCTTTTTGGGTCCTCTATTGACTCATTGTTGAAATATTTCCCCATTTTTTATATCCAATCAATTAAATCTGATGGGTTCATACTTCCATTGTAACTAGAGCTTTCCACTCTCAACTTGCTACTAATATTCACATTTCTTTAGAAAATATTATCTCCACTATGTTCTCACCTTCATCTAAGTTCAGATCAATTTTGGAGGCTTTGACTTCTTCATCTTTACTGACATCCATCATAGGAATTCCTCTTCATTGCACCATTTCTATTGCATCCATTCTTGATGTGATGCCTCTTAGCATGTCCATAATGGTTGCACTGTCATCATCTCGTGGTCCTCTCTATCAACTTTCTTGTGATCAGTATGCCATTTTGGTACCCTCTATAGTTGCAGGTCTTCTCTCTTCCAATTTCCTACAACACCAACACTTAAGGTCTTCTCCAAACACAACCCCAAACCTTGCCTTGATATCAATTAATGCAATTTAAAATTTAATGGTTTTATCAAATGATTAAACTTTTCATCTCAATAAAATTTACACTTAGACTCTCATTTATCAAATTAACAAACTTGAATAGCAATTGATTTAGGGACAATTGAAAAAAAAAAAATATTTCTTTTTCTACTGGTTACAACTAATTAAACATTTACAGTTTGAAGCTCTCTAATATATTATCATTCATTCATCTATGCTCAACACCTCACTCTACACTTTATTTATAATCCTCTCCATTGTAGTTGTGGATCATAATAGATTCAATTTTTATTTAGTCTTCAACATCTATATGGTTCATAGCCTAGAAAACCTCTCCTTTGCATATAATTATCTCTATCTATTTTTTCTTCCCTTACTCCACCTCTATGTGACCCCCCTTCTCATTCTCCTTCCTTATATCCTTTATTGAAAACATGCTGCCCACATTACTTAGTGTGGCTTGTTATGAATGTTATTTTAACATATTTAATTTACTCTAAACTTTTCTTTTATCACATTTTCCAATCTACCTTATTTGATCTATACTTGTGCACTCATTCTCTTTTATTTCCCTTGTAGATGTGGAGTCATTTCTTGGTGTCTTCCCCACAATTTTGAATTGTTTCTCTCCTTGACCATGCACACCCTCTCCACCTTCCAACATTGAATTTTAACTCCCTTTGACATCCCATAAAAAAATTCCTCTTTTTCTTTAATCTGAAACACTCATTGTTTTGTTATAATTCTAATTTTCTCTTTTCAAATCTTCTCTACCATCATACTTGTGATTTTTCATTTTGTTAATACAAAATTAATATTTGATTGCAAGAATAATTAAATTGAAAATTGGATATCAAACTAAGATATTTTTTCAATGGAACGTGAAAAAATGTAACTTCAATTTGTCTCACAGATAAAGATCAACTTGCCACACAACAAAATCACAACAAAACCACAAACTAGATAAAAGAAAACAAAATTGAATTAGCATTGTTCTTGGCAATGCAAGATTACATATACGCTTGGTTGATCCTACTTCATATGGACTACCTTGAATGCAACACTAGATTCCCTTTAATTTATATTTTCTCAATAATTTTGTAGCTAAAATTGATAATTTTATGTGTTGAAAACCCTCACCTAGGTATCATGATAGAGCTACACTTGTCAAGTAGGAACCATAACTCATATAAAAGCCATATGAGGATTTTTTTGGTGTGTAACACATAATACAATGTCTAACACATGTGATGTATGGTATATAAAAATCTCTCAATAGTTTTTGTAAAGAGAAAACTAGGTTTTAATATGTATAATTGGTGTTGGAATTTGGAAATTTTCTTCAAACATCAATTTTGTTGGATTTTATCCTTAGGGTTTACTAGTTATATTTATATAGAACCTCATTTTGAATTTCAATGCTAAAGAAGCATCACACTTGTCAAAACCCTATATTTGTACATGGAAATCTTGATAATGGGTCCTAATATATTAGGAATTTAAGAGAAATCAGGCTATAGATGCATACCTGTGTATGTGGAAGATCATGATGGGCCAAAAAGTGGTGATATAATGGGTATTTGTAGGGTATGTGGCTAACGAAATTTTTTTACCCAAAATTGATGAAATGAAAAACGGCTTTTAAAGGATATTCTTAGCTTTCCACCAATATAAATTATGCTTTACTTTGAATTTGGGTATGTGTAGGATCGTCATGAAAAAAATAGGCCCTTAAGTAGCAAAAAAATTAGAAAAATCAGAGTTAGGAAATTTCATGTAAAAATTTGAATAAGTTATCTATATTATTTAAAAAATATGTAACAATAGAATATGTAGAAAATTGAGTGTAGTTTCTAAACGAATAGGTTTGTTTAAATTAAAAGAAATCTATTTGGTAAAAATTTGAAATTTCAATGCAGTAGTACTTAAATTTTAGGGAAAAAATAAGAAGTAGATGCCTATCTGACCACCTTAACCACAATAAAATGATAATATTTTTTTATAAGATTTTATATATAAGTATAGGACTCATGTCCCAATGTGATGTATATTTTTTGTAATTTTTTTCCAAGTAAATAATTAATTGTGAATTTTTTATTACAAGCGTTTAAAAATATAAAAAATCATATGTCGACCACCTTAACTTGGTCAAAACTTCATGAAATTGATTTTTTCTTTTTTAGTCCTATAGTATGTGAAGCATAGAATGTGACACATGTTTTGGATTCAAAAAATGTGATATTGTTTGAAAGCTATATATGTTTTTAATTAGTCTACCAATCAAGACTTTAGTCATAATTTGAATAGAAAATAAATAATAATTACTTATTAAATTTAAAGTAAAGCATAATTTATATTGGTGGAAAGCTTAAAATCTCCTTTAAAAACCCTTTTCATTTAACCAATTTTGGGTAAAAAAAGTCATCAGCCACATACCCATCATATTGCCACTTTTTGGCCCATCATGATCCTACACATACCCATTTAATAAATAATTATTATTCATTTTCTATTTGAATTATGACTAAAGTCCTAATTGATAGACTGATTGAAAAACATCTATAGCTTTCAAATTGTATCACATTTTTGAATCCAAAACATGTGTCACATTCTATGATTCACATACTATAGGATTAAAAAATAAAAATTGAATTTCATGAAGTTTTGACCAAGTTAAGGTGGTCAGACATACAAGTTTTCTATATTTTTTAAAATTTGTAATAAAAAAAATCATAATTAATTATTTAGATGGAAAAAAATTACAAAAAAATATGCATCACATCTAGACACGAGTCCTCTAGTTATGTCTAAAATCTTATAAAAAAATATTATAATTTTATTGTGGTTAGGGTGGTTAGAAAGACACCTACTTATTTTTTCCCTGAAATTTAATTATTGCTACATTGAAATTTCAAATTTTCACCAAATAGATTTTTTATTTTTTTTCAACCTAGTAGTTTAGAAATTACATTCATTTTGATATAGGTTCTAGATTTTTACATATTTTTGAAATAATATAGATAAATTATTCAAATTTTTACGTCAAGTTACCTAACTCTGATTTTTCTAATTTTTTTGCCACTTGAGGGCATGTTTTTTCCATGATGATCCTATACATACCCACCTCTTCAACCATGGGAAGAGATAGAATCGCAAGGGTTTATTTTTTTTGAGATACCTATAGAGCATTTCATTTTAGTATGGTGATTTAGTTTTTGACATGAATGCAAGTATAATCATTGATTTTCTTTTTTTATTTGGAATGCTTATTTAGAGGAAAACACCATTGTTTCCAGATCCAAGAAATTCATTAAAGCCATAAAGAATATTATTTTATTTTATTCAAAATTTCTCCATTAGGGTGTAAGTATGGTTGTAGACATAAATAAATTTGTTTATAATCCTACATGAGTTTCCTACATAGTAAATATGGTTGTTTCCTTTGGGTGCTCAACATTCAACACTCGTATTAAAAATAACCATGACAAGTACTTTCACCAAACCATAGATAATGAGTTATCTCTTTGGTACCAACTTTATTATTACAACAAGTAAAAATATACTCCTCACACGGGTAATAGTCTCCTAAGAAATTAAAAAATTATTTCACAAAACCAGGTGGAATAGCCAACACCATTTGAGAACAACCATGTTGTTAACAATAAATGGCATCCTATGACTATTGCAATAATAATAAGATAATATTAACCTAAGAAATAATGTAACACAATAGAAGTTAGTTACTTAGTCCATGAAGTTACTATTCAAAATAATTCTTCACATACAATAGCACTATCAAACATAGACATAAGATGTTATTTAATAACTATGGACCACTATCTTTCTTAGGTTATCCTAATAGCATCAGGGTGATGAAAGACCTTTAGAAAATATTTATGGTATACATAGAGCCATTATTGACACTAAGAATTTTCAAGAAGTTAAAGACAACAAATAATACTATAAATAAGAGGAGTTTATCATGGAAAGACATAAAATATAAGCATGCATCACTTTTATAGGTCATATGCCTCTTATCAAAATTAGTTATAATTCTTTCATAGTAGCTAGTAGAAGTGTCAATGTTTCCATAAGACAATAATCATGTTACTTTATTATCATAATTAGGCTAGATGCTCACTTAATCCTTATGTATTTTAATTGTGTTATTATAGAGAACAACAATAGAAAAAATGGATACTCTCAAGAAATCATGAAAGCCATAAAAATTTAGTAAACTTATTGTTATTGAGGCTACTATAAATCTTATATAATGGTCTTATGCCTACATAGTCTAATTAAGGTTATCATAATCAACAACCATAACAATAATAGGTTCTATGTAGGATTTTGTTACATCTTTCTTCTTAGTTACCATATTACTTTTACCCTTATGAGGAAGTATGATATTAATTGCAAAAAATTATGAATTTAATATGTTCAATGGATGAATGAAAAAAATGAATATGCATAATGATGTTATTGCTTTTTAATGCTTTAATGATCATGTAAATGATATATGATGGATAAAATTTTCATTGATCAGATAACTACGTTTATGATGCACTAAGTTGGATGCAAGAAACAATCAAACTCTTTAGTGAGGAGAGGGGTTTGGTATGTCATCCACTAGTGTACCTACTCATGATATACACACACTCATAACCTATTTTAGACAAGATTTTCCAAGTTAGTATGGGATTAGAGTTGGTAGGTAAACCATTGTTATTCTTTTGGACTAAAAGGTATGTTAGGGTTATTCTCTTTGAATCCTTTTTTTACTTAAGTCATTGTGTTAAAACCCTTTTGATGAAGCACGAGATATTTATATATTTCTTTGAATGAATATAAATATATGGGTAAGTATATATATAATATATATATTTATGCACGTATGACATCCATAGAAAGAAATATGCATGTATACCCATTTGTAGATAAGTAAATATAAAAATATGAGTAATAAATATCTATATATATATTATATTAAATAATACTTTATAATATATAAATATATATATATAAACATAAGTATGACACATACTATGTTATATGGAGAATATGTTGAGACTAAGTAAAAGGCAGCATAGTGAATGAATGTTAAGTAGCTACAATGGATAATATATTCCAAAAAAAAATTTAAGTACATGTCATAAGGTTGCAAGGAAGTAAACAATGGTTTCAACTAAGAACTACAAATATATAACGTGAGTATAGTAAATTATGCAAAAGCTGATTACTGCATATAGACTACGTGCATATATTAACATAGCATCACATTTTTAAAAGGAAGGGACTGCACATAGACATTCTAGTGCAATAATAATATGATAAAAATGTATTTGCTGGAAAATAAATCTGAGTAAACTTACCATGTATGAATAACAATAACAAAGTGTTGAATGGGTTAAAGTGCCAAGAGTTGGTAGGGAAGAAAATAGATCTTGTTTTTCTTTTGAAATGTAGACTCCATTTTAGGGACATGAGCAAAAATATAGCAAGAAAAGATCCATGATGGGAGGTATTAAGCAAGTTGGAAACCATAGTAAATGCTTGACATGCTAAAATAACCAAGTGTTGGCAGTTTTGAAGCAACTCAGTCATGTGATAGAAACTTATTTTACTTGGATTGTATATACATTAAAAATTTGGTTCTCATAGCTACCATATTTCACCTAGTTTTTCTTAGTTGACCTATTTAGAGGTGCCAATAGGATGAATAAGGTGGAAAATATGGGAGCTAAATTGTAGCACTAGGTTTCTCATAATTTATTATAAAAAGTGGGTAGCATCTTAGTTTTTGGTATTGGATTAGAATTCATTTATTTTCCATTGTTATTGTTCTTCTATATTTTTTCATTATGCAAATTAATGTTCGAGTGCAAGTTGTGAGAAGTGAGAGATTTCATTGAGTTTTTGAGAGCTATTTGTTTGTGGTTTTTTGAGTGTTGGGAAAGAGGTTTGGATTGGGGAAAGATCAAAGTGAAAAGAGCATAAAGTAGAGTTTGTGACATTAAGAATTAAGTGAAAATTCTTCTTTGGAAGCTAAATTTTAAGGAATGCTAGTTATTCTATCCATTACTCCTTTCTATGTTGAATTTAAGTTTTTTTTTAATTGATTGTTAGTGCTTGTGTAAGATATTGGTTGCTATCGTAGATATTGAATCAAGCTTGTGCATAAAGCTAGATTGGATATAAGTAGTTTTCTTGTACCATATTAGTATGATACTTATATAGTTATAATGATTGGCATGATTGTATGAGTCATATTAAACTATCTAGAAGGTATATGTATATGATAGCGAGATGATTGCATGTTTCCTATATGTTTGCATGAATTATGATGTTAGTAATGCAATGAGAATAATAACATCTTAGATATGCCATCATTGATAGGTTATGATGTTTTACAAACCATGCTGGTAGTCTTTATCCTTGAATCGTTACTCTATTTCATTGAAAGTTGGAGAATAGTCTATTCCCTAGGGATAGGGTATACACTTGATTATGATTACATTGATATTCAATAATAAGGCTATTACTATGCTATTATCTTATTCTTGACCTAGAGTCTATACCTGTTCACATTATTCTAGTATTAAAGAAGAGAACTTTATTTCTTAGCAACCGAAAACTGTAATGTGAGGAGATAATTATGGCATAGAAAATTGGACACTCTTGAAAAAAGAGACAAGTTCACGCCTAATTAGACCTACTTTTGAGTACCCTTGCACTATTCATTCTTCAAAACAAAATTTATAGGCCCCTAAGACCCATTCTTTTTTATCTAGAGGCCCGTTTCACCTAAGTAGTTACTTAAAACCCAACAAAAAATACTCAATTCATTCATATCCTGAAAACCCACCTTCAAAAATGACTAGTGGCACCCATTCACCACCTTGGGTGAATAAGTCCCCTCTGGTGGGACCCATTCACCAAGGGTGGTAAATGAATCCCTTTTGAGGGAAATTTTAATTTTGAGCGGGAATTTAATTAATTCAACTTAATTTTTTGGTGAAAGTCATCCTCTTAGGTCTCAAAAATGGGAAAATTAGGTGTTGATGCTTATAAATACTCATTTTAAGTCATTTTATACATCTCTTAGTCATATTTCATAAAGAAAATTTTAAAGTTAAGTCTTCTACAACAAGGTTCATTAGCAAAGTTGAAGTTTTTAGGGCAGCAAACTAGGGTTTTGTAGGTCTTAATGCTCACTCTTCATTTAAGATTCAACATTGCAAAGAGTTGATGATGGGTTCCTATGGTGAATCATGGAGAAATCTAGGTGGAGGAGATACAACTAGCCATCAAATCACACATAAAGACTTATTTTCAAAGTGATTCCATCTTCCATTTCTTCTCTATTTTTAGATTAAGTTTGCATTTCATTTACATCTCATTTGCATGTAATTTATCTCCATTTTTGATGTGTTGTATGATTTCTAGGCTTGAAGTCTTGCATCATTCAAATCACATTTACACCTCTTATTATAGGACAATAGAATAGGGTTTTCACATACTTTAGAATTTCGATCTTTCACACACTTAAGGCTAGGGTTTTATACAATTTTTTCTCTATTTGAGGTTTAATTACCCAAGTAGGGGTTTGAACAAGGAAAACCCCATTAGACAAACAAAGAATTTTAAGAGATCCTAATTCAGGTTTTTGTCATAAAGTGTTGTACAAGTGTCATGGTGTAGAACAGAGATTTGAAATCATAGAAAGTTGAAAGTGCACTGATTTTCCATGCATGGAGAATGAGTCCCTCATGAGGTGAATTTTTGAGTCAGATGCAAATCTAGAAGCCCAATTTGTGAAAATCAGTTTCTAGGCAGAAAAATCTGACCTCAGACTGATTCACCCAAGGTGGTTAATGAGTCCCAGTCAGCTCAAAAACAAGATTTGCTAGATTTCCAAATTGCTTTCTAGTCCTCTTCAACTTTTCAAGTGCACACATTCTAAAATATAGCTTTCTTTTCAGTTTCAATTGCATTTTTGTTCATTCTTTTAAGCTTTTTGCAAACATCATTGTATTTTCAAACATTTCATATTTCTTAGATTTTGCATTCGTAATCAATTACATTGCTTAGTTGCATTTAGATCATTGAATTTAGTCATACTCACATCATACATTTCCTAATTTGAATGAAAACCCACAAAATTTGGAGATCTATCTCTCTTGTTTTAGGTGAATGATCCTAAGAGTGCAAGAGTAGTCCATAGACATTTCTTTAATTTGTTGGTTGATTTTGGTGAACCCAACATGAACATAATATCATTCTGATTTGCATTTTCATTTTTATCCCAGGACTCAATTTCATTATCTTTTGTATTATTTTTGCATCCTAGCACTTCTTAAAATTGCATTAGGTAAAGTATCATTTAGAGTTCATTATTGCATTTTATTTCATATCATCATTCCAAAATTTTGCATTTTCAGTCCTTAGCTACATTGTATAGACCTAAAAGACATCCATAAAATTCCAAAAAATCATGAACACCTAAAAATACCCCCTCTAGGACTCATTCAACACCTTGGGTGAATCAGTCCTAGTATAATTTTTTCATTAGTGATTCTAGAAATCAGTTTATTACTTTACACATTTTTGTTTCTTGTAGATTATTTTCTATCATAGTTCAATTATTTTCTATTTAATTTGTATAAGCATCATTTGATTTCATGGCGTTTATGGATAGTCTTATATTTTTGAAAATTTCCCTTTTAGTGTTAGTGCCTAGTTCTTTTGCATCAGATTCTTCGATACATAAATACACAAAAATAGAAACATCAAACCAATCTTTCATGAAAATGATTCAATTTAGAAGCAACATCTCATTCAAGCCCCTTAGTAGTGATGATGTTGATAAGTTAGATGAAGTTCTTTGGACATCCTCTCACTCACTTCATCCTCTCAAGCTTGCAATGAAAAACCTAACGAAATTAATGATAACTTATTCCTCAAACCTTTTGGTTTTGATGACTTTGATTTGTTAGATGAAGTCATTCAGGACTTAATCTCACATAATTCATCCACTAAGGTTTGTTGTGACCAACCTACAATAACAAATGTTAACACCTCTAAAATATTCCCTAAACAACTTAAACTAATTGGTGATAACTTTCCCGTCAAACCTTTTAGTCATGATGACATTGACTTGTTAGATGAGCCCCTTCAGGATCTCATATCACTTAGGTCCTCCACTAAGGGTTGTTGTGAGCAATCTACAACTAAGGATGTTAATGTGATTCCACCTCAGCTCATTATTTACCCACCCTCACATAAACTTCACCTTTCCAATAAACCTTAGTACACTCTTTACCCACCTAACACTGATGTGTTGTAGCAATCCATTAATATTATTGTTAGTCATACATATAACACTCAAAATAATTTGCAAAAACCACAACAAACCCCGCCCTCTTTACCTTTACTTAAGCTTCCTAGTTCTCCTCCCTTCCTCCCACACACAAATGAGTATGATATTGTTGAACAATTGAAGAATACTCTTACAAAGATTTCCCTTTGGGATTTACTTGAGAACTCACCAAATTACCACACAATTCTGCAAATAGGCTTACAACAAATTATTGTTCCTCCTAGTACAACTCTAAATGATGTGGTAGCTTTAATCCATGGAATGAATCAAGTTAATCTAGACATTAATTTACATCAACATGAGCTCCCTCCTTTAGATTCATGACAACAACATGAAGCCTTTATGATAATTGCTCAATTCAATCAATTACGTATCAAAAGTACCCTCATTGATAATGGTTTTTCCCTTAATGTATGTAGTGTGAATCTCCTTGATAGATTGCATGTTGACAAGTCACAAATAATACTTGATTTCGTATCCATTCGAGTATTTGATAATACCAAAAAGAAACCACTTGGTGTAATCACTTTGCCTATTACAGTTGGGGTGGCTACTTTACAAACTCCTATTCATGTTATGCCTTATGATCTTTTGTATAATATTCTTTTAGGTAGACCATGGATTCATGAGATGAATATAGTGCCTTCAACCCTATACTATATAATGAAATCACATTTATCAAGTTGAAATAGATCCCAAGCCTGAAAGTTGCTTGGACCTTGAAACAGGGTCTACAAGTCCTCTCAAAACATTAATTCCAACATCCAATATAGATCCATTGGAAATTGAACAAAATAATGAAGAATCAGTATCTAAATTATTTTGTGATGATTGGGGATCCTTTGAATTCACACCTTCATTTATGGTTGAATACATAATCACACAAATGAAAAATGAGAAATAAGAACAACCAACCATCATGTTGAATCTTAATTTCGCACAGTCTTCTCAAACATCTACCTCCTCTACTTCAAAAGAAAATAAAGCATACACAACAAATTTTGATGAGATAGATTACTAAACTCCACCTAATGCAAAAGAAATGGAAAGAATCAATGGAAAAGGATATGAACTTGTGAAAAAATTAGGCTATACTAGAAAATGGTGTGGAAAACATGAACAAGGTATTTGTGTTCCTATTGAACCTAATACGCAAGAGACAAAAACTAGATTGGGATATTATTTTTATAAGATGAAAAAAGCTACTCATCGACCATGTTTGAATGTCAACCAAAAAACAAACTCACAATCAAACATCCTAACTTGCTTGATATGAACTCACCAATGTCATGGTAGTATGTTGATAGTGATGAAACTCTCAAACAAATGTTAGCAGTTTATGATAACACATCCTCTACTACTACCATGAAATGAGTTACTTATGCTATGATAGTTACCAAGCAAAAATAAAGTGATATTATTGAAGAACTGTATGATTCTGAAGTTCCTAAATCTAATGCACTCCCTTTAGGAGACACAATTGATGTGCCAATGGACCTCGATGATAAAGAAAAAGTTATTAAAATTGGAAAGTGCCTTGATGATGAAGAACAAGAAGACACTACAACTTTACTTCATGATTTTCCTAAAGTTTTTTCTTGGAAATATTTTGATATGCTAGGAATTGACCCAAAAATTGTGACACACAACATCGTTCTTTCTGAAAATGCTAAACTAATTTGCCAAAAGATATGAAAAAAGCACCCTAATGTAGCCTTGCATGTTAAAGCAGAGCTTGAAAAACTCCTTGATGCAGGCTTCATCTTCCCTATTGATTATTATCCTTGGATCTCAAACATTGTCATAGTTTCTAAACCTAATAATCATATTAGGATCTATACAAAATTTCATAATTTGAATAAAGCTTCTTTAAAAGATGATTTTTTGCTTCCCAATATTGACATGATCGTGGATTCAATTGTTGGACATGCTTTATTGTCATTCATGGATGGATTTTATGGTTATAATAAACTCCTTATCAATCCTCAAAATCAATACAAATATGCATTTACAATTGTTTGGGGAATGTTTTGTTGAATCATGATGCCCTTCTATTTAAATAATATTGGTGCAACTTATCAATGTACAATGACATTGATCTTTCATAATTACATCCACAAAATTTTGGAAGATTATGTTGATGAAATCCTTGATAAATCCTTAACAAGATAGGACAATGCAAATGTTCTTCAAAAAATATTCAAATGAATATGTAAATATAATATGTGATTAAATCCAAAAAAATTTGTCTTTGGTCTAGATAGTGGTAAACTTTTGGGGTTTTTCATATCTCACAGAGGAATTGAGGTAGACACAAAGAAAATATATGCAATTATTAACATGCCACCTCCTAGGAACATTTCTCAATTGTGCATGTTAAAAGGTCGAATTCAAGCTATTCATCATTTCATTGCATCTTTAGCCAATCACACATTACCTTTCATGCATCTCCTCAAAATGGGTGTACCTTTTGATTGGGATGAGGATTGTAAATAGGATTTTGAGATTTTAAAGGAATACCTTGGAACTCGACACATTTTACATCCCATAATGCCAAACAAACCATTTATCTTTCACATAGTTGCATTAGCCCATGCTCTTTCACTATTGTTGGCTCGACAAGATTATAATGGAAAAGAACATCCCGTTTATTACATTCACTGAACTTGAATCGATTATGAAACTTGAAACTCACCAATTGAAAATAAATTCTTGGCTCTTGTATTCACTACTAGTAAGTTGTGACATTATTTAATAAATGCTAAAATACAATTCATGACAAAATTTGATCCCCTTAAACATATTTTCAATAAAACAAACCTTTTTGGATGCTTAGCTATGCAGGTGATGTTGTTAACTGAGTTTGACCTTAAGTTTGTTTCAAAAAAAGCAATAAAAGGAAAAGCCTTAACCAATCACTTAGTTGATGCTCCTTCTCCTCTTGCTTTACCTAATTAGGACTCCTTTCCTAATGATAATGTCCTGACTGCTTATATTAAAACATGTGAATTGTATTTCAATATATCTAAGTGTAGAATAGGTTTAAGTGTTGGAATGGTATTAATTCTTCCTGATGGAAATCCTATTCCCTTGTCCTATCGGTTAAATTTCTTATGCACAAATAACACAATCGAGTATGAGTCAATAATCATGGGTTTGCGAGTTGCTTTAATAATGGATGCTAAACATATCAAGATCTTACAATGAAACTATTAGATAATTTTGAATCATTCACCATTGATAACATCCCACAAAAATAAAATCAACATGTAGATGCAATGTGAGTGCAACCTCTCTTATATCCCCACATGATTCTTCAACAAACTTCACCTTTGTTATTCATCCCATCATGAAACCTTTGATTGACACTCTATTAGAAGATATTCTAACAATAACTCAAGATGCCTCGCATGAATGGTATGATAAAATATACCATTATTTAAAAGATGGTACCATTCTCGAGCCCACAATGACAAACACTTGAAATAATTTACACAAGCTAGTAGCCAAATACGTCATTTTGGAGGTCATGCTAGTGCCTATGGAGGTCATTTTCGATTATGGTCGTTAGTGAAAAAACTCATCCATAAGCGATATTATTAGAGAAATATGGAGAAATATTTCTTCGATTACATTAAATGATGTCGCAAATGTCAAGAACATAGAAATTTTATCCATGCTCCTGATTTTAAGCTCCATACCCAAATTCCCATTTGGTCATTTTTAGTATGGGGATTGGATCTTATTGAAAAAATTTCACCTCCCTCTTTTGTTGTACATACATTTATCATAACCACAATATACTATTTCATGAAATTGGTGGAAGTTATTCCTCTTATATTTACAAATGCTGAAGTAATTTGTCATTTCATATTATAATACATAATTGCTCACTTTGGACTTCCTTTTGAAATTGTTTCAAACAATGGAACCCCCTTTAAGAATAATGAAGCAAAGAAATTTCTTGAAATGTTCAACATTCAACATCGATTTTCCACACTGTATTATCCAAAATCCAATGGAAAAACTAAAAGTACTAATAAGATTCTTGAAAAAATCATAAAGAAAACTATTAACAAACATCAGAAGGATTGGCATACACAATCACATTATGTGCTTTGGGCTTATAGAACAAGTGTTAGATTATCTACAGGAACTACACCTTATAACCTTGTTTATGGAAATGACATGATCATGTCCTTGGAGTTAGAGATTCTTACCTTGCAAATTGCTCTTCGAGACCTTATTGATGATGCCACTTATAAAGACCAATAATTGCACCATCTTGAGATGCTCGATGAAAAGCGCATTAATGCTCTTGAGCATCTCTAAGCTTTTATAAAACAATCACAATGAAAACATAACACTCATGTCATTCCTTAAATGTTTCATAAGGGTGATTTTGTTCTTTATGAAAATCAACGTAATGCTAATGTTGAAAATGAAGATAAAGATAAATTCAGCCCTAATTGGTTAGGCCCTTACATCGTTGATACCAATTATGTTTCTGGTGCTTATATCTTAATGGACCTTGACAGAACACCCCTTAAGGAACCTATTAATGTCGCACATTTCCATTGGTATTACTTCTAGTCTCTTTGAATCATATGAGTGTTAAAAAAATGTTGTCTAAAATTATTTGATGTCATTATAAATAACTTAAACGTTGCTCCATTCTTGACAACTAATTTTGTGTTTGTCTTGGATACTAAGGTAATTATTTAAGTTGATTTTATATATTGTGTTATGTTAAGTTAGATCTTTATATGAATTATAGGTGTATTTAATTTAACATATTCCCTTCAAATCAACAATGTTGTATCTAAAATTATATTGAAATATGTTTTACATTAGATCACATTCATCATGTTAAATCATCTAGACATTAATTAAATACTCTTACCATAAGTCATTTAATTAATCACATTACATTTGACATTCAAACACATTAAGGAAAATCATAATAACATCAAATGTGCATGCATATATATATAATATATATCACTAGTTTTATGTACATCTCAATACCATATACAAAGTCAACAAGGTCTATGAGATCTAGACCCCTCGAGCTTTGGGACTCATGATATAGTCCTTGGACATCATGAGATGATTGTGTGTCATTGTGACCATGAACTACCAATACTAATTGTATAATCCAAACCCTATACTCGACCAACAGCCACAAGATGCTCCTTTATCATCTAATCCATCTCCACACGTACTTGTGCTAGCCTTGCATGTAGTCTCTCAACCTCTGCTAAGGTCTGTGATGATTTTCCTACACTCTTAGTTTGATGAATTCATATCCTCACTCTCGTATGTTTCCCATAGCCTCACAAAAGGTATGAACGACTTTGGATTCTCCTCCATGATTGGTGGGGGCACATAGTTAGGATCCATCTCCTCCTTGTCAATGGATGCAAGAACTATCTCTGTAGTAGCTTGATGATAGAACTCTTGCTAGTCTCACATTGCTCTTGCAAGATAGAAAAGGTACATAATTAGTAAACATCATCATGATATATATACATATAAACAAAGCATAAATACTCAAGTACATGCGTACAATAAAATATCATCACCTATATCTCTAGTTAGGTAAGGGATATCAACCTCATCCTCTCTTGGGGGTAAGGAGGAAGTGCTAGCCTCTCTCTGACTATGGGTGTCAATGTCTATTGTAGCTACTACATGTTATTTGGTCCTGTAAGTATGTGAGGACTCTCCATGCTTATGTCGATCCTTATCCGTTACTACATCCCCTATACTTGAGGGTGGCTCCTCCTCCTAATACTCATCATCCTCATCCTCCTCTCCTCCATCCTGGTCCTCATAGTTAGGATTAGCCTCTGAATTGTACTTATCATCGATAACATAAGTAAATATGTATATTGGCCTATATTGTACATCCTCCACTTTGTCCTCTAGCTAATCTCCCTCATCTGGTGTTGGTCTTGCATCATTGATAGGGCCATCCACAGGGAACATAGGATCTAGTCACATCACTAGCCACCACTCCTCATGCTCATCTATGGTGTCAACATAATCAACATTGGAGATTGGTGGTTGACCATGATCTAAATCATCAAAATCACTCTCATGAACATGATCTATAGTAGGCTAAACAATATCACCTGGCCTTTGGGCACTCCACACTAATCTCCTAATCAAGGGACATGCCCTCAATGGTGTCTGCACTTTCCCAAACTATCGCATCACCCATCCATAATAGAAAGTTCATATAACATAGTCATGCCTCCCATCTAGAAATATGTCAATTTGAATCCTCCTCAAATTTCTTGTGGGATCTAGCCACTGTAGAGTGAGTAGCTAGGCTCTCCATAGGATCTCGTCCCCATCCAGCCAGTCAAATCTTACCCTCCAAAAATGTAAATCTTCATATTTCCATAGGTGTCACAGAGGATTGTCGAAGGCTTGAGGATATCTTGTAGCTATAGCACAACAAAGTCTGACAGGCCTAGTGTATGTGATATGCTCAAGGTACCACACCTTTAGAAGCTTACAATTTACCATACTATTAATCTCTCAAAACACAAAACAACTAAAATATTAATAAAGGTGTGCTACGATGTAGTGACCCAAAGCATAGACTATCCTATGCTCATACATCCCTCAAATCAAGTGTACCAATCCTCCATCTAAGTGTGTCACTCGTCCATTAGGATTGAGAACAAGAGCCACTATATGTATCATATTCCATCTAACAATGGGATCTTGTGAATATAGAAGCATGGGAAACTCAATTCATCCTCTCACATGCTCATCATGAATAGGTCCATTCAAACAATATTGTATGTCTACCTTCCTCTTACGGAATGACCGATTCCACCAGAAATATACCCACTCTACCTGAATAGGAACATAGAGAATATAGTGTACATCCTTGAGAGTGATGGTCATCTCCCCAGTAGGAAGGTGAAATGTACATGTCCAATAGATTCCTACTATCTATAGATGCTATGTCTCTATTGCCAATAGTGTTGGTGCTAAATCTCCCCAAAAACTAATCTATCTTCCCCCTAGCCATTGTTTCAACCAGGAAAGGACCTATCAAAATCATAACAAAATGCTCTAAAAATTCATCTAATATCTTCAATTTTTACATATTTCATCATGCAAGTATGCTAAAGTATATCTAGTGTGCTTTCCTAATGGCCCTAGCCACTTTACAACCCTTTTAGGAAATTTTGCAAGGAAATGGGACACTTCACGAACAAATGGGACACTTTGTGAACAAATGGGACACGTTGTTGAAAAAGGGGAAACTTTGCAAAAAAAATTTCTAAGATCCTAAATTAACCTATCCATGAATTAAAAATCATTAAATTATTATAAAATCACAAGGTGAAAGTTCCAAAATTGAGTCACCTCATAGTACATGAACCATATATTTTTGGGAATGAGGTTTATTGACTACTCTTACACTTTCAAGATATTTCACCTAAAAGAGAGGGATAAACCCCACCAAAAATCAATGTGGTTCACTCAAATTAGGAAATGTATGATTTTATTAAGACTAAATGAGATGATCTAAATACAATTAAGCAATGTAATTGATCACTTATGAATGTAAAACTTAAGATATATGTAATATCTGAAAACACCGTGATGTTTTCAAAAAGCTTAAAAGAATGAACAAAAATGTAATTGAAACTGAACATAAAGCTATATTTCAGAATGTGTGCACTTGAGAAGCTAGAGAGGACTGGAAAGAATCTGCAAATCTAACAAATATGATTTTGAGCTGACTAGGACTCATTTTCCACCTTGGGAAAATCAGTCCTAGGTGAGGGTTTTTCTACCCAAAAACTATTTTCTACCAACTAGGTGGCTGGATCTACTTTTGACTCAAAAAGCCACCTCATGAGGGAATCATTTTCCATGCATAGAAAATCAATCCACTTTCAAATTTTTGCATGTTCAAGTTTTTGTGAACTGCACCTTGACACCTATACATCACTTTCTAATGGAAACTTGAATTGGGATCTCAGAAAATTCCTACAAAATAGCTTAAAATTGTTTGTCTAATGGAGGGTTTGCCTTGGTCAAACCCCTATTACGGTAATTAAACCTTAAATAGAGAAAAATTTGCATAAAACCCTAGCCTTAGGTGTGTTAAAGACTAGGAAAGTTTGAAGTATGTCAAAACCCTATTCAATTGTGCTAGAATAAGAAATACAAATGATAGTTGAATGATGCAATAATTCAACCCTATAAATCTCACAACACATAAAAAATGGAGATAAAATGACATGAAAATTTAATGCAAAGCTTAATATGAAGACAAAGAATAAATGGAAGATGGAATTAGTTTGAAAACAAGTCTTTAGGTATGATTTGATGGCTAGTTGCATCTCCTCAACCTATATTTCTCCATGATTCACCATAGGTATCAACAATCAACCCTTTGTAATGTTGAATCTTGATAAAAATTTGAGCTTCAAGACCTAGAAAAACCCTAGTTTGTTGCCTTATAACTTCAAATTTGCTAATGAAACTTATTGTAGAAGACTTAAATTAGGAATTTGCTTTTGTGAAATAACTAAAAGATGTGTAAAATGACTTAAAATAAGTATTTATTGTTGGAAATGGTGTCTCAACTTACTGGCTTGTATTTGTGTTAAGACTTGGTGGAGTTACCCTTTATTAAGTCCTCGTTGTCGACTGATCACTGGAGTTGTTAACTTTGGAACCATATCACAGAGTTTGGAAGTTATGGAATTTTTTGACAGATCAATGTCCTTCGTTGTTGTAGTATCTGTGTTTCTTGTAAACTTGTCGTGGAGTTTGAAATTTTTGAAATTTCTCAACTAACAGATTCCTCTTCAGTGTCATCAGATTAAGACATGTGGCAATCACCCGTGATCTTGCAATTAGCCAAAGCGTTATCATGGGATAGCAGGAAGCTATTGAGATCAGATGAAAATTGATCAATAGTCAAGCAAAGTCATCTTCTTCGTTGTCATTAGATGGGACATGTGGCAATCACCCGTGATATCGCAATCAAAGAAGCAGAATGTAAACCATTGGAAGTTGAATAGTTACAACCATTCCTATGTGAAGATCAATAGATCGTGAATAGGATGAGATATATGTAACAGATGATAGTTGCAGGGTTTTTGATTGATGAAATTATGTTCAATATTGAACATGAATTGATTTGAATGAATTCATTGTATATTGTCTAAGAGTGTTTATGAGATTAATGTTTTGTACAAGATTGATTAGTGAATGATTGTTGTTGTTGATTTGGCATCAAAATGTGAAGTTCAATCTCTGTATGTAATTTTCATTACTATAATACAAAGAGGATTTTCTTGGTGTGGTGGGTTTTTCTCCCATAATTCTTTTCCCACCTAAATCTGGTGTTCAATTGTGTATGATTTATTTCTTTTTTTCTGTTATTCTTTTAATGTGTGTCTTGCTAAACTGTAATTGTAAAATTTAAAAGACATATCTGCATTTTTCCCTAATTTTTTGATGTTAGGAGAGTTTGTTCTACACCTAAGCTTTCCTTACAAGTTGTATCAGAGCCTGGCCAGTTGTGTTATCCTTGTGGGTATGTTGGGTTTTTTGTGTCAATTCTGTTTCAATAGGAGTCTTGTAGAAGTCTAGTAATCCAAATTACAGATTAAGATGGCAATCACACCAGGAAAGATTGAAATTGAGAAATTAAATGGCAGCAATTTTGAGTTGTGGAAACTTAAAATGGAAGATCTGTTAGTTGACCATGATCTTTGGCTTGTTGTATCTGAAGTGAATCCTATAGGCATGAAGCAAGAGGATTGGGACCTTGTAGATCAAAAATATAAGGGGTTGATAAGGCTTTGTTTAGCAGACTCTATTGTTCTAAATGTTCATGAAGAAAAGACTGCATCTTCTTTGTGGAAAAGACTAGGAGCTATTTATTAGGGCAAGTTCTTGGTGAATAAGTTGTTCTTAAGGAAGAATTTGTAATCTTTGAAAATGAAGGTAGGAGAATCTATTGCTGATAATTTGAATGCTTTCAACATGCTGATTGCCCAATTAGCATATGTGGGTGTGAAGATTGATGAAGAAGATCGTTGTATGCTACTATTATGTTCTTTTCTGAATTCTTGGGATCACTTGGTGATGGCTATTGGGAGTACGACATCCACTTTTAAGATGCAAGATGTTGTTGCTTCTTTGTTATCAGAAGATATGAGAAGAAAATCTTATGAGATGGTGAAGGAGGCCCTTGCTATTAGAGGAAAATCAAAAGAAAAAGGCAAGAAGGACAAAAAGTCTAGATCAAAATCAGAAGGGAGATCAAAGTCTCATGGCAAGAAGTCCAAGGTGAATTTTTGGAATTGTGGGCAACCTAGTCATGTCTGAAAGGATTGTAAAGAGGAGAAAAAGAAGAAGAAGAAGAATTGTTTTGACAATGATTCTTCTCAAAGTGATGCAGACGCCTTCATTGCAGCCATGGCTACATAGGCATTAGATGATATTTGGCTGATTGATTCTGGAGAATATTTCCACATGAAATCTCATAGAGACTGGTTCACTAAGTATGAAAAATACAATGGTGGAAAGGTGTATTTGGCAAGCAATTCATCTTTGGAAATAGGTGGCCATGGAAGAGTCAGAATTTAGTTTCCTAATGGAAGAGTGAAGGGAATCAATGATGTAATGCATATACTAGGTCTGGCTTGAAATTTACTTTATGTTAGTAAGCTGAATGATATTGGAGTGAAAGTCATGTTCTCTAGAAATGGTTGCAAGATGACTAGAGGCTCAATGGTGCTACCAAGGGGTGCTCATATTGGTACCTTGTATAAGCTGGTTGCACATGTTGTGCAATGCAATAGTGTCTTTGTAAAGTCACAAAAAGCTACTCATGGAGAAAAGAAGGGAAATTTTCCTGATAGTGTAAACTCTATGGAAGTTAAACTTCCAGTAGAAAAGACTATGCTTTGGCATCATAGGTGTTAGAATTGGCTATGGATGCCAAGATCTATGGACCAAATGGAAAGCACAAAAAGAGAGAGAATATGACAAGAATAAACTGTATTCAATGTCATTGATATGATATGATTCTGATTCTGATTGATTACAATGAGAGAGACCCCTTGGTTATATAGCCAAGGTGAGAACATAGAAGGGCATAAGATTATGAAAAGTGTCATAATATTATGACATGAGACAACTATGAAAACCTATCACTCCACAAAAGGTGGAGAGATAATCACATGATGTGTCCACAAAAGGTGGAAATGATGAGGTAATGACATGTCAAGTCCACCAAAAGTGGAAATTCTCCAACAACCTTGTATGTGGTCCCTAAGTAAACTTAACTAAGGTGTAATTATGACCTAGGACAAGGTACAAGACATTTAATTACACCAAAACCCCCCCTTAAGTGCAACTTAGGGAGTAGAAAATTATTATGCAAATGACACAAAGATGCAAAGATGGGTCTCAGCTACTAGGCCATGTTAGGTACCCATATACATATGCAATGCAATTTGTTCTTGGTGAATAAGTTGTTCTTAAGGAAGAATTTGTACTCTTTGAAAATGGAGGTAGGAGCATCTATTGCTGATAATTTGAATTCTTTCAACATGCTGATTGCTCAATTAGCATATGTGGGTGTGAAGATTGATGAAGAAGATCGTTGTATGCTACTATTGTGTTCTTTTTCAAATTCTTGGGATCACTTGGTGATGGCTATTGGGTGTACGACATCCACTTTTAAGATGGAAGATGTTGTTGCTTCTTTGTTATCAGAAGATATGAGAAGAAAATCTTATGAGATGGTGAAGGAGGCCCTTGCTGTTAGAGGAAAATCAAAAGAAAAAGGCAAGAAGGACAAAAAGTCTAGATCAAAATAAGAAGGGAGATCAAAGTCTCATGGCAAGAAGTCCAAGGTGAATTTTTGGAACTGTGGGCAACCTAGTCATGTCTGAAAGGATTGTAAAAGAGGAGAAAAGAAGAAGAAGAAGAATTGTTTTGACAATGATTCTTCTCAAAGTGATGCAGACGCCTTCATTGCAGCCATGGCTACATAGGCATTAGATGATATTTGGCTGATTGATTCTGGAGAATATTTCCACATGAATCTCATAGAGACTAGTTCACTAAGTATGAAAAATACAATGGTGGAAAGGTGTATTTGGTCAAGCAATTCATCTTTGGAAATAGTGGCCGTGGAAGAGTCAGAATTTAGTTCCCTAATGGAAGAGTGAAGGGAATCAATGATGTAATGCATATACCAGGTCTGGCTTGAAATTTACTTTATGTTAGTAAGTTGAATGATATTGGAGTGCAAGTCACACCTCTAGAAATGGTTGCAAGATGACTAGAGGCTCAATGGTGCTACCAAGGGGTGCTCATATTGGTACCTTGTATAAGCTGGTTGCACATGTTGTGCAATGCAATAGTGTCTTTGTAAAGTCACAAAAAGCTACTCATGGAGAAAAGAAGGGAAATTTTCCTGATAGTGTAAACTCTATGGAAGTTAAACTTCCAGTAGAAAAGACTATGCTTTGGCAGCATAGGTGTTAGAATTGGCTATGGATGCCAAGATCTATGGACCAAATGGAAAGCACAAAAAGAGAGAGAATATGACAAGAATAAACTGTATTCAATGTCATTGATATGATATGATTCTGATTCTGATTGATTACAATGAGAGAGACCCCTTGGTTATATAGCCAAGGTGAGAACATAGAAGGGCATAAGATTATGAAAAGTGTCATAATATTATGACATGAGACAACTATGAAAACCTATCACTCCACAAAAGGTGGAGAGATAATCACATGATGTGTCCACAAAAGGTGGAAATGATGAGGTAATGACATGTCAAGTCCACCAAAAGTGGAAATTCTCCAACAACCTTGTATGTGGTCCCTAAGTAAACTTAACTAAGGTGTAATTATGACCTAGGACAAGGTACAAGACATTTAATTACACCAAAACCCCCCCTTAAGTGCAACTTAGGGAGTAGAAAATTATTATGCAAATGACACAAAGATGCAAAGATGGGTCTCAGCTACTAGGCCATGTTAGGTACCCATATACATATGCAATGCAATTTGTTCTTGGTGAATAAGTTGTTCTTAAGGAAGAATTTGTACTCTTTGAAAATGGAGGTAGGAGCATCTATTGCTGATAATTTGAATTCTTTCAACATGCTGATTGCTCAATTAGCATATGTGGGTGTGAAGATTGATGAAGAAGATCGTTGTATGCTACTATTGTGTTCTTTTTCAAATTCTTGGGATCACTTGGTGATGGCTATTGGGTGTACGACATCCACTTTTAAGATGGAAGATGTTGTTGCTTCTTTGTTATCAGAAGATATGAGAAGAAAATCTTATGAGATGGTGAAGGAGGCCCTTGCTGTTAGAGGAAAATCAAAAGAAAAAGGCAAGAAGGACAAAAAGTCTAGATCAAAATAAGAAGGGAGATCAAAGTCTCATGGCAAGAAGTCCAAGGTGAATTTTTGGAACTGTGGGCAACCTAGTCATGTCTGAAAGGATTGTAAATAGGAGAAAAAGAATAAGAAGAAGAATTGTTTTGACAATGATTCTTCTCAAAGTGATGCAGACGCCTTCATTGCAGCCATGGCTACATAGGCATTAGATGATATTTGGCTGATTGATTCTGGAGAATATTTCCACATGAAATCTCATAGAGACTGGTTCACTAAGTATGAAAAATACAATGGTGGAAAGGTGTATTTGGCAAGCAATTCATCTTTGGAAATAGGTGGCCATGGAAGAGTCAGAATTTAGTTTCCTAATGGAAGAGTGAAGGGAATCAATGATGTAATGCATATACTAGGTCTGGCTTGAAATTTACTTTATGTTAGTAAGCTGAATGATATTGGAGTGAAAGTCATGTTCTCTAGAAATGGTTGCAAGATGACTAGAGGCTCAATGGTGCTACCAAGGGGTGCTCATATTGGTACCTTGTATAAGCTGGTTGCACATGTTGTGCAATGCAATAGTGTCTTTGTAAAGTCACAAAAAGCTACTCATGGAGAAAAGAAGGGAAATTTTCCTGATAGTGTAAACTCTATGGAAGTTAAACTTCCAGTAGAAAAGACTATGCTTTGGCAGCATAGGTGTTAGAATTGGCTATGGATGCCAAGATCTATGGACCAAATGGAAAGCAAAAAGAGAGAGAATATGACAAGAATAAACTGTATTCAATGTCATTGATATGATATGATGATTCTGATTGATTACAATGAGAGAGACCCCTTGGTTATATAGCCAAGGTGAGAACATAGAAGGGCATAAGATTATGAAAAGTGTCTTATGACATGAGACAACTATGAAACCTAATCACATGATGTGTCCACAAAAGGTGGAAATGATGAGGTAATGACATGTCAAGTCCACCAAAAGTGGAAATTCTCCAACAACCTTGTATGTGGTCCCTAAGTAAACTTAACTAAGGTGTAATTATGACCTAGGACAAGGTACAAGACATTTAATTACACTAACACCCCCTTAAGTGCAACTTAGGGGAGTAGCAAATTATTATGCAAATGACACAAAGATGCAAAGATGGGTCCCTACTAGGCCATGTTAGGTACCCATATACATATGCAATGCAATCTCTCACGCGAGGAAAGGGAGAAAACCTCATGGGAAAAAATCCCCCTCAAAAGAGAGATGAAATACAAAATAGAAATGCTCTCAATGAAGAATGAGAAGGTAAAAACCCCATGTGAGGAAAAGTACCCCCCATAAGGGAGAAGTAGAAGAGAAGCAAGGTAGCTCCCCCTCAATGTTGAGTCTCCTACAATGATGGTAGAAGCTCAACATTGAATTCTGAAGATGATCCAATCTCGCCGAACAACGTTCCTCCCCTTAGGAAGAAACAAAACCAAGGATGTATGCAAGATATAATGAAGACGGATGATGTGTGATGCCTCTGAAGCATGCTCAAGTGTCTCCATGTCGATGTTGAAAGTTGACACACTCCAATCAGGTGTTCTAGGCCACACTGCAGAAGAAGACAATCCAACATCTAGTAGAGAAGAATGTAGAGCACAATCCAAAGACAAAGATATCCCCTTTGAGGACAAAGAAGCCTCCTCCAAATGTTGTCCAAAATTATCCACACTCACGTGAATCTGTGAAGAATGATCATGTAGCAAATGAACAAGAGGGTCAAGGTGTTCCCTCACAACAACTGAAGAAGGTGCATCTTCATCAAAGAGACGATGAATGCTATCAATGGTGTCCCCCAAATCTACAAGATGAGACTCCACAAACAAGTCTGAAATACCTATTAGGAAGCCATCCAAAGTAGCCATATCTGGAAGACAATCAAAATCCTACTACATTGAATCACTAGGAGCCAAAACTATAGCAGCACAAGTATCATCAAGTACAACAGTGGATGGAGGAGATAGAGTGCATGGTTCAAGGACTGGATCTGATGTGAGTATGCCCAAGTTCAAAAAGCCAAATGTCTCCTCTGAATCATGGTATATGTGATCAATAGTTGAATAAACAAGGTCATCATCAGAAGAAAATTGTGCAAACTAATACAATCGAGATGAATGATCAACCACCCTAGTAGCAATGATCTCTTGACTCTCCAAATCTCGAATGATGATAGAATCAAGGGTGAACTCCACAGTTCTCCCATCTCCACCATGTGTAATCTGATAAATGGAAAGCAGATTGTTCATCAAATGCGGAACACACAAGACATCCTGAAAAGTGTTTTCCCCAATGCTAATAGATCCCTTCCCTGTTACACTCATGTATGTATTGTTTCCCATCAAGATAGGAGACATAGAACAAGGTTGAAATGAAGAGAAGATAGTTTGTGAAGATGCCATATGATGTGATGCTTCTGAATCTAGAAGCCATCTTCCTGATCTGGGACTTGAATAAGCACAAAGAGCTTGTCCTTTATATCCTGATGTTTGACCTTTGTCCTTTTTAGATTGTTTTGAAGTAGAAGGAGAAGAAGATTCAGACATTCTAGAATGAAAATCAATGTGATTCTTTTTGAGAAGATGTTTCAACTCATCAATATCCTTGTTATAACAATAATTTTCCTCATGTCCATCCTTCTTGCAATATGCAAAAAAAGTTCTCTCCTTTTTAGATGATTCTCCTTTTGAAGAAGATTTTTTCTTTGATTGATCTGAATGTGGATTTATGTAATGCCCAAAATTTCACTAGGGCAAAAATGTAACTAATTTTTTTTTTTCTTAAAAGCAATTTAATGAAACACTATCATTTAACAACCATACATGTGCATGGAATAAATAACGTGCTTTGAGATACGATGCTTGTGCAACATCATCCTCGACACATGTTCTAAGAGTGGGGTAAGGGAATGAAAATGTACTTGAGTTGTCTCCAAACATTAGGTTTACTATTTTCTTAATTACCAACCAAAAGTTGATGTCCAATCTCACCTAAAAGTTAATGTCCTTGAAAGGCCTCCATGGTATGTGTGCTCACATGGGAAGACATATATTTATCATCAGCTTGGATATTTATTAATATTAAGGTTCAATTAATGAAGCTTTATTTTACTTAATAGCCTTACACCTTTTGCCATCTTATCATTAATGTTGAACGTCACAAGAGTCATTTCTTCAGAAATTTGAATATGTGAACAACTGAATTATTTAAAATTTATATATTAATTATTAAATTTTCATTTCAATTTATTTATTATTATTCTCAAAATTAAGTTATTGTTAATTTAATTATTAATATATATATATATACACTCTAATAATAAATTTTAAAGGTTAAGATTAAAATACAAATAACTACATTTAAAATTCCTTTACCTTTACCTATTATTAATTTCCTTTAAAAAGGAAGGAAGAGATAATATAAGTATTATATGTTTAAGAACCCCTAATATTAGGTGTTTTTTTTTTAAAAGATCCCTCCTTATTTTCTTTTTCAAATTGAAAGAATCTTTCAAAAGGGGATGGGAATACATTCCCTTCTTTTCATTTTGAAAATAAAGTAACTAAACATGAGATAAAATGGGATGAAGATAAAGGGAAAGGATATTACTTACGTGGGAGGGATAAGGTGAACACTAAAGCAGCAACGTATGTAGATAAATTAAGGATAAGGGTTCAACATAATTTATCTAGTACCGTTCTAGGCATAACTAATATCTTTTAAGCGTGAAGTGCGTAATTGCCATATATCATTTAAATGAATGTGTGAAAACTATAGCATGGATTTTCCTCGAAATATGAAGGCTCCCTTTTACTTGTTTTTCTTATCTTTTCACTTAAAGAAGCTCTTCTTGTGTCCACTCATAGTAGAATTATGAAGCACCATTTTTTTTTTAAATGAATATTGAAGTAGAAATATGGATATTACCTTTATAGAATTTCTCACGTGAAAACGAATCCATTTCTATTATCTACGTTAAATGTTACTTAGCCCAATGGAGCAGTATTCAACAGAATTTAAATGGTTTTGACGTCCATTTTAAAAATTTCATTTGGGCGCTCAACTAAACAACAACAACAAGCACATCTCAAGGAAAACCCTAAAAGATAATCCAAATATGACTGCGTCTCTTTTCTCCATGAACTGCACATTCAACGCTTAATATTATCTATTTATTTTGTTTGTTTTATTTTTAATGAGACATGCCCTCCTATTTATTATGGACAACATTGCATCCTATTTAATCATGGAAAAATCTAACTTAGGGCTTTCAAAGGATAAAAGAGGTTGCAGTGAGAAAAATTTAATATTCATCCAATTCCATCAAGAACTATTCAACCCTAAAATCGTAATCTTCAACACATGCTTACCTCTGTTCATCCCTCTTTTACTTTGCAAGAAGAAACTAGTGATAGAATGAAACATGGTAGGGAAAAATGAACAGACCGATGTTAGATTACACACTATTATTTTATCCTTTCAGGTATATCTATTTGTTTTAGTTCATTTGATGCAGGACCCTCTCTTTATTATTTTTTTGAGGTTGCAATCCCAGTTTAGCAATAGATTTAGATATGTAAATCTCTCTATATTTAAGTGTAAGGAGTTAAATATAATTCCAAACATTTGTTTATGCATCACATAGCTGGGATGCAAGAGATGTTTTTATGGTTAGGAAGCGGATTCAGGGTGGTCAAGGACATGTAGTGAGTCGTCTAGAGCACGACCTTATTATTATTATTTTGTATGCGGGGTATGGAACTAGTGCAGGAGATCTTTATGGCAGGCTTGTTACATAGGCATGTTGGTCGGAGGGCATCAACAGTGCTGTCACAACCCATGCTAAGGTTATCTATTTGTGACCTAACTGACCCAAATCTCTATTTTAAGAGGGGGTGAATTCTTACCCCTAAGTATATGGCCACTTTTGGTTGCAGAGGAGAATGTTATGCATATATCTGAGGCATTTCTCATTTCATAGTCAACGTAACACTGCATTGCATAACTCAAAACACCTAATGCAATAAAAATATCTAGATTTCTAAATACAGATTAGCTCGTATATCTTTTTTTTTTTGTATAAAATGTGGGAGTCTTCTATGACCATATATTATACCTATACTTGCCATGCAAATACGTTTACTACTATGGACATATTATTTTGATATTTTGTAAGACTAAAATACCACCAAGTAAAACAGTAGAAAAATAAGGACCTCTAAAAGAAAATGCAGTCCAGCTTTTAAAGAAACCATCCAAGAACATTTTGAACAGAATACTAAGGTTATTTTCTTGTTTCTTTCCTTACACTAGCAAAACAGAATAATATTTACCTTTCTATATTTTAAAAAATGGATAAATGCTTAATAAGCAACAAACATTTTCATCAAAAGTAGAATAACAAATTTATATTATGGTTCTGTCCATCTTGAATGAATACCTGAAGTAAGAAAACACATTTTTCTCTAAAACCAAAAAGACATATATATGGTACTTTTCAATAGAATAGTGTATTTCCCTTCTAATCATAAAATGCATGACTCCTTCCTTAAAATCATAGCATATAATGTAAGTATTTATTTTCTGTTTTACTTTCAACATAGAATAGAAGCTTCTTTCTCAAAAATTAAATGTACATTTTTTTCTTTCTTACAGCAAAGGAAAAATTTATCTTCTCCCATATACAAGATATTATTTGTAGCATACATAACCAGATTGACATCATCATACAAGACATTAGATCTCTTTCTTTTCTTTCTCATTAAATCCATATCAAACCAAACACTCCACTAAGGTGGTTTTGCATACTGACACTTCACAATAGCCTTCCAATGCTATGACACTCAACTTCAAAAGCCATATTTACTTTGATGTAGTAACACCAACTTTATCCACAAGAACACAACTATACCAAAGGCTATTTACCTTCTTCTAACCTGCAAAATACACACAAAAATTTCTCTAGAGGCCAATGGGGAGCTCACCTCCCATCCTTTGGTTGGAAAACCAACCACCCCCGAGCTAGGAGGCACCTTGGGAACCGGATACATTCATGCAAGCCAGCATTTTTAACACACAAAATACACACATAAACTTATACACACCCACCCAAGTGAATTTTCACATAACAAAGAGTTCATTTTGAACCCAAAAATGGGGAATGGGGGTGGACTATGCACTCCATTTTGGGAACTCAAAAGTAAACACTATGAACAACAATCACCAAACTTTTCAACCCTTCATTTCAATCCTTCTCATTTTCTTATCCACCCCAACCATCCTTCACCTTTCACAAAAAATATGGGTACTCATACCCATCTTCTAACCTCTCCTTTTAAGGAGGAAAAACATGTCCCCATGGAGGTTCCTACTCCAACCATCCCCAAACTTTGGATGCTCTTCCCAAATTTGGGTGAGCTTATCCCATTACAACCCTTTTCCCAACAACAGTCACACAAAGAAAAGAAAACAAAAGAACACAACACTTAAGGGAAAGAATTTCAAACACACATTTTCATGTATATAGGATACAAATTTGAAAACTCAAGAAGCAAATGGGGTTTGGTGAACCTACCTTAACCCAAGCTTTGAAAAGGAGTGATGAGGATGAGACCAACTCCACCTCCTCCAAGCTTGCTTTCCAATCTCCCCCAAGCCAAATCCAAGATCTCCCCAAAAAAATTTCAAGTCCAAAACCAAAGAATGTAAAAGAGAAAAACCCCCCCAAAGCTTCTTGTTCTTAGTTTTTCTTATAGAATTCCAAGTTTGAATTTCTTTTGAATGGGGAAACGAAACTTGTCACTCACCTATTCACTCTCCCAAGCACATTCACCCATGTGTGCTCTCACATGTGTGAGAACTTGGGGGACTTCCAAGACATCATAGAGAAGTGGGAGTGGAAAGGGACTAGTCCCCATCCCACTTCTCAAAACCTTATTTTCGCCAAACCTCTTTAAGGCCTCAAAAAGGCTGCCCAATCATGAAACTAACTCAACATTATAGGCTAAAAAGGTACCTAACCCATAGGTACTTGACCTAGGGATCTTAAATCAATAAAAACACTTAAAAAATTCAACTCTACAACCTTCAAAAAATTCCCTAAGGATCAAATCCGAGTTTTTCCACTTGGGTGGACAACTCACCACTTAAATGGATTGACATGGAAATTAAAACCATTTTAAAAACATGCACAAATACTATCACAAAGAAAATACATTACAAAATGGAACTATAATCCCTCCATATGGACTATAGCTCGGCTTCACTGGTAAATTTACTCAGGGTTCCTAAAGGTTACCTCCAATTTCCATTGGCCATGGAAAGTGTACCTGCACACTCGATGCACACGTTAATCCATCCAATAAATCATATATCAAAACATTTGAATCACCATTTCATATAGACAAGCTTCCATCCAAATAAATAATATATCAAAACAATTGAATCATCATTTCATATAATCAAGTTGCATAATTTCACATAGCATATATATCTCATATCATAATTGGAACAAACACTAATCATATAGCATATCCAATTCTTTTTATCTTAATTTTCAAATTTATCAAATTATAATATGGTTTAATCACAACACCTATTTCATTTGTTCATCATTTCAAAATTCAAATTGAACAACCATATTAACTAGCAAAAATTTAGGTCGGTCCATCATATTCATCTAACTAAGCATGTAAAATCATAATCAAATCATCATAAGAACACAAAATTCTAAATACCATAGTCAAATCATCTGAAGAACTCAAATGTCTAAGTATCATGTCATCAAGAGTATCTCTAAGGGTAATCAATAACCACAACTCGAAATAGTCTAAATACTAAGTGTATCATAGGGGTAGGCCTCACATCCTCCCCCTCTAGGAATGAACTTCCTCCTAGAAGTTCTCAAAGAGGTTGGGATATAAGGTCCTCAATCGTGAGGCATCCTCCCAAGTGGCTACAACCTCATCATATCGATCCCATTGGACCCTAACTTGGTCCAACTCTCGACCTCGAAGGGCCAACGTCCATCGAGCCAAAATGCAGATGGGCTCCAAGGCTAGTTGTCCATCTAACTCCACCTGCAAGGCATCCCAATCCAAAACATGAGAGTCATCATGCACATAACGTCACAATATAGATACATGAAATACATCGTGGATACACGACAAGCTAGGCGGCAAGGCTAAACGATAAGCTACGAGACCTATCCACTACAAGATCTCAAATGGACCAACAAATAGAGGTGCAAGCTTAGAGCCCTTCCCATAATGGATTGGACTCTTGTGTGGACACACTCTCAAGAATACATGATCTCCCACTGAGAAACTCTGATCAACCCTCTTAGCATCGGCATACTTTTTCTGTCATTCTTGTGCCTCTCAAAGACGCTACCTGATCAATTCCACTTGCCGCTCCATATCCTATATCATCTTTGGACCAATCGCCACTCTATCCTCTATACGATCCCAACTCAAAGGAGTCCTACATGGTCTACCATACAAGGCTTGATAAGGTGGCATACCCAAGGAACTGTGATATCCATTATTATAGGAAAACTCAACCAAATACAAGTACTCCTCCCATTGAGACTGATGATCCATCACATACATGCGTAATATGTCCTCTAGCACTTGACTAACCCTCTCTGTCTGCCCATCTATCTCAGGATGGTAAGCCGAACTGAAGTTGAGCTGGGTGCCCAATGCCTTCTAAAATGAAGTCCAAAATAAGGATGTGAAAAGTGAATCTCTATCTAAAATGATCCTCCTAGGGACTCCATGTAATCTAACAATATAATCAAGAAACACCCTCGCAACTGCTAGTGTTGTATATTTCGTATGCACAGGTGAGAAATGGGCCACTTTGGTCAACTTGTCAATAGTCACCATGATGGCATCATGACGACATGAAGACAAGGGTAGACCAACAATAAAATCCATTGAAATGGTGTCCCATTTCCACTCAAGAATATCATGCGGGTATAATAATCCTGCTAGATGTTGGTGCTCTGCCTTGACTCTCTGACACTCAAGACATCGAGTCACAAACTCTACAATGTCACGTCGCATTCCTGCCTAATGGTATAACTGTCGAAGATCGGCATGCATCTTCTTCACCCTTGGATGTGCTGCATACGGTGCCCTGTGTGCCTCTGATAAGATGACTGTATGAAGATCACCATTGTTAGGTACATAGATATGCCCTTTGTGTCACAGCAACCCATCTAAGTCCAATGTGTACCCTATAAACTTGCCGTTGAGGGATCTCTGTGACTGTAATTCCTATTGTACCTCTTTATACCACTCATCCTCTACTAAGTGTTGAAGGATGCGTCCCCTCAAATCTGTGCCTAATGACATGGATGATAACTCATGTCTCCTCCTGCTCAATGCATCTACCACCATGTTCTCCTTCCCTTTGATATAATGGACATCAAAATCATACTCACAAAGAAACTCCATCCAATGCCTTTGACGTGCATTTAGATTTGGTTGCGTGAAGATATACTGTAAGCTCTGATGATCCAAATGAAGCTCAAAGTGGTGTCCTAAGAGAAAGTGTCTCCAATGGACTAATGCATGAACTACTGATGCCAACTCTAAGTCATGAGTAGGGTAGTTCAACTCATGGGGTTTGAGTTTTCGTGACTCATACGCGATCACTCTACCCTCCTGCATAAGCACTGCACCTAAACCATCCAATGAGGAATCGGTACAAACCATGAAATCAGCTGATGGATCTGGTACTGCTAGGATAGGAGCACTAGTAAGATGCTCCTTGAGGGTCTGAAAGGCCCTCTCACACTGCTCTGTCCACTCAAACTTCTTCCCTTTTTGTTGAAGAGAAGTAATCAGATGTGCAATCCTGTAGAAACTCTCAACAAAGCGTCGATAATAACCTGCTAAGCCCATGAAACTCCTGACCTTTGTCACTATAGTAGGTGCTGGCCACTCTATGATAGCTCTAATCTTTGATGGATCTACAGAGATACCATCGCCTGATATAATGTGCCCAAGATAATGAACCTCTGAATGAAAGAAGGCACACTTATACAAGCTGCCATACAACTGATGCTCTCTCAAACACTACAGGACCTGTCGTAGATGCTCCTCATGCTCCTCCTCTGAATGTGAATATATCAAAATGTCATCTAGAAACACTATCAAAAATTGATCTAGAAAGGCACGGAATACCCCGTTCATGAGACTCATGAACACTGTAGGAGCATTTGTCAAACCAAATGGTACCACCGTAAACTCATAATGACCATACCTAGTCCTGAAAGTAGTCTTATGTATATCTACATCTGAAATCTACAACTGATGATATCCAGACTTGAGGTCACTTTTAGAGAACACTCTAGCACCCTGTAGTTGGTCAAATAGATCATCGATCCTTGGAAGAGGGTAACGATTCTTGATCGTCACCTTGTTCAACTGGTTGTAGTCCACACAAAGTCGAAGGGATCCATCCTTCTTCTTAACGAAGATGACAGGAGTGCCCCAAGGTGAGACACTCAGACAGATATGACCCTTCTCTAACAACTCCTCCAACTAGAATTTGATCTCACTAAGCTCATGAGTAGTCATCCTATATGGTGTGCGTGATACTGGCTCGGCTCCTGGTACTAAGTCTATGTGAAAATCAATCTCTCGCCTAGGTGGCATACCTAGTAACTCTGAAGGAAATACATCTGCAAACTCCCTAAGGATGGGATGATCATCCAAAGATGTCTTTGACTCATCCTCAGTCCTATCACTGATGGTAATGGTGAATAACTGACATCCTTTTCATATACACTGCTTAAGCTGCATAGCATATATCATGCGAAGAGATATGGGCCTCTGTACTCCTAAAATCTCCACTACTGTACCATGGTCATTTATACACTCAACTACTTTATGATGACAATCTACCTTAGCTTGATGTGTGTCAAGCCAATCCATACCCAAAACTACTCCATAGGAGCCTAATGGAGTAATAAAAAGGTCCACTGAGGTAGTCCAATCTCCCAGTTGTAGTGGAAAATCTTTGACTACTTAATCTATAGGAACCTTAGCTCCTGAAGCTAACTCAACCTCCCACCTATCATTCTGCCTAGATGCCACTAGCCTGCTACGCTCCACTATAGATGGGGAAATAAAACAATCGGATGCTCTAGAATCAAACAAAATAGAAACATGAATATCACCAATCATAACTGGTGTCTCAATGACAGTGGCCTGATGCTCAGCTTGGCGGTTCTCGACAGCTGCAAAAACTCTGTGGGACTTGCCCACATCTCCCACTATCTACTCAGAACCTCCTGTCTATTGTCCTCTAGCTGCAGGTCCCTGAGGGCAATCCCTAGCTAGGTGTCCCACTACACCACATAAATAACAAGGACCTTGAGTATACACCTGAACTGACTGTGTCCTGCTAGGCTGTTGTCCCCCAGTCCTACCGGAACCACTAAATCCACCACGGGAGAACTGTTGTGAACATGCTGGAGTGGCACCCTATGTCTGTGGACATTGATCACATCGAGGACCCTGTGGCTACCATGGCCTGAAGTTGCCACCCTGTGAGCTCCGTTGAGGCCTAGGCCTCTGACTCTGCTGCTGTTGTTGCGGTGGTCTAGGTGGCCCAACTTGAGGCCTGAATCCTCCCTTCGATGGAAGGGGAGGTCGTTGAAAGCTATGTGACTGTGGATTGTGGTTATAGTTCTAAAACCACTCTCGTGCACCCTGAGATTTCCCTTGAATCTCCTCTGCTATAAGGGCCCTCTCCATAGCAACCCGAAGGTTCTCTAGATCGGCCATGCGAACTGGTCCTAATATACCTGCATTTAATCCCCTGATGAAATGATTGACAAGAAGCTTCTCATCATGCAAATAATCCACATATGGTAGTAGCTCCAAAAATTGGCTCTCATACTATGCTACTAATAAACCCCTCTGATGTAGGCCATGAAACTCATTAATACGACATTTTTTGAAATGATCAAATAAGTAGCGTGCTCGAAACTGCTCTAAGAATGTCTCCCAAGTGAGAGTATCTAAAGATAGGTGGTGTTTATGCTCCTCCTAGCGCCACCACATAGATGCTGAACCTCGAAGCAATAGTATCACAACACATGCTTTTAGATTACTTGCATAAGCACGCAATCCCATGCACCTCTCAAGGCTAAGAATCCAAGAATCAGCCTCTACTCCATCTATGGATCCCTCAAAATTAGGTGGTTTCAATCCCAACAACTCATGAATCTGATAGCCTGGGTCTCGATATGCTCTACCCTCGTCTAGTACCTCAAGATGTGGAACCTGTGGTGGAGGATCTACATGAACTGATCCCCTCTCTCCCTCATCATTATACTCCTCAAGGATGTGAGGGGGACTTCTACTACGCTCTCTTCACTCTGACCTATGTACTTCAGTAGAGTGTTGTGTCTGGTCTAGTCTAGGATCCTCCTCTACTGCTCGTAGCCAAGTGTGAATAACCCTAATCAAATCCTCTAATGCATGGAGGATTTGGGAATTAAGATTCTATGAAGGCTCATGTTGTGGTACCTCTAAAACATGTGGGGCTACTGGGGGTGACTCGGCTCTCTCCCGCTCTGCACCACATCTGTGCCCACGTCCATGCCTGTGAACCTTTCACAATCGAGCTAGCATCCTACATGATAATGTCATAACACATATTAACATGGTGAACACATATGCCCAGAGTTCCCGGTGTTGGAACCTAGGCTCTGATACCAAAAATGTAACGCCCAAAATTTCACTAGGGCAAAAATGCAACTAATTTTTTTTTTTTAAAAAGCAATATAATGAAACACTATCATTTAACAACCATACGTGTGCATGGAATAAAAAATGTGCTTCGAGATACGATGCTTGTACAACATCATCCCCGACACATGTTCTAAGAGTGGGGTAAGGGAATGAAAATGTACTCGAGTTGTCTCCAAACATTAGGTTTACTAGTTTCTTAATTACCAACCAAAAGTTGATGTCCACTCTCACCTAAACGTTAACGTCCTTGAAAGGCCTCCATGGTATGTGTGCTCACAAGGGAAGACATATGTTTATCATCATCTTGGATATTTATTAATATTAAGGTTCAATTAACGAAGCTTTATTTTACTTAATAACCTTACACCTTTAGCCATCTTATCATTAACGTTGAACGTCACAAGAGGAATTTCTTCACAAATTTGAATATGCGAACAACTGAATTATTTAAAATTTACATATTAATTATTGAATTCTCATTTTTATTTATTTATTATTATTGTCAAAATTAAGTTATTGTTAATTTAACTATTAATATATATATATATATATATATACTCTAATAATAAATTTTAAAGGTTAAGATTAAAATACAAATAACTACATTTAAAATTCCTTTACCTTTACCTATTATTAATTTCCTTTAAAAAGGAAGGAAGAGATAATATAAGTATTATATGTTTAAGAACCCCTAATATTAGGTGTTTTTTTAAAAAAAGATCCCTCCTTATTTTCTTATTCAAATTGAAAGAATCTTTCAAAAGGGGATGGGAATACATTCCCTTCTTTTCATTTTGAAAATAAAGTAACTAAACATGAGATAAAATGGGATGAAGATAAAGGGAAATGATATTATTTACGTGGGAGGGATAAGGTTAACACTAAAGCATCAACGTATGGAGATAAATTAAGGATAAGGGTTCAACGTAATTTATCTAGTACCGCTCTAGGCATAACTAATATCTTTTAAGCGTGAAGTGCGTAATTGCCATAAATATGAAGGTTCCCTTTTACTTGTTTTTCTTATCTTTTCACTTAAAGAAGCTCTTCTCATGTCTGCTCACAGCGGAATTATGAAGCACCATTTTTTTTTCAAACGAATATTGAAGTAGAAATATGGATATTACCTTTATAGAATTTCTCACGTGAAAATGAATCTATTTCTATTATCTGTGTTAAATGTTACTCAGCCCAATGGAGCAGTATTCAACGAAATTTAAGTGGTTTTGACGTCCATTTTAAAAATTTCATTTGGGTGCTCAACTAAACAACAACAGCAAGCATATCTTAAGGAAAACCCTAAAAGATAAACCAAATATGACTGTCTCTTTTCTCTGTGAACTGCACATTTAACGCTTAATATTTTTATTTTTTTGGTTTGTTTTATTTTTAATGAGACACTCCCTCCTATTTATTACAGATGACATTGCATCCTATTTAATCATGGCAAAATCTATCTTAGGGCGTTCAAAGGATAAAAGAGGTTGCAGTGAGCCAAATTTAATATTCCTCCAGTTCCGTCAAGAACTATTCAACCCTAAAATCGTAATCGTCAACACATGCTTACCTTTATTCATCCCTCTTTTACTTTGCAAGAAGAAACTAGTGATAGAATGAAACATGGCAGGGCAAAATGAACAGACCGATGTTAGATTACACACTATTATTTTATCCTCTTAGGTATATCTGTTTGTTTTAGTTCATTTGATGCAGGACCCTCTCTTTTTTTTTTTTGAGGTTGCAACCCTAGTTGAGCAATAGATTTAGATATGTAAATCTCTCTGTATTTAAGTGTAAGGAGTTAAATATACTTCCAAACGTTTGTTTATGCATCACATAGCTGGGATGTAAGAGATGTTTGTATGGCTAGGAAGCGGATTCAGAGTGGTCAAGGACGTGTAGTGAGTCGTCCAGAGCACGACCTTATTATTATTATTTTGTATGCGGGGTATGGAACTAGTGTAGGAGATGTTTATGGCAGGCTTGTTACACAGGCATGTTGGTCGAAGGGCGTTAACAGTGCTGTCACAACCAATGCTAATTTTATCTATTCGTGACCTAACTGACCCAAATCTCTATTTTAAGAGGGGGTGAATTCTTACCCCTAAGTATATGGCCAGTTTTGGTTGCAGAGGAGAATGTTATGCATATATCTGAGGCATTTCTCATTTCATAGTCAACGTAACACTGCATTGCATAACTCAAAACACCTAATGCAATAAAACTCTCCAAATTTCTAAATACAGATTAGCTCGTATATTTTATTTTATTTTGTATAAAATGTGGGAGTTTCCTATGACCATATATTATACCTATACTTTCCATGCAAATACATTTACTGCTATGGACATATTTTTTTGATATTTTGTAAGACTGAAATACTGCCATGTAAAATAGTAGATAAATAAGGACCTCTAAAAGAAAATGTAGTCCTCCTTTTAAAGAAACCATCCAGGAACATTTTGAACAGAATACTAAGGTTATTTTCTTGTTTCTTTCCTTACACTAGCAAAACAAAATAATATTTACCTTTCTATATTTTAAAAAATGGATAAGTGCTTAATAAGCAACACACATTTTCATCAAAAGTAGAATAAAAAATTTATATTATGGTTCTGTCCATCTTGAATGAATACATGAAGTAAGAAAACACATTTATATGGTACTTTTCAATAGAATAGTGTATTTCCCTTCTAATCATAAAATGCATGACTCCTTCCTTAAAATCATAGCATATAATGTAAGTATTTATTTTCTGTTTTACTTTCAACATAGAATAGAAGTTGCTTTCTCAAAAATTAAATATACATTTCTTTCTTTCTTATAGCAAAGGAAAATTTTCTCTTCTCACATATACAAGATATTTATTTGCAGCATACATAACCAGATTGGCATCATCATACAAGATATGGGATCTCTTTCTTTTCTTTCTCATTAAATCCATATCAAACCCAACACTCCACTAAGGTGGTTTTACATATTGACACTTCACAATAGCCTTCCAATGCTATGACACTCAACTTCAAAAGGAATATTTACTTTGACGTAGTAACACCAACTTTATCCACAAGAACACAACTATACCAAAGGCTATTTAGCTTTTTCTAACTTGCAAAATACACACAAATTTTTATCTAGAGGCTAATGGGGAGCTCATGTCCCATCCTTTGGTTGGAAAACCAACCACCTCGGAGCTAGGATGCATCTTGGGAACCAGGTACATTCATGCAAGCCAACATTTTTAACACACAAAATACACAAATAAATTTATACACATCCACCTAAGGGAATTTTCACATAACAAAGAGTTCATTTTAAACCCAAAAATGGGGAATGGGGGTGGACTATGCACTCCATTTTGGGAACTTAAAAGTAAACACTATGAACAACAATCACCAAACTTTTCAACCCTTCATTTCAATCCTTCTCATTTTCTTATCCACCCCAACCATCCTTAACCTTCCACAAAACATATGGGTACTCATACCCATCTTCTAACCTCTCCTTTTAAGGAGGAAAAACATGTCCCCATGGAGGTTCCTACTCCAACCATCCCCAAACTTGGGATGCTCTTCCCAAATTTGGGTGAGCTTATCCCATTACAACCCTTTTCCCCAACAACAGTCACACAAAAAAAAGAAAACAACACTTAAGGGAAAGAATTTCAAACACACATTTTCATGTATATAGCATACAAATTTGAAAACTGAAGAAGGAAAAGGGGTTTGGTGAACCTACCTTAACCCAAGTTTTGAAAAGGAGTGATGAGGATGAGCCCAACTCCACCTCCTCCAAGCTTGCTTTCCAATCTCCCCCAAGCCAAATCCAAGATCTCCCCAAAAAAAATTCAAGTCCAAAACGAAAGAATGCAAAAGAGAAAAACCCCCCCAAAGCCCCTTGTTCTTAGTTTTTCTTATAGAATTCCAAGTTTGAATTTATTTTGAATGGGGAAGTGACACTTGTCACTCACCCATTCACTCTCCCAAGCACATTCACCCATGTGTGCTCTCACATGTGTGAGAACTTGGGGAACTTCCAAGACATCATAGAGAAGTGGGAGTGGAAAGGGACTAGTCCCATCCCACTTCTTAAAACCTTATTTTGGCCAAACCTCTTTAAGGCCTCAAAAAGGGTGCCCAATCATGAAAATAACTCAACATTATATGCTGAAAAGGTACCTAACCCATAGGTACTTGACCTAGGGATCTTAAATCAATAAAAACACTTAAAAAATTCAACTCTACAACCTTCAAAAAGTGCCCTAAGGATCAAATCCGAGTTTTTCCACTTGGGTGGACAACTCACCACTTAAATGGATTGACATGGAAATTAAAACCATTTTACAAACATGCACAAATAACATCACAAAGAAAATACATTACAAAATGGAACTATAGTCCCTCCATATGGACTATAGCTCGGCTTCACTGGTAAATTTACTCAAGGTTCCCAAAGGTTACCTCCAATTTCCATTGGCCATGGAAAGTGTACATGTACACTCGATGCACATGTTAATCCATCCAATAAATCATATATCAAAATATTTGAATCACCATTTCATATAGACAAGCTTCCATCCAAATAAATAATATATCAAAATAATCGAATCATCATTTCATATAATCAAGTTGCATAATTTCACATAGCATATATATCTCATATCATAATTGGAACAAACACTAATCATATAGCATATCCAATTCTTTTTATCTTAATTTTCAAATTTATCAAATTATAACATGGTTTAATCACAACACCTATTTCATTTGTTCATCATTTCAAAATTCAAATTGAACAACCATAGTAACTAGCATAAATTTAGGTTGGTCCATCATAGTCATCTAACTAAGCATGTAACATCATAATCAAATCATCATAAGAATATGAAAGTCTAAATACCATAGTCAAATCATCTTAAGAACTCAAATGTCTAAGTATCATGTCATCAAGAGTATCTCTAAGGGTAATCAATAACCACAACTCAAAATAGTCTAAATACTAAGTGTATCATAGGGGTAGGCCTCATAATTTACTTGATCTGAATGTTGATTATACTTTGCTTTCTTTTGTTTCTTATCTGATTCTAATTTTTCACCTCACTAACCAACAATGCCTGAGATTTAGAAGTTTTGATGAGACCCATTGAGATAAGCTTTTGTTGCTCATGTATCAACATCTCAGAAAATGATGCAAATGAAGGTGTAGTGTATGGAGGCCACATAGTCAATCTATGAGTATGAAAGCTAGAAACAAAAGAAGCATAATTAGGACCAAGTTTGTTCATTGTATTGTACACCAACTGGATGTCCTTCTTATCAATTCCACATGATTTACATTGCTCTTTTAGATCATTAACCTTAGTGATGTAGTCCTAGATGTTGTCAAAGTTCTTAGGATCAAGATTCATCAAATCATTATCAATTTGATAGCCTCTTACTTCATCTTTTTTACCATACAATGTTTTCAATTTTTCCCAAGCTTCATGATAATTTTTACATGATTCAATTTGAAACAACAAATCTTGAGAAACTAGTCTACAAAGACACCTAAAAGCTTTGGCATGTTTGATCATTGATTTTAACCTTTTATCTGCATCTGTAGGTTTAGGCACCTTATTTTCAACATATAGAGAGTGACCTTCTGTCATTAGAATATTCCATGTATTTTGATGCCATGTTGAATAATTATATGATGTGAGAAAAGGAACCTTAGAATGATCCATGAAAATGAGAGAGAAAAAGAAAACAGATCAAAGACAGGGCACCAAGAGACCCCCAAAATCACTCAATCAAGAAACCCCCCAAGCAATATCTAATTTGGCACTTTATATTATTTGCGTTTATAGTTGCTAGATGCCAAAAACAACAAACTAGACTTGATCTTAATGCTTACAAATGCCAAAATAGGCCACAGTATCAAGTAAAATTTTGGTAAAAAATGAGATCAATCTAATCATACCATTGAGAAGTACACAAAAAATTATGCACTTTCAAAAAAAATGCACACAAAAATGTTATCGTAGGAGCGAGATATGAGCTCCCAAAGTTCCCAAAATGAGGATGAAGCAGCAACACCCATGAGAATCTGAAATTTATGGAAACACTAGGCACTAAAACCAAAAACCAAAATTAGCCCAAATAAAAAAATTGCTCAAAAAAAGGAGTCGAAATGAGCAAGATATTGAGCTTCAAAGTCCACCTCCAAAACTGAAAAGCTCATCAGTGAGGGGTTAGAAAATTTCAAAAGATTGCTGACGTCAGCAATGATGTGTGCTAATGTAATCAATTTACCGGCTTAAATTTGATAGTTTGTCAACCGTCGCTGGAAAACTTGACCCCACCGAAATATTCTCCAGTCGTCGTAATATGCTAAGAATCTCGGCCGAATCTTGGGTAGAATCTTAGCCTCCATAATCTTCGCTCACGAAATATTTTGGTGCCAGATTTCTTAAAGATTTCGGCCACTCACCGAAATTTCCTATTGTTGGCCGATATGAATGGTTGACCGTCAGATTTCTTTGAATGGACCGATTGATATTAATGTCGTCGGGTTCTATTACAGTCATTGGCTTTTTTGTTGAAGCCCGCCGATCGGTGGTATGTGAAGCCACGGCCAAATGCCACGTGGTGGCTAATGGTGGGGCCCACCTGTACCTACGGGTACAATTCTGCAGAATGTCCATAGAAAAGGACTCTCTTTTGTTTTTTGTTTTATTTGATTTTTAATAAATTTTTCAATACAGACTTTGCAGAAAATATTTAATCGATACAATGAAATTTTCAAAAAAATTCCTACAAAAATTAAATAATATTTTTTTGCAAATTGTACTGTGTAATTATGACGACCTGGGGGGCCGTACGACTCTCTGGGAAATTTTTTTTTGTCTCACTAGACAACTGCTCTGAATTGGATGATTTGAGTCTCGATCTTAGAGTTTTTGGCCCTTTTGGACGCGATGGCAGGGTCCGATTTGACCCAAAATGCTCCAAAATTGCAGCTACCTTCTAGATCTAGCAACCACACTTCAGCTTCAAACCCTCATAGATTTGGCCTCGTATGTCTGATTTGGATGAAACAACAGGAAAAATTGACTTTCTCAAACTTTCCAAACACAATGGTGAGCTCAGATATACACTAGCAAGCTTGGATGTGAACCTAGAACAAAGAGCAAAAAATGGAACCTCCTCAGATATGGAATCTCTCTTCAGAAAAAGACTCGCCAATGGCACCCAACCTGCTTTGATACCATGTTAGAATTGGCCATGGATGCCAAGATCTATGGACCAAATGGAAAACACAGAAAGAGAGAGAGAATATGACAAGAATAAACTGTATTCAATTTCATTGATATGATATGATTCTAATTCTGATTGATTACAATGAGAGAGACCCCTTGGTTATATAGCCAAGGTGAGAACATAGAAGGGCATAATATTATGACAAGTGTCATAATATTATGACATGATACAACTATGAAAACCTATCACTCCATAAAAGGTGGAGAGATAATCACATGATGTGTCCACAAAAGGTGGAAATGATGAGGTAATGACATGTCAAGTCCACCAAAAGTGGAAATTGTCCAACAACCTCCTATGTGGTCCCTAAGTAAACTTAACTAAGGTGTAATTATGACCTAGGAAAAGGTACAAGACATTTAATTACACCAACAATAGGCTTGGCCACATTGGTGAAAAAGGTTTAAAAACCTTGAAAAATAAAAACTTGGTTGAAGGCCTTGATGATTGTAACCTTGAATTCGAGTTTTGTGGACATTGTATATATGGTAAACAACATTGTGTTTCATTTTACTCTAGTCCTCATAAATCTTCTGGTTTACTTGATTATATTCATTCTAATGTTTTTGTTCCAATAAATGTTCCTTCTTTGTCTAAATCAAGATATTATTTATCGTTCATTGATGATTATTCAAGAAGAGCATTTGTTTATTTTTTGAAAAGTAAATCAGAAGTGTTTAGTCATTGTAAGGAATTTAAAAACCTTGTGAAAAATGAGACTAAAAGGAAAATAAAATGTTTAAGAACTGGCAATGGTAGTGAGTTTTGTTCTGATGAGTTTGAAAGGTGCTATAAAGATTAGGGGATTAAAATACATAAAACTACACCCTACACTCCATAGCAAAATTAAGTTGCAGAAAGGTTCAACAGGATAGTGATGGAAAAAGCACGAAGTATGTTGAGTAGTGCTAGTTTGGAGGAGAAGTTTTGGGTTGAAGTAGTGGCTACAACATATTACTTGATAAACCATTCTCCTAATTCTGCTCTTGTTGAGAAGACACCTTTGGAAGCATGGTCTAGAAGGAATCCCTCTCTGAGACACATTCATGTATTTGGCAGTGAGGCATATGCATATGTGCCGAATGAGAAAAGATCTAAATTGGAGAAGAAGGTTGTTAAATATATTTTTATTGGCTATAGTGCTGGCATAAAAGGATACAAGCTTTGGAATCCTAGTACGAAGAAGGTTTTATACAACAAAAGTGTGATCTTTTGTGAGCTGAAGCCTTCTACTTTTGATCTACAGTTAGAGACAAAATCAAAAGATAAAAAGGATGTAGTTTAAATTCCTCTGACACCAGATAAAGAGGAACTAAAAATTCAAAGTGTACTTGAAACTAAGGAGAGCTCAAGTAGTTCTGATAGTTTTAAAGAAGAAGAACCACCTCAGCCTCAGCCCGTGAGGAGGTCAACACGTGAAAGAAAGCAACCTGATAGGTATGGGTTTTCTATGTTAGATTCTACTTGTGACTATGCTTTAATTTCTAGCACTGATGAGCCTAGGACTATGGAAGAGGCATTTAGAATTATGCCTGACTCAAACTCTTGGTTGGAATCCATGAATGAAGAAATGGCATCATTAGAAAAGAAAGATACTTGGAGTTTGGTGCCCTTGCTTGAAGGAAGAAAAGATTTTGGCTGCAAATGGGTATTTAAAAAGAAAATAGGTCTGGATGGTAGTGTGGAAAAGTATAAGCCAAGGTTGGTTGCGAAGGGTTATTCCCGAGTAGAGGGAATTGATTATGGATAAATCTTTTCTCCTATAGCTAAGCTGATGTCTATTAGATTTCTTTTGTCACTTGTAGCAGCGTATGACTTAGAGATTGAACAAATGGATGTGAAGACAACATTTCTTCATGGTGACCTTGAAGAAGAAATTTATATGTCCCAGCTAGAACACTTTGTGGAAAAAGGTAAAAAAAAATTGGCTTGCAAGTTAAAAAAAAATCTGCATGGATTAAAAGAATCACCTAGAATGTGGTACCAGAAGTTTGACACATTTATTTTTTCATTGGGATTTTTAAGATCAAAATATGATCATTATGTATACTTCAAAGCCAAAAATGATCATGTTCTTATTATTGCTCTCTATGTTGATGATATGTTGTTCATGGGCAATAGTAAGTTAATGATTTCTAATCTAAAATCTAAATTTTATGCAAAGTTCAAAATGAAAGATCTTGGTGCAGCCAGGTATATTTTGGGAATTGAAATAACCAGGAATAGGAAGAGTAGAAAACTTTGGCTCAGTCAGAGTAAGTATATTGGTACTGTTCTGAAGAGATTTTGTATGAATGAATGCAAGCAGCTAGTTGTTCTAGTTTTGTAGGGAACGAAGCTATCTATTGAAGATTGTCCAAAATCTCCTATTGAGATGGAGGACATGACTAGAGTGCCTTATGCTAGTGCAGTTGGAAGTGTAATGTATGCAATGGTCTGTACAAGGCCAAACATTGCCAAAGCAGTGGGAGTACTTAGTCGTTTTATGGAAAATCCTGGAAGGACACATTGGGATGCTATGAAAAGAGTGTTTATATATCTTAAGGGCAGTTCAGAATATGCTTTGTGTTACAATCAAAATTTGGTTGAATCACAGAGGACTCTCAGCATTCGAGGCTATCTGGATTCTGATTGGGCAGGGGACATTGACAGTAGAAGATCCACTAGTGGATATATTTTCATAATGAATGGTGGTGTAGTTATTAGTTGGATGAGTAAGCGACAGGTTGTAGTCATTTTTTCCACTACAGAGGCAGAATACATGGCAGCAACACATGCCTATAAAGAAGCAATCTGGTTAAAACATTTGTGTTCTAACATTGGGTTTGATGCAGGGATAATTACGATTTACTATGATAGTCAAAGTGTTATTTTTTTGGTGAAAAATCCTACTTTCCATGCCAGGATGAAACATATTGATGTGCAGTATCATTTTGTATGAGATATGGTGGAGGATGGAAAGGTCTCTTTAGAAAAAGTGGATACTTTGGAAAATGTTGCAAATGCATTGATGAAACTAGTGAGCACATACAAGTACAAGTGGTGTGCCAGTTCGATGGGCCTTGGAGCCCATGACCTTCATTAACTTTGGGTTTGAAGGAAGCCAGTAAGTCTTTGTTAAGTGGGAGATTGTTGGAAATGGTTTCTGAACTTACTAGATTTTATATGTGATAAAACTTGTCAAAGTTACCCTTTATTAAGTCCTCGTTGTTGGCTAATTGCTGGAGTTGTTAACTTTGGAACCGTATTACAGAGTTTGGAAGTTATAGAATTTTTTGACAGATTAACATCCTTCATTGTTGTGGAATTTGTGTTTCTTGTAAACTTGTCACAGAGCTTCAAAGTTTTTAAATTTACCAACTAATAGATTTTCTTTGGTGTCATCAAATTAAAACATGTGGAAATCACCCATGATGTCGCGATCAGTCAAAGCATCATTGTGGGATAGCAGGCAGCTGTTGAGATCAGATGACGATTGATCAATGATCAAGCAAACTCATCTCCTTTAGCATAATCAAATGGGTAATGTGGCAGTCACTCATGATATCATGATCAACCAAAGCATCATCATGGGATAGTGAGGAATGACTGAGATTAAACAAGTCGATGAATGTGGGGACCACTTGGAGGTCCAGGAGTCTCGTTGAGAATATTTTAGATTCTACCTTGATTCTCTAGAAATGCACGAGGAGTGGACACATGTCATTAACAGATGGTGTCATTGGAGAGACTCTTGGATGATGGGTTTGTGGTCGGTATGAACTCTTGTCAAGAGTGTATGTCTCACCAATAGATTAGTGAGTTTGATATGACTTCTTAGGGTTTTGCCGATAGCCTTGTGATCGGGTATTTTGGCATCGAGGAGACATGGAATTTGAACTTCTTTAACCGAACGTCTATCCTATGTGGCATGTTCTGAGCCAATGAGAGAAGCAGAATGTAAACCATTGGAAGTTGAATAGTTGCGACCGTTCCTATGTGAAGATCAATAGGCCGTGAACAGGATGAGATATACACAATAGATTATAGTTATGAGGTTTTTGATTGATGAAATTATGTTCAATATTGAACATGAATTGATCTGAGTGAATTCATTGTATATTTTTTGAGAGCATTTATGAGATTAATGTTCTATACAAGATTGATCAGTGAATGATTGTTGTTAATTTGGCACCAAAAAGTGAAGTTTGATCTCTGTATGTAATTTTCATTATTGTAATACAAAGAGGCTTTTCTTGGTGTGGTGGGTTTTTCTCCCGCAAGGGTTTTCCCACATAAATATGGTGTTCAATTGTGTATGAGTTATTTCTTTTTTTTTGTTATTCTTTTCATGTGTGTCTTACCGAACTGTAATTGTAAAATTTAAGACATATCTGCATTCTTCCCTGAGTTTTTGATGTTAGGTGAGTTTGTTCAACACCTAAGTTTTCCTTACATTTATAAGAAACAACACCTAATTTTCCCACTATTCATACATAAGTGGTCGACATTCATCGAAGAATTAATTTGAATTAATTGAATTCCCACTCAAAATCAAAATTTCCCTCAAAAGTGACTCATTCGCCACCCTTGGCGAATGGGTCCCACTAGTGTGGACTCATTCACCCAAGATAGAAAATGGGTCCCACTAGTGGTTTTAGAAGGTGGGATTTCAGGATATGGATGAATTAAATACTATTTGTCAGGATTTAAGTGTTTTGTGAAGTGAAAGAAGCCTCTAAATAAAAAATAATGGGTCTTCGGGGCCTATAAATGTTGTTTTGAAGAATGAATAGTGTAAGGGTATTTAAAATTAGGTCTAATTAGGTGTGAAATTGTCTCTTTTCTCAAGAGTTTTCAATTTTCTAAGCCACATTTAGCCTCTAATATAGTGCCCATATTACTCTACGTGCATATGTAAGCTAAAGGACTCTAAATAGTGCACTTTATTACATAAAATTATACTTGTTCAAAAGATAGGAGAACGAAGCCACCAATGTAGTTATCTACAAAACCACGAGATTAGGAACCACATCCTACAACACACATTCATTAATTATTCCAAAAATATTTTTACCTAATTCTTAGGAATCCAATTTGAGGGTAGATGTATGCCCCCCTTGATTTCACTTGATTTCACTTGATGCCATGTCAAAAAAGAAACATCATACGATAGGAAATTTCTAGGTACCATACCACATAATGATAGTTGATTGATGATTTCAAGTGTGGAATCATGATTCCAATGCATCAAATGGTGTTGAAAATGTATTTCCCTAGCTCTCATTATGTTGTTTTGAAGAAAATATACTTTAGTAACTCTTAAGAGAAAATAACCCTAATTTAATGCATAAGAGTAAAAGTGATAAAAATAGGTTAAAAGAAGTAGAAGAAAGTAATTTGTCACTTACTATTTCAATTTACCTTCTTGTAGCTTGGATGAGCTTCATGAGCAAGTGGTGCGCGACGAGTTGTATTATGAGGTGAGTCAATTATGTAACTTTCACCTTGTGATTTTGTAATAATTTAATGATTTTTAATGCATGGATAGGTTAATTTAGGATCTTGGAAAAGGAGTTCACAAAGTATCCCCTTTTTTCACAAAGTGTCCCATTTGTTCACAAAGTGTCCCTTTTGTTTGCAAAGTGTCCCATTTTTTTTACAAAGTGTCCCATTTCTTCGTGAAGTGTCTCATTTCTTTGTGAAATGTCCTAAAAGGGTTCTAAACTGTCTAAGGCCATTATAAAAGAACACTAGATTTACTTTAGCACACTTGCATGATGAAATATGTAAAAATATAAGATATTAGATGGATTTTTAGAGCTTATTATTATGATTTTGATAGGTCCCCACTTGGTCCTAACACCGGTCATGGGGGAGGTAGCTTACTTTTCTAAGATATCACACTCCAACGTTATCAATAGCAGAGACAAAAAATTTATAGATAGTAGGAATCTATAAAGCATATCTGATGCCACCCATGAGAGACTATGACACAATGCTTATGGCCCTATGCGAGTGTTTGGATGTTGATACCTATAAATTTCATCTTCCTACTAGCAAGATGACCATCAATCTCAAGGATGTACACCATATTCTCTAAGTTCCTATTCAGGGAGAGTGGGTATATTTTTTGGGGGATCAGTCATTCTACAAGAAGGTGGATACATAGTATTTCCTGTGTGAACTTTTTCATGATGAGAATGTTAGAGTGTGGATTGAGCTTCCCATGCTTCTATATTCATGAGCTCCTATTGTTAGATGGATTACGATGCAGACAATGTCTCTTGTTCTCAATCCTAATGGATGACTGACACACTTAGATGGATGATTGGTACATTTGATTCGATTGATGTACAAGCATAGGATAGTCTATGCTTGGGGCTGATGCATCCTAACACACTTATATTATGATCTTGGTCATTTTTTGTTTCAAGAGATCGATAGTAAGGTACATTGCATGCTTCTATAGGTGTGGTGCCTTGAGCATATCATATGAAGTAGGCTTATCAAATTTCTTTGTGTTATAGCTACAGGATATCCACAAGCATTTGGTTATCCTCTATGATACTTGTAGTAGTATGGAGAATTACACTTTTTGTAGGTGAGGTTTAACTAGCTGGAGGGAGACAAGATATTTTCAAGACCTTATCTACTCATTCTACAGTGGCCAGATCCTACAAGATAGCTGAGGAGGATGCAAATGGACAAGTTTCTAGCTGGGAGGCATGACTATGTTGTATGAACTTTCTATTATGGGCAAGTCATCCAATAGTTTGGGTAGGTGCAAAGACCATTGAGGGTATTCCCCTTCATTAGGTGATCAGCACAGAGTGCTTGGAGGCCAAGTGATACTATTCGAATGACTATAGATCATGTTTGTGAGAGAAATTCCAATGATTCAGATCATGACCAGCCACCAGTCTCCAATGATGATGATGTTGGTAGCACAAATGAGCATGAGTGGTGGTTAGTAACATGACCAACTCCTGTGTTCCCCAGGGAAATCCCTATAGGTGATGCAGGACCAGCACCAGATGAGGCAGATGAGATAGAGGACAAAGTGGAGGATGTACGATACATGCCAGCATATATTTTTATTGATGTTATTGATGATGAGTACAATTCAAAGGCTGATCCTGACTATGAGGATACAAATGGATGAGAGAAGGATTATGAGGAGGATCCACCCTTGAACGAGGGTGATGAGGTAGTGACTGAGGATCAGTACGAGCATGGAGAGTCCTCACTGACTTACAAGACTAGACAACATTCAGTAGCTACAACAGACATTGGCACCCAGAGTCAGAGAGGCTAGCACTTCCTCCTTGCCCCCTAGAGAGGATGAGATTGACATTTATCACCTGAAGAGAGACATAGGTGATGATATTTTATTTTATCCATGTACTTGAGTATTTATGATTTGTTTATATGTATCTATATATCATGATGATGTTTACTGATTATGTACCTTGTCTATCTTGTAGGAGTGATGAGAGACTAGTGAGAGTTCTATTGTTAGGCTACTAAGAAGAGAGTGTCTACATCCATTGATGAGGAGGAGATCGATCCTAACTACATGCGTCCACTAGTCGTGGAGGAGGGACCAACGTAGCTCAAACCTTTTGTGAGGCTACAGGTAGCATACGAGAGTATGAGATGACTTTTTTGAGCTAAGAGTGTAGGATATTCATTGCTGACCTCAACAGAGGTTGAGAGACTACATGTAGAGCTAGCACAAGTATGAGTGGAGAGGGATCGGATGGAAGACGAGCATCTTGTGTCTGTTGGTCAAGTATAGGGTCTAGAGTATGCACTTAGAGTCAATAATTCATGGTCACGATCACAGATGACCATCTCATGGCATCTAGAGACTAGATCATGAGTGCCAGAGCCCGAGGGGTCTAGTTCTCATAGACCTTTATGACTTTGCATATGATATTGAGATGTATATAAAACTTTGATATGTATAGACATTCACATTTGGTGTTATTATGATGTGGCTCTTTGTGTTTGAATGTTAAATGCAATGTGATTAATTAAGTGACTTATAGTAAAAGTATTTAATTAATGTCTACATGACTTAGCATGATTAATGTGATCTAATATAAAATGTATTTCAGTTTCACTTTAAATACAACAGTGTTGATTAGAGAGTATGTTATATTAAATACACCTATAACTTATATAAGAATCTAACTTAACATAAGACAAGGGTGAATAGTATGAATCCTAAAGTAATTATAAAATGAACTTAAATAATTATCTTAGTGCTCAACACAAACACAGGATTAGTTGTTAGGAAAAAAGCAATGTGAAAGTTATTTAGAATGAAATCAAATAACTTTAGACTACATTGCTTTAACAAACATACTATTCAAAGAGATTAGAGATAATACTGACACAAATGCCCATAATTAATATGTTCCTTATGGGGTGTTCCATCAAGCGTTGTTAAGACATAAGCACCAAACCCATAACTAGTATCAACTATGTAAGGTCCTAAACAATTAGGGTTGAATTTATCTTTATCTTCATTTTCAGCATTAGTATTATGTTCATTCACATAAAGAACAAAATCACCTTTACAAAATATACTAGGAATTTGACGTGTTTGTTTTGTTTTTGTTGTAAGTGTTTGATGTAAGCTTGGAGGTGCTCAAGAGTGTTAATGTGCTTTTCATTGAGCATCTCAAGTTGGTGTAATCGTTGGTCTTTATATGTGGCATTATCAATAAGGTCTTGAAGAGAAATTCACAACGTATGAATTTCTCACTCCAAGGGCATGATCACATCAGTGCCATAAATGAGGTTATAGGGTGTAGTTCATGTGGATAATCTAATAATTGTTTGATAATCCCAAAGTGCATAATGTAATTACGTATTCCAGTCCTTGTGATGTTAATATTTTTCTTGAGAATTTGTTCCAAAATATTATTAGTACTTTCAGCTTGTCCATTGGATTGTGGATAGTATGGTGTGGAAAATTGATGTTGTATGTTGAATGTTTCAAGAAATTTCTTCACTTTGTTATTCTTAAATGGGGTTCCATTGTCTAAAATTATTATGAAAGGAAGTCTACAGTGAGCAATTATGTGTTTCAATATGAAACAACAAATTACTTTAGCATTTGTAGAATGAAGAGGAATAGTTTCCACCCATTTCATGAAATAGTCTATTGCGATTATGATAAATGTATGTCTAGCAGAAGAGGCAGGTGAAATTTTTCCAATAAGATCCAATCCCCATACTGAAAATGGCCAAATGGGACATCATTTAACATAAGCGAAGTAGTCCTCCATATGCTATGTTCTTGAAATTTGTGACATCATTTAACATAAGCGAAGTAGTCCTCCATATGTCTCCAATAATAACCCATACAAATAACTTTTTGCACTAATGACCATCCTCCAAAAATGACCACCGCATGCACCAGCATGAGCTTGTTCAAGTGCCATCCTTAAAAAACTATAGTAAGAGACCAGTAAAGGATCATCTATACAATACATCAATGATTATCACATTTTTAGCTGCCAGTTTACATAAATGATTTCGAGTGTTTGTTGTTGTGGGCTCAAGAATGGTACCATATTTTAAATAATGGTAGATTGTATCATACCATTCATATGAATCATTTAGATTTATTGTTAAAATTTATTCTAATCAAGTATCAATCAAAGGTTTCATGATGGGATGCATAATAAAGGTGAATTTTGTTGAAGGATTGTGTGGGGATATAAGAGAGGTTACACTTTCCATAGCATCCACATGTCGATTGTCTTTTTCTGGGATGTTATCAATGGTGAATGATTAAAACTCCTCTAATAGTTTCATTATAAGATCCTTGTATTTTGATAGCTTATCATTTTTAGATTGATATGTCCCATTGATTTGTTTGATTACTAATTGTTAATCACCAAAGATTTTGATATTTTTAGCATCCATTATTAAAGTAGTTCACAAACCTATGATTAAGGCCTCATACTTAACTATGTTATTTGTACATAGGAGATTTAACTGATAAGACAAGGGAATAGGTTTTCTGTCAGGTGAAATTAAAACCACTCCAACACCAAAACCTATTCTACAGTTAGATCCATCAAAATACAATTCCCATATTTTAATATCAGCGGTCAAGACACTATCATTAGGAAAGGAGTCATGATTAAGTAAAGTGGGAGGAGAAGGAGCATCAACTAGGTGATTGGTTAAGGCTTGGGATTTCATTACTTTTTGGAAAAGAAACTTAAGGTCAAACTCAGTTAACAATATCATCCACTTAGCTAGTTTCCATAAAGGTTTGTTTTGTTGAAAAGATGTTTGAGGGGATCAAATTTTGCCATGACTTGTATTTTGACATATAGCAAATAATGTCACAACTTACTAGTAGTGAATACAAGAGCCAAGCATTGTTTTTCAGTTGGTGAGTATCAAGTTTCATAATCAACTAAGGTTTGACTAATGTAATAAATAGGATGTTCTTTTCCATTATTATCTTGTTGAGCCAACAATACTGCAAGAGCATGGGCTGATGTAGCTATGTACAAGATAAATGATTTGTTTAGTATGACGGCTTGTAAAAAAAGTGGGGTTGCAAGGTATTCCTTTAAACTCTCATTTAATACTGCTTAAAATCCTCATCCCAATCAAAATGTACACCGTTTTTAAGAATATGTGTGAAAAGTAATGTGCAATCGACTAAAGATGCAATGCATAACTTGAATTCAGCCTTGTAAGGTTCATAATTGAGAAATGTTCCTAGGAGGTGATATGTTAATAATGGCATCTATTTTCTTTGTATCCACCTCAATGCCTTTGCGAGATATTAAAACTCCAAAATTTGACCACCATCTACACCAAAGACACACTTTTTCAGATTTAATCACATATTATATTTATGTATTTGTTAAAATATTTTTGTTGATCAATGAAATATCAATTTCATTGCTTGTTGATAAGTTAGGCTAGCATTCTTTAAACTGAAGGGCATCACAACCCAACAAAATGTTCCCCAAATAGTTGTAAAGGCAGTTTTGTATTGATCTTGAGAATTAATAAGGATTTGATTATAACTGGAGATACATCCATGAATGACAACAAATCATGTCCAACAATTGAATCCATGATCATGTCAATATTAGGAAGTGGAAATTCATCTTTTAAAGAAGCTTTATTAAAGTCACAAAAATTCATACATATCCTAATATGATTATTATTTTTAGCAACTATGACAATGTTTGAGATCCAAGGAGAATGATCAATAGATCAAATGAATCCTACATCAAGGAGTTTTTCAAGCTCTTCTTTAACATGAAAGGCTATGTTAGGGTGCATTTTTCATATCTTTTGGCGAACAAGTTTAGCATTTTCATCAACAACAATGTTGTGTGTCATAGTTTTTTGGATCCATTCCTAGCATATTAGAATCAAGCAAAAATCATAGGAAAATCATGAAGTTGTAGTGTCTTCTTGTTCCTCATAATCAAGGCACTTCCCAATTTTAATAACTTTGTCTTTATCATCAAGTTCCATTGGCACTCTAATTGTATCTCCTAAAGGGAGTGGATTAGATTTAGGAACTTCAGAATCATACGGTTCTTTAGTGATATCACTTTCTTTTTGCTTGGTAACTATCAGAGTGCAATTAACTCATTTCATGAGAGTAGTAGAGGATTTATTATATAGACTCCTAACATTTTTTTTCAAAGTTTCATCACTATCTACATAATGCCATGATTGTGGTGAGTTCATATCAAGCAAGTCAAGATGTTTGATTGTGAATTTGTGCTTTGGTTGACATGTACTAGTGTTGAAGTTCAAAGATGGTCATCGAATTTCTTTTGTAATCTTAGAAAAAGAATATCCGAATCCACTTTTTGTCTCTTATGTATTAGGTTCAATAGGAACATGAATACCTTGTTCATTCTTTCCACACCATTTTCCAATATATCCTAATTGTTTCACAAGTTCATAGCCTTTTCCATAGATTATTTCCATTTCTTTCAGGTTAGGGGGAGATTGATAATCTATCTCATAAAAATTTGTTGTGTATGTTGTATTTTCTTCCAAAGGAAAGGAGATAGATGTTAGAGATGGTTGTTCATAATTTTGAGTTGACATGATGGTTGGTTGTTCTTATTTCTTATTTTTCTTTTATGTGATTATGTATTCACCCAGAAATAAAGGTGTGAATTCTAAGGATCCTCAATCATCACCAAATAATTTAGATACTCCTTCCTCATTGTTTTGTTTAGTTTCTAGAGGGTCTATATTGGATGTTGGAATTAATATTTTCATAGGAATTGTAGCTCCTTTCTCAAGGTGCAAGCAATTTTCAGGCTTGGGGTCTATTTCAACTTTATAAATGTGATTGTTATAGACATATTTCATTATACAATGAAGGGTCAAAGGCACTACATTCATCTCATGAATCCATGGTCTTCCTGAAAGAAGATTATACGAAAGATCATAATGCATGACATGAATAGGAGTTTTCAAAGTGTCCACCCCAATTGTAATAGGTAAAGTGATTACACTGAGTGGTTGCTTTTTTATATTATCAAATGCTTGAATTGATATGAAATCAGGTAATATTTTTTTATTTTTCAACATTCAATCTACTAAGGAGATTCACACTACACACATTAAGGGAAGAACCATTATCAATGAGGGTTCTTTTGATACCTATTCAATTGAATTGAGTAATTATTATAAGGCTTTGTGTTGTTTTCTCAACTCTAAAGGAGGAAGTTCATGTTGATGGAAAGTAATGTCTAGATTAACTTGGTTCATTCCATGGATTAAAGCTACCACATCATTCATAGTTGTACCAAGAAGAATTGAAATTTTCTATAAGGTTGTATAAAGTTCATAGTGTGGTAATTTGCTGAGTTTTGAAGTAAATTCCAAAGGGAAATATTTGTTGGAATATTCTTGAATTGTTAAAAAATATCATACTCCTTTGTGTGTGAGAGAAAGTGAGGAGCACTAAGCGGATTAGGTAAAGGTAAAGAGGTTGGGGTTGGTTGTGGCAGTTGTGGATTGTTTTAGGTATTGTATGTATGAGAAAAGGTAACATTACTGGATTGTTGCAACACATCAATTGTAGGTGGGTAACGAGTGAACTCAGGTTTATTGGAAGGATGAAGTTTATGTGAGGGTGGGTAAGGAATTAGTTGAGGTTTAATCATGTTAACATCTTTAGTTTTAGGTTTCCCGTAGCAAACCTTAGTGGATGACTTGAGTGAGATGAATTCTTGAAGGGGCCCATTAAACAAGTCAAAGTCATCATGACAAAAATTTTTGAGGGGTAAGTTATCGTCAATTGGTTTAAGTTGTTCAGGATAATCATTAGAGGTGTTAATGTTTGTTATTTTGGGTTGGTTAGAACAAAGGTTAGTGGATGACTTAGGTGAGATGAAGTTTTGAAGGGCTTCATCTAACAAGTCAAAGTCATCACAACCAAAAGGTTTGAGGGATACACTATCTTTAATTGGTTTATGTTTCTCATTGCAAGATTTAGAGGATGAAGTGAGTAAGAGGAAGTCTTGAAGAACTTCATCTAACTTTTCTACATCATCACTACTAAGAGGCTTGGATGAGATGTTGTTTCTAAATTGAATCATTTGTTTGAATGGTTGGTGTGATGTTTCTATTTTTGTGTTTTAATGTATCAATGAATCTGATCTAAAAGAACTAGGAATGAATACTAAAAAGGAAATTTTAAAAAATCTAAGACTATCCATAAATTCCATGAAATAAAAATATGTTTATGTAAAAGAAACATAGACTAACTAAATTATGATTGAAAAGAAACTATAGGAAATAGAAATGTGCAAAGCAATAAACTAAATTCTAGAAACACTGATTCAAAAATTGTAGTGGGATTGATTCACCCAAGGTGGCGAATGAGTCTCAAGAGGGATATTTTTAGGTTTTTTCTAATTTTTTTGACATTTTTGAATGTTTTTAGGTCTGTACAATGCAGATAAAGATTGAAAATGCAGAATTTTGAAATGAAGTAATGAAATAAGATGCAATAATGAACTCTAAGTGATACTTTGACTAATGCAACTTTATGAAGCCCTAAGATGCAAAACTAATACAAAATACAATGCAATGAAGTCCTAGGATATAAATATAAATGAAAATTAGAATGATATGATGTTGAATATATAGGTTAGCCAAAATGAACCATATACTTTTGGGAATGAGGTTTATTCACTACTCTTACACTCTTAAGATCTTTCACCTAAAAGGAGATAAACCCCACAAAAATTACTATAGTTCACTCACATTAGGAAATATATTATGCAATTAAGAAAAAATGAGATGATCTAAATACAATTAATCAATGTAATTGATGGGGTTATGAAAGTAAAACTTAAGATATATGTAATGTTTGAAAATGCAGTGATGTTTGCAAAAAGCTTAAAAGAATGAACAAAAACACAATTGAAACTGAACAAAAAGCTATATTTCAAAATTTGTGCACCTGAGAAGTTAAAGAGGACTGGAAAGCAATCTGGAAATCTGAAAAATGTAATTTTGAGCTGACTTGGACTCACATGCCATACTGGGTGAATTAGTCCTACGTCAAGTTTTTTCTACCCAAAAATTGTTTTCTACCAACTAGGTGTCTATATCTACTTCTGACTCAAAAATCAACCTCATGAGGGACTTATTCAACATGGATGGAAAATCATTCCACTTTCAAATTTCTTCAAGTTCAAGTTTGTGTTGTACACCTTGACACCTATACAACACTTTCTGATGGAAACCCGAATCGGGATCTCAGAAAATTCCTACTAAATAGCTTAGAATTATTTTTCTAATGGGGGGTTTTTCTTGGTCAAAACCCTAGCCTTAAGTGTGCTAAAGACTAGGAAAGTCTAAAGTATGCTAAAACCCTATTCTATTGTGCTAGAATTAGAAATACAAATGTGATTTAAATGATGCAAGACTTTAACCCTAGAAATCTCACAACACATCAAAAATGGAGATAAAATGACATGCAAATGAGATGTAAATGAAATGAAAACCTTAATTTGAAGATAGAGAACAAATGGAAGATGGAATCACTTTGAAAACAAGTCTTTAGGTGTGATTTTATGGCTAGTTGCATCTCCTCAACCTAGATTTCTCCATGATTAAACCTTTGAAATGTTGAATCTTCATCAAAAAGTGAGCTTTAAGACCTACAAAAACCCTAGTTTGTTGCTCTAAAACTTCAAATTTGCTAATGAAACTTGTTTTAGAAGACTTGAATTTAGAATTTTCATTTGTTAAATGACTAAAAGATGTGTAAATTGATTTTAAAAGGAGTATTTATTGGAAAAAACATCTAATTTTCATGTTATTCAAACATAAGAGGGCGACATTCACCAGAGAATTCAGTTGAATTAATTGAATTCCCACTCAAAATTGAAATTTCCCTCAAAAAGGGACTCAATCACCACCCTTGGTGAATGGGTCCCACTAGAGGTGACTCATTCACCCAAGGTGGTGAATGGGTCCCACTAGTGGTTTTTGAAGGTGGTTTTTAAGTGAAATGAGCCTCTAAATAAAAAATAATGGTTCTTAAGTGAAACGAGCCTCTAAATAAAAAGTAATGGGTCTTAGGGGCATATAAATGTTGTTTTGAAGAATTAATAGTGTAAGGGTACTCAAAAGTAGGTCTAATTAGGCATGGAATTGTCTCTTTTCTCAAGAGTGTCCAATTTTATAAGCCACAATATGGCTTGTCATGTGCCACCTACTCACAAAGCTTATCCAGTTGCGATTGCATGTCATGTTATCTACTCAACATTTTCTTCTCTCACTTGTCACTCCTAAGCTACAAGAAGGAAAATCACAATAGTAACTGAAAAATTACCTTCTTCTACTTATTTTAACCTATTTTCATCACCTTTAATCTTATGCATTAACATAGGGTTATTTTATCTTAAGAGTTAATAAAGCATCTTTCCTTCAAAACAACATAATAGGAGCTAGGAAAAATCTGCTTTCAATGCCATTTAATGTGTTTGAATCATGATACCCAACCCAACATCATCAATCATCTATTTTTACGTGGCATGACACTTAGAAATTCCCTAGAATATGATATTCCTTCTTCCATGTGGCTAGATTGCTACCTTGATTCCACCTCCGTAAAGCATGCAAAATAAAGGAGGACTTACATCTACACTCAAATTGGATTCCTAGGAGTTAAATAAAAGGATTTTTGGATAAATTTTTAAAGATACAAGACACTGAGAGGGTGGATGAATCAATGTATTCTTAAATTTTTTGATCAGATACCCCAATTATTCCAATGCAAACAATATCAAAAATAAATAAAAGCATTAAAAAAACATAAGATTAGTGAACACAAGAATGCAAAGATTTTTATGTGGAAAACCCAAAATGGGAAAAACCATGGTGAGTGTTAGCTCACAATATAGTATAACCAATTATATTATATTACAAAATGGGTGGCTCACTACCAAGAATCATTGTCTAGAGACAATAGCTCACTGCCTATAAAATTACAATGATTGAATGGCTTTCAGCCAAAAAATGAACTCACAGAGTACACCTAATAAGTACAGATTTAGTTCTAGATAAAGCTCAATAGATGGACTTGACACACTTCATTATGTTTTCATTTCTCCACATCATCACACACTCACATGCATCTCCAAAAACTGTCTATTATATATACCCAATCTCTTTCAAAAGCATCAATTAGGTCAACCTAATTAGATGCACTTCTTATTTATAAAATATCAACTGTCAGCCTCAAGCTATGCAAAAGATAATACACACTCTTCAACAAGTCAACACATACCTAAAATAGGTCACACAAATGTCCATATAGTAGAGGTTAATTTTACATAATACATCTATCAAGTCTGCTAGTGATGAACCGAAAAACATAACTGGAAAACACCGATGGTGGCACCATACAGACAAATGAATACATGATATCTTGTATGAACAAGCTTGTGACACCTATAAACCTTTTCCCAAAACCACAAGAAACAAAGATCACCAGAGAGAAAATGCAGATAAAAATACTAGAGGATGTAAGAAAAATACTAGTTCAGATACCAGACTAAAATACTAGAGTAACTTTAGTCTTGATCTTGTAGTTGTAACTCATATATCATGGTGACATCAATGAAAAACAAAAAGGGTACCAGAATGAGATGTTCTTTTTCATTTTTCTAACAATCTCCCCCTTTGTAATTGATGGAAACATGTGCCAAAACCAAAAAAGAATTTATAGAAGATTCTCTATTTATAACACTTCTCCCCCTAACACTTACATTTCACCACTTCACTCCCCCTTTGACATCAAGGAAAAAGGGTGTGCCAATAGAAAAATATTAAAGTAAAGAAAACAAAGAAATTTATATTAACTGGAAGATGACGAGCCTTGAAGCTCCTTCAGAATACCTTCCCAAACTATTTTTCTATTATCTTGTCCAACCTTTGCTACAATGAACATCTTATTCAGAGTTTCTTCAGCACCATGTGGAGTATCACGAATCAGGTTTATCTTCTCAAGCCTTTCAACATATTACAGGGCTTCTCCAACCAGAGAGTATTCCATTCTTACAATATCACTTAATAGATTGAATTTTTTGATCATTTCTTCTTTCTGTTTCTACAAGGAAAATAAATTTTCTTTGTGGGTAGTGATGGTGTTCTAGATTGATTTTTCTTTATCTTTAGAAACACTATATGTACCAAAAATAATAGATAACTAGAACTCAATTCATTCCATGACAATCTTGATATTCTAAGTGGCATTTAACCACTTTAAGCAATAAGAGATAACATCTACTTCTAACTCACATACTTTCACCACTTATAGACATTTTTTGACTCAAGAATGTGTAATAGCACATTTTTCATGTAAAGTCAACAACCTCTTCCCCACCATGTTTTCTTCTATCTCTTGTCTTATCTTTTCATTAAGTTTGGAGGAATCCTCTTTGAAGGAGTGTAACAATAATCTAAGATTTTCAATAGGGGTGAGAGATGTGTCAATGGATGCACCGAGTATAGCTTCCTGTAAAGCTTTCAAAGCATCTTCTATCAGTTCCATTCCCTTCTGATGCATTTCAAGAAATTATTTTCTTCTAGATTCTTGCATTGCCTCACCCAACACAACTTTATGAACTGAAGACATCTTTTCCACATCAACACATCCCTCAAACATAGGAAGTTTCAAAATCTCCTAGGGAATAAGCAGTTGAAATCCATTTTTCTTAGATAATAAACCTTTAAATATATCACTACTAGAAGATGAATCACTGGGATGCTTTAGAGATTATACAATTGACTTTTCTTCTTCATTTTTCCCAAAGGATTCCCAAACTATATTTTCTTCCTCTCCCTTTTCTTTTTCTTTATCTTCCTCAAGTACCTCTTCTTCTTCTTCCTCTTTCTCTTCATCCTTTCCACCTTGATCATCATTTTTATCCTCATCATTATTATCTTTGTCATTATTGTCCTCTTCCTTGTTGTAATCTTTTCCTTATTCTTTCTCAAGATTATCTTGACTTTCTTCTTCATTGCCTTCGCCATCACCTTCAACATTTCCATTATTTTCTTCATCATTACCTTGCTCTTCTACGCCCTTAATATTAGTGTATATCGGGTTATGAATATTCAGCTTGTGGCTATCTTAACTCTCTATTAAGTCATATTATCATTAGTATATTGTTATTTAGTTGTTTAGGTCAGCCTAAGACTTATATAGTTGTGTCTAAGTTGGCCTAGGTGATATCCTAGGCATAAATAGGTATATATAGGAGGTTGTGAGTCTTGTTTTATCATCAATTTGTGAAGTGTGTTCTCATTAGAGATATTTGGAGGTTTTCGCCCTAAAAGTGGCTTGTTATTCTTATTTATTATCAAGTATTTGCAGCATATTTCATATCATATTCTTCTATTGTGAAAGTTATTTCATAACAAGTGGTATCAGAGCATGATCTTAGCACCGTAGAGGCAAGGTTTTTCTCAATTTTGGAGGCTATTTTGGGAAGAGCATATCTTTCAGATTTTGGAGATTTTTTTTTCTGATTTTTAAAGAGTTCTTGAATAAAATATTAAAGAAGCTACATTCCATATTGCAGAATAATTGAAGCATAATTAAGTGAATTATTGTAGAATTATGGTTTCTACACAATTTTTTTGGAATCTGTATATCTCACTCATCTTGTTGAATTGGAGTCTAATTTTTATTGAGTTTTTGAAGAAATAATAAAGGAGATTACAGTAAATTTTTTAGAGAATTTAAGTTTCATTTGTGTGATTTACTTCAAAATTAGTGGTTACCATCATGATAAGGCTTGTAACAAGGGGTAAAAAGAATGTTGTCACTTTGAGGAAGACTCCTGATAAGGATGGGGTCACAATAGAGGATATTACTCCTAATGAGGAAATAAATAAGGTCAAGGAAGACATTTCCACCATTAAGATGGATATGTGTGACCTAAGACGAGATATATCAGACATATGAAACATGTTAAGCACCTACAAGGCTAAACCAAGAAAGGAGTTCTCAAGTGACTAAGGTGAAAATTCTAGGTTAGCTACCATTGACACAAGCTTTAGTACTCCTATGGGATCTAGGAATTTATTTCCAAAGGTGGGTATGCACAAGTTCGATGGAAAGGATCCTCTAACATGGATAAACCAAATGGATAATTTTTTTGAAGTACACCCAATCCAAAATGGACAAAAGGTCACGATGGCTTCCCTATATCTAGATCCAGATCAATTCTTTTGGTATCGTTGGCTTTGTATTCATCGAAGGAAAAAGGGGCTCACTGTCTCATGGTAAATTTTTACAAAGGAACTACAAGCACAATATAGCAATAGCATGACAGATAACTTCTTCAGCTAGCTAGCTAAGCTTCAACAAATAGGATCAATTAAGGAATATATTCAACAATTCCAAAATCTATCCTTAAGAGTGGATACAATTACGAAGGAAAAATTGAATGATTTATTCTTGGGTGGCCTCAAGGATCACATTCAACATGAGGTATGGATGTTTAGCCCTAGCTCCATAAATGAGTCTTTTATCTTAGCATGCAGGGTAGAGGAGAAGTATTTGATTCCTAAGAAGCAAGGGGCTAATGTGACAAGAGAGAAAGGATATTCAACACAACCTACTAAGTTGACTCCACAACAAATTGAGGAGAAAAGAGCAAAAGGGTTGTGTTTTAATTGTGATAGAAAGTATAGTCGAGGACATAAATGCAGTGAAAAGAAATTGTTCTATATTGAAGGTCCAAGTGAGGAAGAAGAGGAGGAACCCATACTAGAGGATGAAAGGGAGTAAAATGGGGATTCACATGATTCTCAAACAATAATCTCATTTCCTGCACTCTCAGGTTTCAATGCTCCACAAACTCTCAATGTGATGGGGTTCTTAAAGAAGTAGAAGGTAACAGTGTTGATTGACTCAGGTAGTACTCATAATTTCATCAACAAAAAGTTAGCTACTCGTCTAAATTATTTTATATATCTAGCTCCAGAGTTTTAGGTTTTGATTGCAGATGGTGGTATAGTTAGTTGTTCAAGGAAGTGTCATAGCATTAAATTATCCATGGGATATTATCAACTGGATACCCCAATGTATGCTAGTGGGATAGTACAATAGCTTACTACATTGGGAATGATTGAGATGAACTTCCAAGAACTATTCATGAGATTTCAATTAGAAGGAAGGCTAGTGGAGCTAAGGGGGTTGAAGGAAAAATCCCCAAAAATTGTAATATCTCATCAAATACAAAATTTTCTTAAGAAAGGAGTGGATGGATTTGTGGCCCAACTATGTTCATTAGAAGTCTCTCAATCTGATGCTCCTACTCATCCAAATTTGTAATCTATAATTGATCATCACTCAGTTATTCTTGAAGATATGCCTAAAGGACTTCCTCTTAAGAGGGATCATGATCATGCTATACAGTTAGTCCCAGGGATCCAACTATTGAACACCAAGCCTTATAGGTATCCACACATACAAAAGAGTGAGATAGAATTTTTTTTTGAGGAGATGCTAGAGGTAGGAATTATCAGGCATAGCCAAAGTGCTTACTCCTCATCTGTGGTGATGGTATGTAAGAAGGATGATACTTGGGGTATGTTTCCATATTATAGAGTACTCAACATGTACACCATTAAAGATAAGTTTCCTATTCCAGTCATAGATGATTTGCTAGATGAATTGAATGGAGCTATGCATTTTACCAAGTTAGATCTTAGATCTGGTTATCATCAAATTCAGATTAAGGAGGAAGATATTTGTAAGGTGACATTTCAGATTCATGAGGGTCATTATGAATTTTTGGTTATGCCATTTGGTCTTACCAATGCACCATCTACATTCCAAAGTTTGATGAATTCCATTTTTAAGTTCTTGAGAAAGTTTGTGTTAGTATTCTTTGATGATATATTGATTTATAGCAAGACTTGGGAAGAACATTTTCAACATGTGGATCAAGTATTACAAATACTTGAAGATCATAAACTCTATGCTAAGCCATCCAAGTATGATTTTGGTCTTACAAAGGTGGAGTATTTGGGACACATAGTTTCACATGAAGGAGTAAAGTTGGACCCTAACAAAATTAAGGCTATCATGGAATGATCTATTCCAAAAACCATTAAGAAACTGAGGGGTTTCTTTGGATTAACAGGGTACTATAGAAGATTGGTCAAGAATTATGGTCATATAGCAGCACCTCTCACCACTCTATTGAAGAAGGATTCTTCTCATTGGAACGAGTCTGCCAATAAAACATTTAAGAGATTGAATTAGGCTATCTATAAAACTCCAGTGCTTGCCACTCCTGACTTCACCAAGGAATTCATTATGTAATGCAATGCTTCTGGAAATGGGATAGGAGCAATTCTCATGTAAGAAGGTTGACCAAATGATTTTGAGAGTCATCAATTAAAGGGTAAGAATCAACTAAAACCTATTTAGGAGAAGGAAATGCTAGAAATCCTCCATGTAGTTAAACAATGGAGGCCTTATCTATTGGGTAGACACTTCAAGGTTAAGACAAATCATGATAGCCTAAAATATTTTTTGGAACAAAGACTATCTTCTAAAGAGCAACAAAAATGGGTCACTAAGATGGTAGGATATGACTTTGAGATTGTATATAAGAAAGGGAAATAAAATATTGTAGCAGATGCACTTTCAAGGAAGGATGAGAAAGATGAAGCCTTATTGTGTGCCCTTTGAATATTACAAGAAAATTGGGTGGAGGAATCCAAAGCAGAGTGGCAAAATGATGCTGCGACAAGTAATCTCATTGAACAATTAAAAAGTGATCCTAGTAGTTCAGATAAATTTTGTTGGAAGGGAGATACTCTTTGGTATAGAGAGCATTTATATCTCTACAAGAATTCCACTCTTAAACACAAAATTATCACAGAGTTGCATGAGTCTCCAGTGGGTGGTCATTCAGGTTTTTTGAAGACATATCATCAAGTCAAGCAAGATTTTTTTTGGGAAGGGATAAAAGGTGATGTTCAAAAATTTGTGGCTAAATGTTTGGTTTGTCAAAGGAATAAAGGGGACACAATTAAGACACCAGGTCTCTTGCAACCCTTATCTATTCCTAGCCAACGTTGGAAAGAGGTATCCATGGACTTCATCACAGGGCTTCCAAAATCTAAACGTCATAATGTCATCATGGTGGTAGTTGATCGCCTCAATAAATATGCACATTTCATTGTATTATCACATCCTTTTATAGTAAGTATTGTGGGAAAATATTTTTTGCAGAATATCGTACAACTACATGGTACACCTAAGGTTATTGTTAATCATCGTGATCCTATCTTCACTAGTCACTTTTGGAAAAAATTATTCTCATGTTTGGGTACTCAATTGGCTCCTAGCTCTTCATACCACCCTCAATCAGATGGGAAAACTAAGGTTGTTAATAAGTGTTTGGAAGGATATCTACGTTGTTTCACTTCAGAGAAATGGTCTCAATGGGTAGATTGGCTACCACTTGTAGAATAGTGGTATAACACTTCCTTTTCATAGCTCATAAAAAATGTCTCCTTTTTTGGCACTTTATGGATATCATCCTCCTCCCACCACATCATCAATAAAGGTGTCACCAAGAGTCCAGGTAGTAGAAGACCACTTGCTTCATCAACAAAAAGTACTGTCAAGACTCAAGGAGAATTTAGCCATGGCACAAAATTGAATGAAACAACAAGCAGACCAACATCGTAGTGAATGAAGTTTTGAAGTTGGGGATTGGGTGTTCTTGAGATTGCAACATTATAAGAAAATATCACTAAGGAAAAAAAAATTGTCTCCGAGGTATTATGATCCAGAACAAATTATGCAAAAGATAGGTAGTGTTTCCAACAAGCTAGGGTTGCCACCAGCAACAAAGATACATCCATTTTTTCATGTTGTCATTTTGAAGAAGGTAATTGGGCATAATATTCCCACTCAAACAACACTACTAGAGCTCGATGAAGAAGGAAGAATCATTTTGGAACCAGAGTGCATTCGTCCAACACGCACAAAGAAGTTGAGGAATAGAACTCTCACTAAGTATCTCATTCAATGGAATAATTTACCAGTTCAAGATGCCACATGGGAGTACGAGGAGTTCATTCAAAAAAATCCAAACTTCATTAGCATTGAGGACAATGCTTCTTTGAAGAAGGGAGGCATGCTACGCCCTTAATATTAGTGTTTATCAGGTTATGAATAGTTAGCTTGTTGCTATCTTAGCTATCTATTAAGTCATATTATCATTAGTATATTGTTATTTAGTTGTTTAGGTTGTCCTAAGACTTATATAGTTGTGTCTAAGTCGGCCTAGGTGATATCCTAGGAATAAATAGGTATATATAGGAGGCTGTGAGTCTTGTTTTATCATATGGTTGTGAAGTGTGTTCTCATAAAAGATATTTGGAGATTTTCCCCCTCAAAGTGGCTTGTTATTCTAAATTATTATCAATTATTTGCAGTATATTTCATATCATATTCTTCTATTGTGCAAGTTATTTCATAACATTCTCTTTTTCACCTTTTTCTTCTTTAGTATGCTTCGAAGGATCATCATTAGGCATTTCTGGCTCATCTTCTCCTTCATTTTTCTCACTAACTTCATTATAAATATTAATTTCAACATCAAAATTATCAGGAATACCTTCATTACCTGTACCCAAAGAATCATTTTCCTTACCTTTTTTAGCAGCACCATCGTCGGCAATTTTTTGCATAGCATATTTTTTGTTGTCTCCTTGATAATTTTAGTTGTTTCCTTCCTCACTTTCCTTGTCATTTTCTTGTTTCTTGTCATCAACATATTTACCCTACCCTTCATTTAGAACATTTCGGCATAGATCTTTTTCAGGGATTCTAGATCATCAAGAGTCAAGGAAGACATAATCTTATTATATGTTGCATTTCTAATCTTTTCTTCAAACACAACACCCCAAGATCTTCTTTTCATTAGATCATCCCACATGCTTTTAGGAACATCTTTCTTTATGTTATCCCATTTTACTTCTAAGACAATGACATACTCAATAATAGCTAAAAGTAGTGTTTTCTTGTCTACTTCTCCAACATTATCATAGTATAAAGCTCTGGGTTGAAGCATATTTTGAAAAGTCAAAAAAGAAGTAAGAGTCAGCTCAAGTTTATATCGAGGACTAGAATTTACTGGAATATCTTGTTGATCTTTCTGGTCAATAGAGGTTTCATCAACTACCTTTTGCTTCTTTGATGTAGGCTTTATGTGCACATGTATACCAAAATCATGCTCTTCTTCATCTTTAGAAAATGACACAATATGTACTCTTTTAGAACCAATGACTCCTATAGATGCACTTTCACCGAAGGGTAGACCTCCTCTTTTTCTCCTTATTAGTATTTCTTTAGGATCTTCTTCTTCTTGGTCCTGATCATCAGTAACACTCAAATTATTTTCTCTCATTTCCTTTTCTTTCCTTCCTCTCTTAGCAATGGTGACCAAAGCAGTCTCTTTCCTCTTCCTAGATCTAGTGGTATGTCTAGAAAACAAAACCTTTACATTTATCATCCTTTCCAAGTTCATTCATAGCTGCAAGAGTTGCAGAGGATTTTGAAGAGGTATTTCTACCGTATCTTCTCAAACTAGATGACTCTGCCTCTCTTTGTGCCACCATATCCCTTCCAAGAGCAATCTCCTCATCAATAAAACTAGCATCTTTAAGTGTTTTCTCCATTTTCTTCCTAATCTTAGGCTTCCATTTTTCCATATGAATTTCCATAGACTTCTCTGCATATGTCACACTCCTAGGTTCATTAGGGTCCTCTAGATTCTTCAGCAACATATGTACACAACCTTTAGCTTGTTCTTTTGTTATCTCATAACCAAGAGGTTGAATCTAGATAGTTCGAGGTTCTATGGCCTCAATCATGCATTCATCAGTGGAGACATGAAATATGATTTCATGCTTATACTTCACAATTTTCCTCAGAATTCTATCTCTTTAATTTATATTTCCTTTCAACATTTCAAAGAAACTTGTTAGTGCATCCTCTTGAGAATTCAAATTTTCAATATTATGCATGTGCTAAAAAAATATAATCCCCCACTAGTCTAGATGGGTTCTAAAATACATCTTCACTTTTTATTTTGCATGCCAACCTTTGACGCACCATATATCTAGAGGGTTCTTACAATTTTTAGATAAAGCTCCCCCTACAACCTTGCTAGGTCTAGTTACTGAACAAATCATTTGTACTGAATGAGGGCACCGATTCATTAGTTTTCTTTAGGTCTTCTTTCCTTTTCCAAATCTCACTCATTTCTTGCTTAATCTCATGTTTTTCAATCTTCTTTGTAGATTCACTATTTTCTACCAGATTGGTCTCCTTACTCTTCTTGCTTTTGCGGACTCTTGAAACATGTCCTAGTTTGTTGCAGTTATAGAAAACTATTTTTTTGATTAGATTGACTCTATTGAATCTTGTTCTACACTAATTAGCTTTATTTCGATACTTTTTGAAAGTATAATAGTAGCCATTAAAATATTGGTTCATTCTTCCATTAAACTGATTCATCATCGAAGTTCTACACTCACTTTCCCTATGTCCAAATCTTTTGCATGCAAAGCATTGTACAAAAAAAGGACCAAGGAATTGATTCATCCTACTTCTACATTCAATTTCCTTATGACCAAATTTATTGCATGAAAAAAAAGTTCCATTAAAAGAAGGGTACCTTTATGCATTGAGTTGTCTCATCGGAGGTCTTTTAGATGAGTTCATTGAATTTTCTTTCTACTTTCCTTTATTCTAAACCTTCTAATTGTTCATAGTCTTAGAACTCTCACTGGTATCATTTCCTAGACCACTTTTATCTTTACCCAATTTCTATCCTACAATTAATTCAATGAGCCTATCTGAGCTACTTTTGAAGTTGTTTTCACAGAGTTTCACCTTCTCTAGATCCACTTTCATATTCACAATTTCTTGCTCAAGCTTAGTGCAATCTTTAGACTTTCTTTGCACCAATTTTTCCAAACAATCTTTGATTATTTTCTTTTCTTCCACTTGTACTTTCAAACTAGCAATATCTTCATTAGCCTTCTTCAATTGATTAGTCACTTCCTTATGTGTGTCTTTGAACTTTTCCAATTGCTCCTTAAGTTTCTGGACACATGCATTCACATCTTCAAGATTCTCTTTCAAATCTCTATTTTCTCTTTCAAATTTATCAAGATCCTCAAGAGAAGTTTGAAGCTCTCCTTTATCATCAATTTATTCCATCTATAGGATCTCCCTCAATCTATTAGGCTTAATTGTAGGAACCAAGCTCTAATACCAATTGTTAAAGATCCAAGATACTAAGAGGGGGGGTGAATTAGTATCTTCTTAAATTTTCTAATCAGATACCATGCAATTATTCCAATGCAAACAATAGCAGAAATAAATAAAAGCATTAACAAAACATAAGATCAGAGAACACAAGAACACCAAGATTTTTACATGGAAAACCAAAAATGGGGAAAACCGCAGTGATTTTTAGCTCACAATATAGTATAACTGGTTATAGAATATTAAAAAATGGGTGGCTCACTATTGAGACTCACTGTCTAAAGACAAAGGCTCACTACCTATAGAATTACAATGATTGAATGGATTTTAGCTAGAAAATGAACTGACATAGTATACCTAATAAGTGCATATTTAGTTCCAAATAAAGCTCAATATATGTACTTGACACACTTCATTATGTTCACACTACTTTTCATCATCACACACTCACATGCCTCTTCTCCAAAAACTATTTATTATATATACCCAATCTCTTTCAAAAGCATCAATTAGGTTGGCCTAATTAGATGTAGTTCTTATTTACAAAATATCAACTGTCGGCCTCAAGCTATGAAAAAGATAATACACACGCTTCAACAAGTCAGCATAGACCTAGAATAGGCACACAAATATCTGCATATCAAAGGTTAATTTTACATAATACATCTATCAAGTTAGCCAAAGATGAACTAGAAAACACAACTACAAAATACCAATGGTGGCACAATATGAACAAATGAATACGTGAGATCTTGTATGAACAAGCTCTCGACACCTATAAACCTTTTCCCAAAACTACAAGAAACATATATCACCAGAAAACAAATGTAGATCAAAATATCAGAGGATCTAAGAAAAATACCAGTTCAGATACTAGACTAGAATACTAGAGTAACTTCAGACTTGATCTTGTAGTTGCAATTCATATATCATGGTGACATCAATGACAAACAAAAAGGGTACTAGAATGAGATGTTCTCCAATTTTCCAACACAACTAATGAATGTGTGTTGCAAGATGTAGCTCCTAATGTTGTATTTTTGTAGATAACTAGATTGGGGTGTTCATTCTCTCGTCTTTTCAATGAGTATCCTTTTATGCAATAAAGTGCACTATTTAGAGTCCTTTAGCTTACATACGCATGTATAGTCATATGGGCATTAAAGTGGGGGCTAAATGTGGCATAGAAAATTGGACACTCTTGACAAAAGAGTCAATTTCATGCATAATTAGACCTACTTTTGAGTACCCTTGCACTATTTATTCTTCAAAAAAACATTTATAGGCCCCTAAGACCCATTATTTAGAGACCTATTTCACCTAAGAAATCACTTAAAACCTGGAAAACAACACTCAATTCATTCATATCTTGAAAACTCATCTTTAAAAATCACTATTGGGACCCATTCACAACCTTGGGTGAATGAGTCACTTCTGGTGGGACCCATTCATCAAGGGTGGAAAATGAGTCCCTTTTGAGGGAAATTTCAATTTTGAGTAGGAATTCAATTAGTTCAACTTAATTTTTTGGTGAACGTCAGCCTCTTAGGTCTAAATAGTGGTAAAATTAGGTGTTAATGCTTATAAATACTCATTTAAAGTCATTTTGCACAACTCTTAGTTATTTTTCATAAAGCAAATTCTAAAGTTAAGTCTTCTACAACATGTTTCATTAGCAAAGTTAAAGTTTTTAGGACATCAAACTAGGGATTTTGCAGGTCTTGAAGCTGACTCTTCATTCAAGATTCAAAATTGTAAAGAGTCAATGATGGATACCTATGGTGAATCATGGAGAAATTTACATTCAGGAGATGCAACTATCCATCAAATCACACCTAAAGACTTGTTTTCAAAGTGATTCCATCTTCCATTTCTTCTATATCTTTAGATTAAGTTTTGCATTTTATTTACATCTCATTTGCATGTCCTTTAATCTCTATTTTTGATGTGTTGTAGAATTTCTAGGGTTGAAGTTTTGCATCATTCAAATCACATTTGCAACTCTTATTCTATCACAATAGAATAGGGTTTTGACATACTTCAGACTTTCCTAGGCTTTAAAACACTTAATGGTAAGGTTTTATGCATGTTTTTCTCTATTTAAGGTTTAATTACCCTAATAGGGGTTTGTCCAAGGAAAACCCCCATTAGACAAACAATTTTAAGTTTTTTGTTCAAATTTTCCAAGATCCCTATTCGAGTTTCCATGAGAAAGTGCTATACAAGTGTTAAGGTGCAAAACAGAGATCTGAAATCATAAAAAATTCAACGTGGATTGATTCACCAACCATGGTGAATGAGTCCCTCATGAGGTTAATTTTTGAATTAGACATTGATCTAGACACAGAGTTTGCAGAAACTAGTTTCTGGGCAGAAAACCTTGACCTGGGATTGATTCGCCGATGGTGACAAATGAGTTCTAGTCAACTCAAAAAAAATTTTTTTTACATTTCTAGATCAATTTCTAGTCCTCTTCAACTTCGTAGGTGCACACATTCTAAAATATAGCTTTTGTTCAATTTTAATTGCATTTTTGTTCATTCTTTTAAGCTTTTTGCAAACATCACTGTGTTTTCAAACATTGCATATTTCTTAGATTTTGCATTTAGATCATTGTGTTTAGTCATACTTACATCATCCATTTCCTAATTTGAATGAACCAACACAAATTTGGGTGGTCTATCTCTCTTCTTTTAGGTGAAAGATAATAAGAGTGCAAGAGTAGTCCATAGACATTTCTTTGATTTTTTGGTTCAACTATAAGCGAAAAAAGCTCAAAATCCTCTCAATATAAAAATTTCTTCCAAATTAGAAATGAATTTATTGTACATTGTAAATATTGGAAAATATGAGTCGTATTGAAAAAAAAAAGTTATGATTCTTTATGGATATGAAAACATAGAAGCCATATAGGATAACCCAAAAATAACCATGATAAATGGGAATAATCAACTGGGAATGCTAATGAGAGAAACCATATTAGTTTGACATGTATGTATAATTTGACACTAATAGTCAAATAGTGATAACTAAAGGGTATTATAATAATATCTAGGATATCATAAGAGAAATGTGAGCTTTCATAAAAATTGTAAGGTTGGAAAATGGTATGGTATACAAGTGTTACATTGATATTGTTATTTATGATGTTATGCAACACTCTATAGGTAATGAGGCTTGTTCCTAGGATTAGGATAGACCAAGGTTGGGAATAACCAAATTGGTCAGTCAGATCACTTTAATGTTACATCATTTTTGGAATGGAATTCTTGTTATATGTGTGTGGATAAACGGGGTCAAGAGTTATTTATGGTCATTATATTTACCAATTCAAGGAAGGGGGTGGGTCAACAAAGGACAAAACTTCATAGAAAATGAGTTCAATTCTTAATATCAAACTTTATATATATATATAAAATCTCTACCTAGAGTAAGTGTAAGTTACCATTGTGTACATTTGTTGGTTAACTATGAGTTATTATTGCATAACTAGTAGGGAGTGTTATGCATGTAGGTGGGTATCCACTATATGGAAGCACTAGTTATATAGGACACCAGACCATGCCAAGGTAGGCTTTATATTATAGAGTTCCCGTACCAATCTCTTTGTTGAATGGAGATCCATCTTACCAGTTAGGAAGATGTGTGGGGAACTATAGTAAGTCTGTGGTTGTAGGAAAAACACTTGGATGATGCTATCCCTCATGTTGTTGGTAGTTGAGACTTTAGGATGTATTCTCCAATAGGGGACATCTCGACTAATTGTACTCTTCATCTATTTATCCCTTCATCCATTAATACTCTTGTAAGTTATGTTATCTAATTATGATCTTGCATCTTTATGAAAATTGTATTTGAAAGTTTAAATCATTACTTGTTATTATGTAATATTATTTTATTCATGAAATGAAATTTTTAATGGGTTTATTTCAAATGTGCAATGTGTTATTGAAATAGAAAGTTTTATTTCTATGTATTGGTGAACTTGATCTTTTTACATTTATGGGTTAAAACTTAGGTGAAAACAATAGGGTAAACATTGGGCTTGTTTCAAGTGGCATTAGAGCTACCAAATTCAACACTGGAACCTATAAGCTCATTACATAAGTATTATGCAAATATTATTAGTGGTTAATAAGTTCTTATGCTAGAATGATAGGGAGAAGAACAAGGGAAATAGTAAGAAAATTTTCCTAAAAATTGTCTAAATTTGGGGCTAGAGAATAATCATCCTTGGAGGTTGAAACTCCTAAACCAACAACTCATTGAGAGACACCTTTGGATTGCAGAAGTTATGCAATTGGGTTCAATAGGAAGGTTATGGAGGATTACCTATGAGTATCTCCACTCTTCAAAAAATTTCAAATGACTTTGAGGGTGAGAAAGAATTGAAGTGGTCCCTCTTTCTAATAGCAACCTATAGTTGCAAGTATTCAAATATCATGGTTTAAATAAATATAATATTAATTTTCAACTATGATTTATGTCTATTCATACAAGCGCTTAATTAGAGAAATTAATTGTTAGCATAAAATGTAAAGTATAGTTGAAGTAGAAAAGTGAACTTATTTTGAATCAAAACCAACTAGAAATGTAGCTAGGAGGTAGGATAACCTTCTTCCAATCTTGATTCAAAATGAGATTAAAATCTATCAATGATAATTGAAATCAAGAGGGAGATTCGGTAACTTGGAGTTTAGACTAGAGACCAGAATGGGTTAGAAAAATAAATAACTAAAAAAGATAAAGATGAAAGATGACTTGATCCGACCAACCAAAATGAGCTTGGTCAATTTAGAGTAAGGATTTGAAAATGAGACCAAACAACAATTGAAGTGAATGGTAATGAGAAAAATGAAATAAAAAATAATTTGGATGAAAATTTCTTAGAAAGATTATTGCAAGGAAAAAGGCATGGACAGTAAAACATACTATTCATATAAGGGGTCATATCTAATAGAGAATAGTTCGTTGAAGTTCAAATGGAACTTACAAGTCCATCAACAAAATTAGATTTTTGTTTAGTTCCTTTATAGATCATTTGAAGATGATCCAGAGATAAGTTTGATATGGAAAGAGACTATGTAGCCTAATTAGAAGAATAATTAGATAATCTTGAGAGAAAAACATATATACAGGGTATACTTAGTGAGTGTGAGTAAGACAAGCAACAATTATTCAACTATCAAAATGCAAAAAAAAATGAATAATAAATCAATTCGAATAATTTGGAGAAAATAAATAATTATTAAGAGTTCAAATTTTAATATGATCTAACATTTTGGAAACACTGAGGAGGGAAAAGAGAGTATGTGGATAGAGATAAGTACCATATTGAATGAAGTTTAATGATGTATTTTCCATCTAAGAGAACTTTTGATTTCTCTATAAGACATGGCTCAAAAACCCTACCATAAGAAGGTTGTTGAAGTTAAAGGTTAATGTATTGGAACTATTAGTGAAAGATTTGTAATGGTCAAGAAAATCTAGTCTTTTGACAAAATGAGAGAGAAGTAATTGCAACTCAATTTTATAATTTCTTGTATCAGAATAAAAATATGTGATTATTACTGATGCTTTGGAAAAAGTTTAGGTACTATGCCTATTCAAAAAAGACAATATTATCACCAATGAAATAGGAAAGTGAAAATTTATGAATGAAAACATGATCCACATAATTTTGAGCTATCAGAAAATGTTCATACTTGGTAACTATTTACCCATTAATCAAGTCTAGAAATATTTTTGGTGATAATATCAAGCCATCATGATCTAACAAGAATTGTTAATGAAACAATTCATTAGAAGAGATAGATTGAGTTGAAATCGGACTACGACTTTGGAAATAATAATTTAAAGGGAAAAATAAAGCCAAAATATGGATGCCCTAAGATGAAGGAGATATATCTCCTCTATAATATTTAATCATTATATTTGAAAGAATAAAGTGTGGTATAATTCCAAGGAATATATTTCATTTAATAAGAATGGAATATTATGAATCAAAGGGAGAACCTAAGTACCAAATTCTAAAGAATTACAGAATGAGGTGTGGTAAATTGATGTCATATTCAAGAAAAAATGGAATGACAAAATTATTGACTAATGTGAAACCACTATATTCTCGAAGGAAAAAATGAGATATGTTGCAAGGTATGTAGTGAATTGTCTACAATATCAGAGGGTAAAGAAATGATGTCATCACAAGCATGAATTTTATATTCTCATGAAATTCTAGAGAGGAAGTGATAGATCATTAAAATAATTTTGATCTTTCTATATCAATGCATTTCGTATAATGTTATGGGGGATAGACTCATGAATGTAACCAATTTCTTATTGGAAAATTTTTATTTGTAGTGTATGATGAGCCTAGTTTATGGTCTAATTTTGGGTATAACTTATGATTTATTTGCTGAAGTTAACTATTGATATTTTTATGATATTTCTTGAAAACTATAGACATTGGGGCTAACCTTATTTCTACAAATCTTTAATGACATTGGCATGTTATATGGACTACCTATATTAAATTTTCATGTGGTCAATGAATATTCTTTAAGGTGGTTATAGATATGTAATTATTGTGTGTGCTAATCTTTCCATGCAGATATAATTTAAGGATGCTAAATTGAGGAAGACACCACTAGCTAGGTGTACACCATAACGTCTAGCAAGGGAATTGTTCAAAGGTCAAAGGAGGTCGATGGAAAGAGATTCCCCATGAAAATTGATTGTAACCCCCTTGTAATCGACTTTAATTCTATTGAGTGAATATTGGCATTATTGTTGTACTAAATTTGTGGGCACGTCTGACTATATTCCATTCACATGTAACTGCCTCTCTGTTTTCTCTGCTTTCCCTTAAATGGCATCCTCACAATTTGTGGAGTTGATCATCTTGCATAGTTGGTAACATAAATAAGGATCATATGTTCCTTTTTAGGAGGTTGCATGATCTAATACTGTACTCATATTTTTAGTTTTTAGTGATATAGTTACACTGCTCTATTCTACACATGTTTCCTAATGAATAAAATGAAGTTTTGAGTTTAAGCATCTGATTTTTCATTAGTAGTAGAGGATACTCATCCAAGGGGGACCACTTGGTGATAAATTAATCTTTTAGTTTATTTTAACCTATTTATTACTTTATATTCAGTAATTGGTTAAGAATCTAGTGCTTATAGTTCCTGTAGCCACTAGAATTCCATTTTGTGGTTGCTCTTGTAGCCAAAGCATTGTAGTTTCCTATTTTTTGTTCATATTTTCATTTATGTCATGAATTTAAGCTTAGTATGGTTGTTGGTTGATGTTCATCATTTATGTTATTCCTTTATAAGAAATTTACTTTCAACAATATGTCTTACTTAGCTATGGAATGAAAATGACTACTTTGAGTTCCAAGTGCACATATTGTACTCACCCATTTCAAGTTCATATCCTTGGGTTGACAAGTTAAATGAACCTTCATGATTATTGAAATAGCTATTCATGTGATATTTCCAATCTTTGAATCACAACAATAAAGGCCTAGTTGTCAAATCATTGTAGGAGGCCAACATTTTTGGTTCCGTTGTTAGGGATGGTGTCAAACTAGGGAGTTCTTTAGAGTTATTGCTAGTTTTTCTTATTGTAATATTTCTGAAAGTTTTTCTTAGTGTACCCCTCATTTAGGAAGTAATGACTCCCCTTATTCTTTACCAATTATTTGTGTGAGTTGATACCACATGCATAGAGGAAGGAGAAGGGATGCTTATGAGAGATTCCTTGCTAACAATCCTAATCCATTCCAACTAGTTGAATATTAGAACTTTCCAAGAGAAGAAGAAAAAGAAGATCTAGACCCCTTTGCTAATGCATTTCTTGATCTGACTAGCTCTGAAGTTTCCTCTAAAGACCAAAATCATCTTGAGAACCCCTTTACTTTGGAACTACATCAAGCAGGCATAGGTGACGAAAATAGAAAAAAACCTAACCAACCAACTTTTCCTTTCCTAATTTCCCATTAGAATGAAGTTGACAACATCAAAGATATCCTTGCTTGAGCAATCCCCAAGTTTTATGGACTTGTCATAGAATATTTTGATACCTTCTTGTTTGAGTTTGACATAATCTGCAAGAGTTATGACTATACCACTAATGCCCATAGGATTAAGCTATTTTCTACCACACTGAAAGAAGTTGCATTAAGATGGTTCATGAGCCTAGTTAAAGATACTGTGGAAACTTGGGAGGACATGAAGACAAAATTCCTTGAAAAATACAAGGAGTATTGTAGAGGTAGTGACATGAGAAGAGGTGACATTTTCTAGGATGCACCAAAAGGAAGATGAGATCTTGGAGGATTACATTGCAAGGTTTTTTTTTTTCTTAGAAAAATATCCTCACCATACACTTAATGAAGCCTCATAAAAGTTTATTTTCCTAAGAGGGATCAATGATAGCTACACTGATGCCTTGGACCTAGTGGGAGGAGGAGATATCTCCCAAGTTCCTTGGGAGGATATCAAGAAAATATGTTAGAACTCCTTTAGGGCAGCTTCAAAGAAAGGGAGAGCTTACCAATCCTCTATGGGTATGTCATCTACCAATGGAGTCTCAAGAATGGAGATTACTCATTTGTTGGCTGAATTCAAGAAAGACATTATAAACAATCTAGCTACTTAGTTGGATACACTTTAGGCCAAGAATAAACAATAGGAGGAAGAGTCAATGTCGGCAAAATATTTCCCCCATTGTAGACAAAAGAAGGACTAGAGATGCAAGATGGTAGATAATATTGAAGGAAAGTATATTTCACCCAAGTTAAAGCCAATTTAGATTGAAGAATATGAAGTCTTCTATGTTGCACAACGGAGGCCTTGTGCTCCAAGACAAGGTATGCCACCATATCCACTCTCTTATGTTGGGCCATATTTGAATTCCTATTCATCTGGTAACCAATGGAAGCCCCCATATCCATCCAGATATGGAGGGTATCCACCAAGACCTTGGGGTAACCCTCCAAATGCTTGGACTAATCATCAAAACTCTCCACCCCAATGGAAACAACTTCAAGGGAATCAACAACAATTTATAGGACATTGGTAGCCACCTCTAGGAAATTGGAAACAAACAAATCAATGGAGGGGAGGACAACAATGGCCTACCCAGACAAGCTGTTACATGTATCCACCTTCTCAATACCAACAACCTTCTATAATGTCTCCACCTACTAATTCAAGCTAAAATCCACCTAAACCTACTCAGCCACCAGCTCAGCCCACACCCAATCTAAATAAAAAACCACATCAATAGCCTTTATACTATGCTTAATTCAAACCAATTCCCTGCATATGTTGGGAGTTTAAGTGACATCCACTAGCATTCAGGAACTACTTTACCAACCCCTTCCAAGCCCATTATCATTGATCTTCCTATGGAAGAGGAAGAAGAACCTCTAAATGATCTCATTTAGCCAAGTACGCCTAAAAATCCTAAACCAATCCAAGTCAAGTAGACTAAACAAGAACCACCATTTCCTTAGAGTTTGGAAATTACCAAGAAGAAGGAAGAAAAGGAGGACCCAACCTTTGATATCTTGGATTAGCTAAAGCATGTATGTGTCCAGATACCCCTATTTCAATCCATAAAGGATGTCTCAATCTATGGCAAGGAAATAAAAGAAGCATGCCTCAAGAAGCTAGGAAGGAAGAAGAAAGACCCCACTACGGTTCATGTGGTGGGACAAATATCTAACATCATGCTTGGAAAAATGACTATCCCTAAGTACAATGACCTAGTTAGTCATGTGGTAGTAGTTGTTATAAATGGGATTCAAATAAAGAATAATCTAATTGATTTAGGGGCAACAATAAATGTAATGACTAAGGATATCCTTCAGAAACTAAATTTTCCAAGCATGGGATCTACTCCTAGTATCCTATAGCTTTCTAATAGTTCTATTGTTAAGCCTAATGGTGTAGTGGAGGACATTGTTGTAATCCTAGACTCCTAGGAGTACCCAACAGAATTTATGATTCTTTCTCCTAAAGATACACTAGGCGTGTATCCCATTATTCTTGGTAGGCCCTGGTAAGCAAATGCATATGCATATATTGGATGTCAATTAGGTGTCATGACTATTTCTGATGGGAAGAGCACCAAAAATTTTGTTCTTTATACTCCTTCTCAACCATCCCATGATGAGGATAATCTTGTATGGCCACATGTTGGTGAAGAGGCTAAGGAAGTTAATTATGTGGCATAGCTTATGATTTTAGGAAGAAGCTCCTTCATTAAGCTTCAAGAAAAAGATGAAGTATTGGATAACATCATTCAGAACCATTGTGAAGTGGAAGAAGCATCATCTTCTCATTCTTCTACTCCACTCAAGACAATTCTACCTTCTCTTCCTACAACCACTATTCCTATAGACGTTCTTCTTACAGTCACTCTTCCTACAGCCACTCTTCTTGTAGTTGGAATTCCTAAATAAATAGGTATGTATCATACATTGCTTCCATATGAACTCAAGGTACCATTTGTTAATGAAGCATCTATGATAGAGCTAACTACACAAGTACAGGTGTTAGAAAGAAAGTATCTCAATGTTAACAAAAAATTGAGTGAAGAACAATAATTATTATTGGAAAACTTATTAGGGACCCACCAACATGCATTTGTGTGGGACTGTCATGAGATGAAGGGATTGGACCCTAAGCATTGCACTTACAAAATTTACATCAAAGATGATTGCACCCCAGTGAGGCAGCCATAAAGAAGAATTAACCCTGCACTGAGAGAAGTTGTAAAAGGAGAATTGGAGAAATTGCTAGATGCAGGATTTATCTACCCCATTTTAGATAGCTAGTGGGTGTCTCCATTAGTGATTATTCCTAAAAAAGGAGGGAAATGGAGAGTTTGTGTTGACTATAGGGAACTCAATGCTGCCACCAAAAAGGACCATTTTCCCTTACCTTTCATAGATCAAGTTTTGGACTCACTTGCAAGAAAGCAATAGTTTTCTTTTCTAGATGGATTCAACAAATACAACTAGATCCAAATTTCACCAAAGGACCAAGAGAAGAGAAACTTTACATGTCCATGGGAGACCCATGCCTAGTCAATACTCCCATTTGGCTTATGAAATGCACTTGTAACTTTTCAGAGGGTAGTCATTAGCATATTTTCAAACATTTCTCATGATTGCATATAAATTTATATGGATGATTTTATCACCTATGGTATTGATTTCAATGAAGCATTAGAGAATATTAGGAGAGTCCTATAGAGATGTGAAGATCACAATCTCTCTATAAATAGTGAAAAGTGCTTCATGATGATGCAGGAAGTGTAGTCCTTAGCCACTATATCTCCCCAAAAGGAATTCAAGTGGATCCTACAAAGATTGAGGTGATCAAAAATCTACCCACACGTACAAAATAGAAGGATGTTAGGAGTTTATTCCACCATGAAAGATATTATAGGTGTTTCATCAAGGATTTTAGAAAAATAGCAGGACCATTGTATACTCTTCTCACTAAAGATGTTGAATTCCAGTGGACTAAAGATTGTGACAAGTCATTTTTTGATTTGAAAGTAGCCTTGACTCATGCTCCTGTACTCAAAGGACCTGATTAGGAGCTTCTTTTTCACATCCATACAGATGCAATAGATTATGCCATAGGAGTAATCTTAGGACATAAAGAAAGAGCTATTAAAAATGCCATTTATTTTGTCAACAAAAATTTGTAGGGAGTTGAATTCAACTATATAGTTACAAAGAAAGAAATGTTGGCAGTGATCTATGCCTTGAACATATTTAGGAATTACATAATAGGTTACCAAATATTTGTTCACACTGATCATGCAGCCATTAGATATCTCATGAATAAACCTTTGATCTACGGTAGGCTAGCAGGATGGTTATTCTTGATGCAGGAGTTTGACTAACCATTATAGATAAACCAGGGAAGGCCAATGTTGCTGTAGATTTTCTCTCAGGGATGACTACATCAACAGACAATCAAGCCATATATGACTCTTTTCCTAATGGGTATCTATTCTCCATCAATGGACAAACACCCTAGTATGCTAACATAACTAATTATATGGTCACAAGTAGGGTTCCACCTCACTTCTCTTTTAAAGAGAGGAGGGAACTCATTGACAAATATTTTCCTTCCTCATGGATTGTTGGTTGTTTGCTTTATACTGGACCAGACCATGTCATAAGGAGATGTGTGAGAGAAGATGAGACATATATAATTTTCCATGCATGCCATGACAAACCATGTGGAGGACATTTTGCAGCCAAGAGGACAATAATGAAGATTTTGAACATAGGATATTACTGGCCAATACTCTCCAAGGATGCAGGAAGGTATACAAAAAAATGTGATAGATTCCAAAGAATGGGTAGACCAACCAAATCTGATGAGGTACCAATTTTCCCTTAGATAGAAATCACTCCCTTTAAAAAGTGGGGATTGGATTTTGTAGGTCCCATTGACCCTCCATCAAATGGTAAGTATTATATCCTAGTATGCACTAATTATGTAACTAAGTGGGTAGAAGTTAATGCCATGAAACATGCAAGAGACACAAAGGTTGTAGAATTTCTTTATGAGGAGATTTTCACAAGGTATGAAGTTCCATGAGAGATAGTGATTGATCAAGGGGCTTAATTCAAATCCACCATTATTGCAGCACTAGTTAATGAGTACAACATAAGACATAGGAAGTCTACTCCTTATCACCCTAGGTTAATGGCCAAGTTGAGGTGACCAACAGAGAAATTGAAGCTATTCTGACTAAAACCATAGCTATCCATAGAAAGAATTGGGAAAATAGATTACTAGAAGTTGTTTGGGCCTACAAAACTACTTGGAAAACAACTACAGGCTTCACTCCATTTGAATTGTTGTATGGAAAAACAACCATGATTCCCATTGAATTTGAACATAAGACTTTTAGGACTATAGTAGATTTGGGGATGGATATCTCTGAGGCACAAAGAGAAAGAATCTTGCAACTTAATGCTTTGGATGAGAGGAGCAAAGCAACCTTGCATCACATAGAGGTAGTACAAAATTGGAAAATCAAGCAGTATGATAAATTTATCAAGAAAAATAAATTCTAGCTAGGTGATTGGGCATTTCTTTATGATTCCAGATATTAGGACAATGCTATAAAATTGAAAATAATGTGGCTAGGACCATATGAGGTTGTTGAAGTATTCCCTGATGGTGTTGTTCAACTCACCACTATTGACCTAGTCATATTCAAATTTCTTGTCAATGGTCATCGCCTTAGATTGTATCACAAGTCAACTTCCAAGGAGGAGTTCCTACAACAATTCACTCGACATGTTGCATCTGCGCTTCTTGTAGCAAAAGAAAAATGACCTATTGTCCCTCCTTCTGGCTAATTAAGGTATGTACTTTTCATAATAAAGACTTCCACTTTCATGGGAGTCCATTTCTTCACCCGTCCACCCATCTTCCCATCCATTTCCACCTTTCTCTCTCTTCCATCACATCACTTCATTCCACTCCACCTCATTTTCATTAATTGCTCAACTTATTTCCTAAAAAGGTGAATGGTACTTTCTCCACAATCTTTGTAATGAATCCTCCACACTTTCATGTATGTGCACATTAATTGCTATATCTTAATTGTATTTAAGTCCATTCATTTAATTATTGTACATTAATATGGGAATTCACCATAGCATGCCATTATTCCCTACCCCTATCAAATCATCATCTTGCATGTGAGGACATATGCCCAAATTTAGGTTGGGGGGAGGAAAAATATGTGAATAGTTTGCCCACGTGTTAGTCCATGTTGTTCTATGTCAGCAAAATTTAAATTGAGATGATTTGAAATCTAAGTGAGAGGATGAATTACATGTGTAGAGTGACACCAACTTCCACTGCCATTTTTCTCCATTATATTTTTTTTTATTACTCCTTCCTTGCCATTATTCACCCCATCACAATCTCAAGTTCCAAATAAAAGGTAAAAAGGGAAAATTCAGTTGACATTGGCATTGGAAATTTAGCAAGTGTTGGAGGAAGGAGAATTTGGTTTTTAGATGAAAATGGGAGATGGATTAATTCGAAATGAACCCATGGTGCACAATGTGTTACTGCAGCATGCACCTTGCCTAGTTGAATTCAAAAACTATAGGTGTTTAGACTACTTCTTGAAGATGGATGCTTTTGATGAAGCCTTTGTAGTAGAATTCACCCAAAAATTGTCTGAAGGGAAGGCCATGATAAAGGGCTGGAAGTATTGGCAACCGAAGAAAGAATTGCCGAGGTTACAAGGTTTTCGAATGATGGATAAAATTACCCAACTTCTAGAGATGCCAGGTTAGTTAGCGATGGATTTACAAAACCAAGAAACCCTCCATTGAGCATAGATAAACAAGGTGTGAAGAGAACCTCTCTACTTGAGACATGGAAGTAGATAGTTGTTTATGTCATAAAATATATCACCTTTGAAGGATGCTAGTTAAATCTACATTCTGTGCATTTTAAACTCTTGAATCACATGAGGCACGAGAGGAAGATGAATGTGTCAAATGTGCTATGAAACCTTCTTTCAATTATGGTGGTCAAGACTTAGAAAGGTAGGGACAATTCCATTTCCCACCATTGTTTGATTAAATTATTAGATGAGAAGTCTTTGTATGATGTATCTAGAATTACCTAGGAAGAATTCATAAAAAATTGATCAAATTAGATCTGAGCACTTGCAACCTAGGTTTTTACCTTAGCCTCGTAGTTCTAGCAAGAGATTGAGAATGACCGAAGCCACTCTAGGTGCTTCAACCTCTAGTGCAAGCTTGAGTGGAAACCCTCTTATAGTAGAAGAAACCATAGAAATTATCTCTTCTAGGACAAAGGACTCAGATAAAGAGAGTTCCTCCCCAGATTCTGATGATGATGTTCCACTTGGCATCTTAATGAAAACTAGGGAACATAAGAGAGAGGTAGAAATAAAAAAAGGAAAAGCTAAAAAGTAGCTAGTAGAAAAATAAGTACCAAGCTCTAGGAAGCAAAAGGTTGAAAATATTCATCCTATAGCCAAAGAAAAACATGAGATCCCTCCCAAAAAATCAAGACCATTCGGACCAACCTTTTGTATACCTCCATAGGAAATCCCTAAGTCTAGAGAAATATCACATGGAGACACAAAAGCTCTAATGGGGCAGGTGAATGTCGAGGAAGAGGATATATTTAAGATGACAACAAACATAACATTGGAAAATCTTGTTGATATTGCATAACAGGTGGATAATCAATGGTATGAGGAAAATTAGGTTTTCGTATAGCAAGAGATCCTTCAACAACAACAACAATAATAAAAATTAGTACCCCTACAACTAGAATTGATGGGACAACTTGAATCCTTGTAGTTAGTACTATATGGAGAGCAAGCATCAATGCCAGGGAAAATGTTGGTAGGAATGCATAAACCCCCTGATTTTTCAATGCACATGGTAGCTATGCATTTATGGAAAGAGATGCAAAGAGGAGAATTATGGAAAGAGGAGAAACATAGAATGAAGAAGAAATTCAAAAGAAAGATGAGGAGATTGAAGAAAAGTATGCAAAAATTGCCACCTTGAAGAAGAATGTGGATCATCTGGTAGCCTTAGTACCACAAATTTTACTTTGTAGGGCCCCTCCAAGGGTCTATTCTTTTCACTTGAAGGAGAAGTATATTTCTTGTAAGCTAGCCAAAATTGTCTCAGGTTTGAACCCTTCTATTAAGACTCTTGTTGAATTTTTCAATGCTTATCAAATTTCTTTCCCTAAAATGAAGAATTTGTTGTGTGATTTTTATTTGCTTAATTATGTTGTGACTCAAGATCATGATTGGAATCCACTGATGTATGTTGAGGATGTCCAATTAGGGGAATTCATGTATTGGGTACAAAATGAGATCAGTTGAGGATGACAATATGGGTCTTATAAGCAATTGGAATCCAACATCCCTCTACCCATAAGGGTTGAATCAAGGAATCGAAGGGACATTTACAGGGAATGGAACATAATGTTTTTCAAACCTAGATATGGTAATAGGATTATGCCTTGGATAGAAGAAACCTAAAGTGAGTATGAGGTGAAGGCAAAAGAAAAAGAGGAAACTATGAAGAGATACCTCTCTAAAATATGGAACAACCTAACTAGTGAGCTAAAATAGGTTGAGCCTCATTCCATCTAGAACTATGTTGCAGCACTTAAGAGAATTGATAGATATGTACAGATTGGAAGAATAAAGGGATGATTTTGGCTTCCCCTAACTTTTCACCCACCCCTCCTGATGTGGCCCGTGACAAGTTACAATTTTTACAACTATGATATTACTACAAAGAGACATAGATGGAGTAGATTGGAAAAATTGGGAGGATTCTATTAGGAACCTGATTCATGCACAACAAACACTGATGTAGAACAATTTTCAATTGAAACTTGCAGAGCATTGACCAAGCAGAAGAAAAACCCTTCCCCTATTGGAGGACTAGAAAAAACTTAGGTTGAGGGGAGTGATGATCCTAGTTTATGGTCTAATTTTGGATAGAATATATGATTTATTTGCTGAAGTTCTCATGTACCTTGATGTTAAGTGTTGATATTTTTATGATATTTCCTCAGAACTATAGACATTAGGCCTAACCTTATTTTTGTAAATCTTTAATGACATGCATGTTATACAAACTATATATATTAATTTTGCATGTGGTTAATGAATTTTCTTTAAGGTGGTTATAGATATGCAATTATTGTGTGTGCTAACCTTTCCATGTAGATATAATTTGAGGATACTAAATTGAGAAAGACACTACTAGCTAGGCATGCACCATAACGTCAAGTAAGGGAATCCTTCAAAGCTCAAAGGAGGTCGATGGTAGGAGATTCCCCATGAAAATAAAATGTAACCATCTTCTAGTGTAATTTAAAGTTGTTGAGAGAATATTGATGTTACTATTGTGCTAAATCTAAGGGAACATCTAACCAAATTCCATGCACACGTAACCACCTCTCCATTTTCTCTACTTTCCCTAAAATGGTATCCTCTTAGTTCGTAGAGTTGATAGCCTTGCTTAGTTGGTAGTATAAATAAGGATCAGATGCTCCTTTTCAGGAGGTTGCACAATCTAATATTGTAATTTATTTCTTAATTTTCAGGGATATAGTTACACTGCTCTATTGTACTCATGTTTCCTAATGAATAAAATGAAGTTCTGAGTTTGAAAATTTGAGTTTTCATTATTAGTAGAGGATACTCATCCAAGGGGGTCCACTTAGCGAGCAATTTTTCCTTTAGCTTAGTTTAGCCTACTTATTACTTTTCTTTTTAGTAATTAGTAAAGAATCTAGTGCTAACTATTCTTGCAGCCACTAGAATTCCATTATATGACTATTCTTGCAACCAAAGCAGACAGAGTAGTTTCCTCTTTGTTGTTCATATTTTCATTTCTATCATGCATTTTAGCTTAGTATAGTTGTTGGTTGATTTTTAGAATTTATGTTATTCCTTTCTAAGAAATTTACTTTCAGCATTGTGTCTTACTTAGCCGTGGAATGAAAATTGCTACTTTGAGTTCCTAGTGCACATACTATGTTGACCCATTTCAAATTCGTGTCCTTGGGTTGACAAGTTAAATGCACCCTCATGATGATTGAAATAGCTATTCGGGTTAGATGTCCAATCTCTAAATTATGGCCGTAAAGGCCTAGTTGTTAAATCCTTGGAGGCCAACAAGGTACCAACCATAACTGTGAATTTGTGTGAACTAGTGTTTGATTGCATGGTGTTCCTAAGAAGGTTATCTCATAAAGGGACACACAAGTAACATTAAGGTTTTGAGTAAACCATAATCACCTTATTAAAAAATTAATTGAATGTATGCTCAACTTATTACCTTGAGACAACTAATCAAGTAAAAAGGTAAACCATGTCCTAATGGATTTGTAGAGTACTTTTATTTCAATAATTTCTATCTTTCCTCAAATAAAATTTGATTCATTTGATACATTATATGGAAGGAAGTACTAAAATCCTATAAGTTGGGATAAGCTAGGAAATATGATTATCCTTACACTAGAAATGTTTTTATAAATGGAAGAATAGATCAGGATGATCAAGGAAAGTTGTCTCAAGAAGTAGTACTATTATGCTCGAAATTGATAGGTTCCTAAGGGCACTATTGTGGTTGAGATGGATAGTAGTCAAAGGGTAGTACTATTATGCTCAAGATAAATATTACTATCGGTGATGGACATTTTGGACTTTTGAATTGTCAAATGTAAAGACCAGAGAAAGGATGGGACCCATGGTGTAGTACATTATGCATTGCCATTCCTTTTCTATTTAGTTGAACTAAGGGAAATTGCATGTTATCCAAATGTGAACGTGTTTCTCTAGTCATTGTGGTACAAGGGTAGATTACTTTAAGGTTAATAGAAATTAATTATTTCCTACATGATTTAAAAATTTGAAGGCAAAAATTTTATTTGAATTTATATATATGTTTTGGCACATTAAATCATTGGGGATGATGATTCATAATGGGGGAATTATGCTACACCCCATTTCTTAGTTACCATATTATTTTTACCTTTATGAGTAAATATGATATTAAATGCAAGATTATGAGTTTAATATGTTTAATGGATGAATGAAAAACATGAATATGTGTTATGATGTTATTGATTTTTAATGACTTAATTATGCAAATGATATATGATGGATAATATTTTCATATGATCAGCTAACTATGCTTATGATGCACTAAGTTGGATGCGGAAAAGAATCAAGCCCTCTAGTGAGGAGAGGGAGAGTATCACCCAGGAGAGGGGTTTTCTATGGAAACCACTAATGTACCTACTTGAGCTATACACACAGTCAAGACTTAGTTTAAATAAGCTTTTCCAAGTCAATATGGGCTTAGAGTCAGTAGGTAAACCATTGTTATGTTGGATTGAAAGGTATGTTAGAGTTATTGTCTTTGAATAATTTTTTGACTTAAGTCATAGTGTTAAAACCCTTTTGATGAAGCATGAGATATTTATATATTTCTTTGGATAAATATATGTATATGGGTATGTGATTATATAGAATATATATATGTAGGTATATGTAACGCCTGCCATGCAAACCCCAAAGAACACACACAAGCAAATAATTTTTTTTTTTTTTAAACATTACAATTGAACATGCAAGAACATTAACCATAATCGCATAACACATTACATTACACTATTACACTTAGTTATCTGGGCACGCGAGGCTACTTCACAAACAACTAACAACGAAAACAAAGATAACAACAACACAATTCACTACTTATAGCTATATTCAATGATCACACAAGCTACAAGAAAAGATAGAAGTGATTTACTAACTTTGGCAATAGAGTCTACTTACTTAGGTCAGCTTACATACCTCTTACATTCTATTTTATCGACAAGTCCTTGCTCCCAATGCCTATACCTGCAAGGTCTATATGACTTGGCACACACATCAGCTCAAAGATAGTTAACACATGATCATGAAGAGAAGCTATTTAAATCAATGGTAGTTTTTACGTTATCGGAAATAAATGAAAAGACTCAAACAAGACTCAAAAGAACAGTCCTAGGGGCCCGACCTAATGCCTCAGGAGCTCATCACTCGATGGCCTTGCCTACGTATATAATTCACAGAGGCACCGTAGTTCGACAACTTGAGCTGCTCCAAATCACTGACTGACCAACCAAGGGTTCACTCATAAGACATTCAAGGAGGAATCTACCCAAACACAAAGTAACACAACACCACAAATACACGCTAAACTCAAACCTCTATTCATAAGCATTATGTGACCCATACAAAATTACATACTAGAAGAGTGGGTATGCAACCCTTTCTAGGGTCCATCACCCCAGACAGTTTCTTAGGTGGCTGCCACCCACTTAGGTGAGGCCGAAGACTGAAGAACTAGGTAAGCATATTCTTGCAAAAATAAAATAAAAACAACCTACTCAAATATTTATTCATACTTGCACAAGAAAGGTCACAAGGCATAACAACACTCTCTTTTAGCTAGATAGCTCACGATAAAACATATTCTTATATATATTATAGCTATCCACTATGAAAGAAAATAGTGATTTCACATCATTCTTGGTTAACAAACAAACAGTTAGCATAGGAACTTAAAATAGACAACAAATCCTTATCACTAGTCAAGTACTACTCAATAAACTAATACTCAAAACTTAAACATTCAACGATATCAATTTATAATATACAAATTGATTATTAATGTATGAAAACATTTCAAGGGTCACTCAAAATGAGAATTCAACAATACTCCAACACAATTTATTACGTTGCTTTCTAAATAAAGTTCACTTAATTTCACAAATTAACATAAAAAAAGTCAATACTCGAGAAAATTCGATTTAATTACAAGCAGCCAATTTATCTCCACTTTTCACAATTACACTACATATTGCAAATTTCTTAAAACTATCATAATAAAACCACTATCACAATATATCAAAAATTATGTATATACATATAAAATAAAACACATATTCAAAATATATACATGTATAACCTATTATCAAATTTATAAAATATCTTACTAAAACAACATATACATATATACATATGTATATATAATGAAACATCTTGTATACTATCCTACTGTAAAATTATTTCATTTCGACATAATAAATCTTTTGCCTATATATAAGTTAAATTAAACATAAATTAAAATTATGCATTTATCCCTTATTATAAAAATTATCTCTATTCACTATCATATATATATATATATATATATATTATAATCTATAACAGATATATAAAAAAAAATCCATTTGAATCATATGTTAATTTAATCCAAGTCTAACAATATATAAATAACAAACACGGCCTGCTGCGCGCAGCAGTCCTAGCCCCCAATGGGTAGGGGGAAGGGTACGACACTGCCCTCCCTTCTCCCTCCCCATTAGAATTTAATTCCATAATTTTTATTGTTTTTAAATTTCGTTTATATAATTTTATTTTATTTTATTTTTAAAATACGAAGAATCATTATCGATAAAATGCCATCCGTCTGGTACGGATTCTAACAGCCCTATTCGGCCTTTTTTTTTTTATTTACACGAAAATCAATATATATCTTTATTTTTAAATACATATTATAAATTAATATAAATATGAATATATATAAATTTATATATATATATAAAATTATAAACAATTACAAATAACACAGTTTTTTGTATACATATAGAACAGCATATTTTTACAGTATAAAAATATTTATGACTATTAAAATAATATTTCAAAACCATCCATAATACGAAGATTAATTTCTTTTCTTCACAGAAAATAAAAGAGAGAAATAGGGTATAACTATACGAAATTCGAAGAGTTTATTTTAGAACACAACATTATTTTCTCAAAGTCAAATTTAAAGAATATTCATAGAGCAAGGTTTTATAGACGATCTTTATTTAATTTCTACAGTAATTTTCACTTTTTCAGTAATTCCTCTTTTCTAAGGTTTCATTTTTCTTTCACCAAATAATCTAATTATTTTTTCTATTTTCTTAAAATCAGAAGACCAGAGAAGAAATAGATAAAACCTGGGTCCTGTGCTTATTTGGAAATCTTATGCTGCCCATTGATTCTGATGGCCTCTCTGAAGAGCTCCTCGTTCCTACTTCGAAATCTCTTCTCCATAATATCGTACTCGAATTTGAATCTCCAACTTTACTCAGAAGACTCTCTCCAAGATTTTTCCAACCAAATAATGAAAATATTTTCCCCTCAAAAACTACAGAACATTTCATCAATACATCCCTATTCACTTGTGTCACCTCTCTCTCCATAAATCCTATGTCTATGTAAACTCCCTAAATCTTCAAATCAAATAAAGATAATACCCTTTCTTTACAAAGCTCCCAAAAATATAGAATATGTGTAGTGCCTCCCCGGTTCACCGCTGGGAATTCAAGTGAGTTTGTTGTTGAGTAGTCATGTTGTGTTCGTAAAAGCGTCATTGAGTATGTATGGTTAAGTGATTTATAGTGTGGTGTTGGCTTCTAGATTACATTGTTTAATTGACTTTGTGTTATGTGATAAGTTAATATTTTGATTTATCAATGTAATTAAATTAAAATTGTTTTAGATGTTAGCTTAAATCAATTTAGAAAGTAAGTGTTTATTTTAATCAAATTATTGGAAATATAATTATATACTAAATAAAAGTATATTAGGAAATATAAAGTATAGGTATATATATATAAAAACTAGCTCTAAACGTGTTTTCTTTAAATTGAAGTTAACCATAATAATAATGGATAAGTTAGTATCATTGATTAATTGTGGAAAAATATGGTGATCTTTAAATTAAATAAAGATGATAAGATTTGGAACTGGTAAAAAAACAAAGAAAAGAAAGAAAAAGAAAGAAAAGAAAAGAAGAAAGCGAGTTCAAAATAGAAAAGGCGGAAGAGGCTTTAATGCATGTTCATGCACGTTTTTGTATGGGGTTTCTATCGAGAAACTTTCTTATTTGTTGATTTGTTATTTTACTTCTCTTGGGGTTGGTTTGAAAGTTTCTATATATTTCCTTTGGAGTCAATTCCAATGGGGACGCATTATATTTGTTTGTAATGATCGAACATTTAGGAAATGCATTAAGGGATACCAATTTGTGTGGTGTGCAGCTCTCTACCCCCATTATCTAGGCGACTGCATGAACCCTGGAACACAGCAAAGCTTATAATGTTAGGACATTTTTTCTTAGAGTGCTTCATTAATTCAATATTCTTGAGAACCTCCATGCAAAATCGGTTCATCCCCTCACGATTACTTACCTTTTTAATAGAATACATGTTATCTTTTAAAGCCTAAAAGGCTTAGGAATAAATGAGAACTTTCTTAAGCAAAGTACTTGTTAAGTGTAATAAAGAAAAGAAGGCTAGGAAATATCCTACTTTGCTAAGACAGTTTTTTTTTAGACTTAAGAAAATTATTTATATTTAGAAATTAAAGAAAAGTGGATTAGCTAATAACATTTCAACCTTAAGATAGATTTTTGTCTGACTACTTTTGTTAGGAAATCTTCTTCATATTAGAGATAAGTAAGAATGTTAGCTTTTTTTTAAGAATTCTAATTGAAAGATAGTTTTATATATATGTAAATTTAAATAAGTAAGGAAGTAAATAAATAATAGTTAATTATAAATGAATTGTTATTTTGTATATATATAAATATGTTTATGGGGAGTTACATGAATGTAATTGTAGTAAATCAGTAAGGGATTTCTACCCTCTTTGTATTGTATTTATGAAGTTGTGTAAATCAAGAAATATTCCATTGTGGAAATATTAATACAATTATAGTAAATTGAATGGAGGTCAGCACATAGTGATGTATATTACCTTGAAACTGTTGATTTATTGAAAATATGAAATGGTTATTTCGTTAGCCTATCTTAAAGTCTTATGTTCCATTGTTGGTTGAGTTGTTTGGTTTGGAGGTATTTTTGGTTCATCGTGTTCCTGTTGAGTTAAAGGATGTTTATGATGGCTCCTTATTATTTTGTCTCCCGTTTGAGTCATTTTGGTTGAAGAGATTTTCAAATGTTAAGTTTTCACGCTGAAACCATTTTTGCTTCTTTTTACCCTCGTTTGTGGATTACCATTCCTTGGGCTTCCAGAGGCTTGAGATGATGGTCAGTTAATGTTCTCTCTTTATGTGCCCTTGATGTGGCAAGCATTTTGATATCATGATTTTAAAAGGGTTGTACATGAATTGTTGAGTCCTTATAGCGAGATGGATAATGCCTCGCGTGGTTTGGTCTTGAGTTTACTTGCTTTATCGGATACGGTACAACCCTTGCCTAGTTTGGTTTATGTTAGGGGTCTTAGGGAGAGTGGCTCTTCGTGGGCGCCGGCGCCTCAGGATGAGGAAGGGCTCAGGATAACCCACGAAAGAGTAGTTAATCAAGTGATAACCTAAACAATAGAATTTAGGGGGTTGGGTAGTGTAAAAAACACAAGATAATAAATCATTGGATTCCTCGGCTATGCACTAGGGCTACCATAGACTAGTGATAGACTGAGAAGGCCGTGGTCGGCAAAGTCATAGTCTCGTCCTCACGAGAGATTATCGGCTCCGCATTAGCTACCCTATGGTGCCGACGCCTCAGTTAGGAGGAAGGGCCAGGAGATCCATAGATGGGTGCCGGCGCCTCAATTGGAGGAAGGGCCAGGAGAATCCCATGAGAGCTATGCGATGACACTCTCCACTTGACACCCTTGTGCTTGGTTGTAGTTGCCTCTGGTTATTGTATCTTTATGTTGTTTTCGAGGGCTAGGGAATCCATAGATGGGTGTCGGCGCCTCGGTTGGAGGAAGTGCCAGGAGATCCCATGAGAGCTATGCGATGACCCTCCTGACTAGACACCCTCGTTCTTGTTCTTGTCGCCTCTGGATATTGTAGTCTTTATGTTGTTTCAGATTCTTGTGGAAATGTTTTATGGATGCTCTTTGGTGACTTTCTTAACTGTTGTTGCTTGGGTTAAATGTGATGAGTTTCATAGTTTCATTTGATTTGGTTGACTCATGAATGTTGTTGATTATGTCATTGTAATCCGTGAGTTTCATGATACCTTTGTATGATGTTGAGTCTTGTGGTTCCCTGTTTGGATGTTCTTGGTTGAGGTCTCTTCTTGTCAGCTCCTTAGCACGGGGGGTGGGTCTTCGGACCCACGTGGTCGGGTGGAACGTGCTAAGCACCCCATTGGGTCCCCAGTCGAGGATCGAGAGGTGCAGATTGGTGTTGTTGCAGTGACTCCAGAGTTGTATCCAGCTTGGAGCCAGTTATGATACTGTGTATTCCTCTGTTCATTTGTATCATGTTATCTTGTCATGCGGTCCGTCTATATTGGGAAACATATTTGTATCATTGTAAGACTTGAACAGTGTAAAGTAATGAAAAGGATGTGATGTAATGTTTATCATTGGTGAACCGTGTGTGGATATGGATCCATATCAGATGTTATTCAAATGTTGTATTTCTTTAAGGGAATGGTTCTTATTGACGGTTTTATATATATGCTTTGTCATGGATTAGATTTGGCTTTCATTCTTTATCATTGATGTATGGCATTAAGTTTCGTAATGTATCCTCGTGTACCCCAAGGGACGTAAATGATATTGGGTTTGTTTAAATGAATTTTCATGTCATAACTTTTGTGCATCTCATGCATGTTAGTTTTACTTTTAAAAAAAAAAATTGTGTGGTAATCGTTGCCTTAGTTGTCCTTTGGGGTTCGCATGATGGGGCGTTACAACGTGGTATCAGAGCCAGGTTCATACACTGGGCACTATGTGTGCTCACTATGTAACCTTGCGCCTAGACCCTTGAGTCTTGAGTTTCACTTTTCTATTGTCATTGTTGCGAACCTGAGTTCTTTTGTTAGCTGGTGTCGGGTGGATGGTGCAGGAAACTGATAGGAAAGGATAAGACCCTCGGTGTAGTGCGCAATGCACCGATGTCCTTCCTATCGGGGATGCATTATGGACCCTTGTATCATTGTATGATTTAGTTTCAAGTGATGTGAATTTGTTGTGTGTGAATATGTCATGTGTGCATAGAATTTTCCCTTTGTTGGCCTTGAGTGATGGATTATGTTTTTTTTTCCTGAATCTGTGAAGGTGTGAAATTTTGTCTTTTGTTGAAATTGTTGTGAGATTTGGTGTTGAATAATGATTGAAGTAGAGTGCTTTGTGGGAAAATGATAATGTTTAATGAGAATATCTGCTAGTGTGGATAATTATGTTGTGTTTTATGGAGATGTGGCATATCGAGGGTAAAGAATCCTCTTGAATGTTTAGTACTAATGTGTTATGTTTCCACCTTAGTTTATGATTTTTAGGTAGTCAATTTCAAATCTCGAGGATGAAGGTAATTAATTTGTTATGTTTAGCATCTGGACTTAATAAGATATTTTCATTTCATTAGTAATTGTATTGGTGATCATTTATGATGTTTCATTGATGGTAGTGTGTAGAAGGACGATGTTGTATCACTCATTTGTGAGAGGCATACAACATTGCAATCCCCTCTACACTAGGTTTAATAGATATATATATATGTTGTGCACCATGTTTGTTTGTATGCAGGATTGCAGGAACTGAGCCTCGATTCCACCCGCTTTGTCAGGACAGGGCGAGCATTATAAACCACCCAATGGGTTGATGTGGAAAAAAAAAAAAGGAGCTAACAAGAAAGTTTCCCCAACCTTGTTCGTCACCTCATCCTTGTGGCCTGTTGCAATCCTATCTTCGTTTTTGGTATCATTCCTTTCTTTGAATGTCATTTAAATGGTCTTTAATGATTGTTGATATTGTTGCTAGTTGTTGTGTTACCATGTTTATGTTGGAACCCGACTTCCAGGAGTAAGTCGATGCCTAAGGGGGGGAGGATGTAGTGCCCTCTGGTTCAGTCGTTTTGGAATTCAAGTGAGTTTGTTGTTGAGTAGTCATGTTGTGTTCGTAAAAGCGTCATTGAGTATGTATGGTTAAGTGATTTATAGTGTGGTGTTGGCTTCTAGATTACATTGTTTAATTGACTTTGTGTTATGTGATAAGTTAATATTTTGATTTATCAATGTAATTAAATTAAAATTGTTTTAGATGTTAGCTTAAATCAATTTAGAAAGTAAGTGTTTATTTTAATCAAATTATTGGAAATATAATTATATACTAAATAAAAGTATATTAGGAAATATAAAGTATAGGTATATATATATAAAAACTAGCTCTAAACGTGTTTTCTTTAAATTGAAGTTAACCATAATAATAATGGATAAGTTAGTATCATTGATTAATTGTGGAAAAATATGGTGATCTTTAAATTAAATAAAGATGATAAGATTTGGAACTGGTAAAAAAACAAAGAAAAGAAAGAAAAAGAAAGAAAAGAAAAGAAGAAAGCGAGTTCAAAATAGAAAAGGCGGAAGAGGCTTTAATGCATGTTCATGCACGTTTTTGTATGGGGTTTCTATCGAGAAACTTTCTTATTTGTTGATTTGTTATTTTACTTCTCTTGGGGTTGGTTTGAAAGTTTCTATATATTTCCTTTGGAGTCAATTCCAATGGGGGGGATGGCATGCGACGGTATGATTTTGGGCCGCTATGATTTGGTGTTTTTCTTTTGAAAATCTTGCTTGCTGAAAGTTTTGGAAGGGGAGGGGGTTTCGAAGAGTGGATTTTGTCTGTAGAAGTTGGGTCTCAGCACTGGATTCTTGCCTCAACGAGTAATTGAATAGGTTGGCTTCGTTTTCTCTTTGTACGTTCTTGATTAAAGCAATTTGAATTCTTTTGCTGTCAAAGGCTTGTTTGTTGATATTTGCGTGCGTCTTCTTCTTCCATGACTTACATTCGATATTGCTTATACTTCTATTTTCTTCAAGGATTCATTTTGTTTGGAATCCACCTGCATGCATGGCATCTAGTAGTCGATGGAATTGATGAATGGCGTTTGAGAAATTCAATGTTAGATATAGAGATTTTATTTTCTTATACGAAATTTTTCCTCTACAATTTTGTAGATGCTAATTCATTTCTTTAGCATTCATTGCTGTTCTTTTATGCCCCTGCAACATCACTGGTAATACTCCACCTATATTCCTATGTGACCCTTAGACACCATCAATTTAGGGTGTGCCCTAGGTAGCCAGCTCAGGCATGGAGATCAATTATGCATACCTTATTATTAACTACATATGTATTGAAATACGGGTTACCTATGCATGCAGTTTTGCGCCCTCTATCTCCTCTTTACCGCTGCCTTACTGTGAGCATGGACTTTCTTTTATACTTTCATCTATTTGGGTTCTCAGCATGCTTATAATTCACTGCAGTCTTTCCGCCTTAGCTTGTGTATGGGGGCTTAAGGTTATATTTTCCTTGAATGTTGCAAATTCTGATCTCTTTTGCTGCATATTGCACTTAAGGTTTAAATAATCGCTCTTATTGCATTGTCAAACTGGCACAGCAGCGCTTGAACATAATAGGAAGTTTGAAGGTTTAAATAATCTCTCTGATCCATTGCCAACCGGTCTCAGCTGTAGCACTTGATTATAATAGGAAGTTTATAGATTTAAATAACCTGCTTGATTCTACTGACAATCTGTCGCAGTTCTAGCACTTGAAAATAAATCTTGTCAATGTTCTAACATAATAGAAAGGTTATCGTGATCGTGGTGAAGTTTAATTTCCAATCTCCAAACTTGAGCACGTCTCTGGAAATTCGCCTTCAAACAGAAATGCGCCATGTTCAAAATAAAAGAAGAGAAAAGAAAAAGTTGCACGTCATTCTATTCGGCTCTTAAAGTCACATATCTGCACCTCACTTTTCTCCTTCTCTTCAAGCCGGTGGATCACATTTGGGATTTGATAATAATGCAAGTAGATAGTGATATTTCCAAATTCCAATATTCACCTTCTAATATACTTGATAACCTGCCACAGTTACAGCATTTAGAGTTGAGACATTGTATGCTAGTGTAGTCGTAATCATTGCTTCTTGGTTTGGGATATCGATTTGATCATATTGCCATTCGACAGGATCGTTGTTTAAGCTTAGCCTTCTATGTCGTTGGTGCACCTCCTATCTACCTCCTTGTTCTTGCTGGCTTTTGACCCACATTACAGAATCAGCTTTGTGGAGCGGCTACAGCCAATCTCCATTTGGTTTCATTTGGGATGTATACAAATATACATGGTTATTAGAGTATGTTGACCTTGTTTTGGTGGAGCATATGGCTTAGAATATCATCGTCAAAACAGTTTCCATTCCTTGTCTATCTGATAGTCCTCTTTATGCTTATAGCAACGACTTAGATCATTACATGTTTGTAGGAAAATTGTCTGAGTTTATCCTGTTGAAAATAGGTATGCAGACACTTTCTCTTGGAATCTAGAGTACTCCCCTTTATCTGAAATCTTTATCCTGAGACATCGAATTGAATCACTGCGTTGAGTCAATGAGGTCATAGGCACTCACTTATACTATCTCTTAATGTCGATGCTTTTCTTTGTTATCACATTATGTTCTATTGTTTCAAGCCGCCTATCTCTTGGTTTCTTTTATAAAAGAGTATTTTTAAAGATTGCATTAGTTTGTATAATGTTGAATCTTGATTTTTTTTTTAATTGACTCTGTATGTTAAACTTTTTGATAGTCATTGTTTTAGTTTATGCCCATTGGTGTATTTCCTCTCTCACATACCCATTGCCATTAAAATTGATATTGCTTTAGAAACCATGTTTCCCTTTTATACGCAACCTACATCTCTCTTTTCCTATAAGTGTCATAAGTTATTTGACATTTTATCAATGATCGAACATTTAGGAAATGCATTAAGGGATACCAATTTGTGTGGTGTGCAGCTCTCTACCCCCATTATCTAGGCGACTGCATGAACCCTGGAACACAGCAAAGCTTATAATGTTAGGACATTTTTTCTTAGAGTGCTTCATTAATTCAATATTCTTGAGAACCTCCATGCAAAATCGGTTCATCCCCTCACGATTACTTACCTTTTTAATAGAATACATGTTATCTTTTAAAGCCTAAAAGGCTTAGGAATAAATGAGAACTTTCTTAAGCAAAGTACTTGTTAAGTGTAATAAAGAAAAGAAGGCTAGGAAATATCCTACTTTGCTAAGACAGTTTTTTTTTAGACTTAAGAAAATTATTTATATTTAGAAATTAAAGAAAAGTGGATTAGCTAATAACATTTCAACCTTAAGATAGATTTTTGTCTGACTACTTTTGTTAGGAAATCTTCTTCATATTAGAGATAAGTAAGAATGTTAGCTTTTTTTTAAGAATTCTAATTGAAAGATAGTTTTATATATATGTAAATTTAAATAAGTAAGGAAGTAAATAAATAATAGTTAATTATAAATGAATTGTTATTTTGTATATATATAAATATGTTTATGGGGAGTTACATGAATGTAATTGTAGTAAATCAGTAAGGGATTTCTACCCTCTTTGTATTGTATTTATGAAGTTGTGTAAATCAAGAAATATTCCATTGTGGAAATATTAATACAATTATAGTAAATTGAATGGAGGTCAGCACATAGTGATGTATGT
>VDFB02379711.1:154458934-154671860 GCA_007258455.2 Sequoia sempervirens | reverse complement strand
TTTTGGTCTTACAAAGGTGGAGTATTTGGGACACATAGTTTCACATGAAGGAGTAAAGTTGGACCCTAACAAAATTAAGGCTATCATGGAATGATCTATTCCAAAAACCATTAAGAAACTGAGGGGTTTCTTTGGATTAACAGGGTACTATAGAAGATTGGTCAAGAATTATGGTCATATAGCAGCACCTCTCACCACTCTATTGAAGAAGGATTCTTCTCATTGGAACGAGTCTGCCAATAAAACATTTAAGAGATTGAATTAGGCTATCTATAAAACTCCAGTGCTTGCCACTCCTGACTTCACCAAGGAATTCATTATGTAATGCAATGCTTCTGGAAATGGGATAGGAGCAATTCTCATGTAAGAAGGTTGACCAAATGATTTTGAGAGTCATCAATTAAAGGGTAAGAATCAACTAAAACCTATTTAGGAGAAGGAAATGCTAGAAATCCTCCATGTAGTTAAACAATGGAGGCCTTATCTATTGGGTAGACACTTCAAGGTTAAGACAAATCATGATAGCCTAAAATATTTTTTGGAACAAAGACTATCTTCTAAAGAGCAACAAAAATGGGTCACTAAGATGGTAGGATATGACTTTGAGATTGTATATAAGAAAGGGAAATAAAATATTGTAGCAGATGCACTTTCAAGGAAGGATGAGAAAGATGAAGCCTTATTGTGTGCCCTTTGAATATTACAAGAAAATTGGGTGGAGGAATCCAAAGCAGAGTGGCAAAATGATGCTGCGACAAGTAACTTTACGAACAACAAAAAGTGATCCTAGTAGTTCGAGATAAATTTGTTGGAAGGGGAGATAATTTTAGTATAGAGAGCATTTATATCTCTACAAGAATTCCACCTTAAACACAAAATAACACAGAGTTACACATGAGTCTCCAGCAGGTCATTCTGATTTTTGAAGACATATCACCAAGTCAAGCAAGATTTTTTGGGAAGGCTGGGTGATGTTCAAAAATTTGTGGTCGAATGTTTGGTTTGCTCAAAGGAACAGTGATACAATTAAGACACCAGGTCTCTTGCAACCCTTATCTATTCCTAGCCAACGTTGGAAAGAGGTATCCATGGACTTCATCACAGGGCTTCCAAAATCTAAACGTCATAATGTCATCATGGTGGTAGTTGATCGCCTCAATAAATATGCACATTTCATTGTATTATCACATCCTTTTATAGTAAGTATTGTGGGAAAATATTTTTTGCAGAATATCGTACAACTACATGGTACACCTAAGGTTATTGTTAATCATCGTGATCCTATCTTCACTAGTCACTTTTGGAAAAAATTATTCTCATGTTTGGGTACTCAATTGGCTCCTAGCTCTTCATACCACCCTCAATCAGATGGGAAAACTAAGGTTGTTAATAAGTGTTTGGAAGGATATCTACGTTGTTTCACTTCAGAGAAATGGTCTCAATGGGTAGATTGGCTACCACTTGTAGAATAGTGGTATAACACTTCCTTTTCATAGCTCATAAAAAATGTCTCCTTTTTTGGCACTTTATGGATATCATCCTCCTCCCACCACATCATCAATAAAGGTGTCACCAAGAGTCCAGGTAGTAGAAGACCACTTGCTTCATCAACAAAAAGTACTGTCAAGACTCAAGGAGAATTTAGCCATGGCACAAAATTGAATGAAACAACAAGCAGACCAACATCGTAGTGAATGAAGTTTTGAAGTTGGGGATTGGGTGTTCTTGAGATTGCAACATTATAAGAAAATATCACTAAGGAAAAAAAAATTGTCTCCGAGGTATTATGATCCAGAACAAATTATGCAAAAGATAGGTAGTGTTTCCAACAAGCTAGGGTTGCCACCAGCAACAAAGATACATCCATTTTTTCATGTTGTCATTTTGAAGAAGGTAATTGGGCATAATATTCCCACTCAAACAACACTACTAGAGCTCGATGAAGAAGGAAGAATCATTTTGGAACCAGAGTGCATTCGTCCAACACGCACAAAGAAGTTGAGGAATAGAACTCTCACTAAGTATCTCATTCAATGGAATAATTTACCAGTTCAAGATGCCACATGGGAGTACGAGGAGTTCATTCAAAAAAATCCAAACTTCATTAGCATTGAGGACAATGCTTCTTTGAAGAAGGGAGGCATGCTACGCCCTTAATATTAGTGTTTATCAGGTTATGAATAGTTAGCTTGTTGCTATCTTAGCTATCTATTAAGTCATATTATCATTAGTATATTGTTATTTAGTTGTTTAGGTTGTCCTAAGACTTATATAGTTGTGTCTAAGTCGGCCTAGGTGATATCCTAGGAATAAATAGGTATATATAGGAGGCTGTGAGTCTTGTTTTATCATATGGTTGTGAAGTGTGTTCTCATAAAAGATATTTGGAGATTTTCCCCCTCAAAGTGGCTTGTTATTCTAAATTATTATCAATTATTTGCAGTATATTTCATATCATATTCTTCTATTGTGCAAGTTATTTCATAACATTCTCTTTTTCACCTTTTTCTTCTTTAGTATGCTTCGAAGGATCATCATTAGGCATTTCTGGCTCATCTTCTCCTTCATTTTTCTCACTAACTTCATTATAAATATTAATTTCAACATCAAAATTATCAGGAATACCTTCATTACCTGTACCCAAAGAATCATTTTCCTTACCTTTTTTAGCAGCACCATCGTCGGCAATTTTTTGCATAGCATATTTTTTGTTGTCTCCTTGATAATTTTAGTTGTTTCCTTCCTCACTTTCCTTGTCATTTTCTTGTTTCTTGTCATCAACATATTTACCCTACCCTTCATTTAGAACATTTCGGCATAGATCTTTTTCAGGGATTCTAGATCATCAAGAGTCAAGGAAGACATAATCTTATTATATGTTGCATTTCTAATCTTTTCTTCAAACACAACACCCCAAGATCTTCTTTTCATTAGATCATCCCACATGCTTTTAGGAACATCTTTCTTTATGTTATCCCATTTTACTTCTAAGACAATGACATACTCAATAATAGCTAAAAGTAGTGTTTTCTTGTCTACTTCTCCAACATTATCATAGTATAAAGCTCTGGGTTGAAGCATATTTTGAAAAGTCAAAAAAGAAGTAAGAGTCAGCTCAAGTTTATATCGAGGACTAGAATTTACTGGAATATCTTGTTGATCTTTCTGGTCAATAGAGGTTTCATCAACTACCTTTTGCTTCTTTGATGTAGGCTTTATGTGCACATGTATACCAAAATCATGCTCTTCTTCATCTTTAGAAAATGACACAATATGTACTCTTTTAGAACCAATGACTCCTATAGATGCACTTTCACCGAAGGGTAGACCTCCTCTTTTTCTCCTTATTAGTATTTCTTTAGGATCTTCTTCTTCTTGGTCCTGATCATCAGTAACACTCAAATTATTTTCTCTCATTTCCTTTTCTTTCCTTCCTCTCTTAGCAATGGTGACCAAAGCAGTCTCTTTCCTCTTCCTAGATCTAGTGGTATGTCTAGAAAACAAAACCTTTACATTTATCATCCTTTCCAAGTTCATTCATAGCTGCAAGAGTTGCAGAGGATTTTGAAGAGGTATTTCTACCGTATCTTCTCAAACTAGATGACTCTGCCTCTCTTTGTGCCACCATATCCCTTCCAAGAGCAATCTCCTCATCAATAAAACTAGCATCTTTAAGTGTTTTCTCCATTTTCTTCCTAATCTTAGGCTTCCATTTTTCCATATGAATTTCCATAGACTTCTCTGCATATGTCACACTCCTAGGTTCATTAGGGTCCTCTAGATTCTTCAGCAACATATGTACACAACCTTTAGCTTGTTCTTTTGTTATCTCATAACCAAGAGGTTGAATCTAGATAGTTCGAGGTTCTATGGCCTCAATCATGCATTCATCAGTGGAGACATGAAATATGATTTCATGCTTATACTTCACAATTTTCCTCAGAATTCTATCTCTTTAATTTATATTTCCTTTCAACATTTCAAAGAAACTTGTTAGTGCATCCTCTTGAGAATTCAAATTTTCAATATTATGCATGTGCTAAAAAAATATAATCCCCCACTAGTCTAGATGGGTTCTAAAATACATCTTCACTTTTTATTTTGCATGCCAACCTTTGACGCACCATATATCTAGAGGGTTCTTACAATTTTTAGATAAAGCTCCCCCTACAACCTTGCTAGGTCTAGTTACTGAACAAATCATTTGTACTGAATGAGGGCACCGATTCATTAGTTTTCTTTAGGTCTTCTTTCCTTTTCCAAATCTCACTCATTTCTTGCTTAATCTCATGTTTTTCAATCTTCTTTGTAGATTCACTATTTTCTACCAGATTGGTCTCCTTACTCTTCTTGCTTTTGCGGACTCTTGAAACATGTCCTAGTTTGTTGCAGTTATAGAAAACTATTTTTTTGATTAGATTGACTCTATTGAATCTTGTTCTACACTAATTAGCTTTATTTCGATACTTTTTGAAAGTATAATAGTAGCCATTAAAATATTGGTTCATTCTTCCATTAAACTGATTCATCATCGAAGTTCTACACTCACTTTCCCTATGTCCAAATCTTTTGCATGCAAAGCATTGTACAAAAAAAGGACCAAGGAATTGATTCATCCTACTTCTACATTCAATTTCCTTATGACCAAATTTATTGCATGAAAAAAAAGTTCCATTAAAAGAAGGGTACCTTTATGCATTGAGTTGTCTCATCGGAGGTCTTTTAGATGAGTTCATTGAATTTTCTTTCTACTTTCCTTTATTCTAAACCTTCTAATTGTTCATAGTCTTAGAACTCTCACTGGTATCATTTCCTAGACCACTTTTATCTTTACCCAATTTCTATCCTACAATTAATTCAATGAGCCTATCTGAGCTACTTTTGAAGTTGTTTTCACAGAGTTTCACCTTCTCTAGATCCACTTTCATATTCACAATTTCTTGCTCAAGCTTAGTGCAATCTTTAGACTTTCTTTGCACCAATTTTTCCAAACAATCTTTGATTATTTTCTTTTCTTCCACTTGTACTTTCAAACTAGCAATATCTTCATTAGCCTTCTTCAATTGATTAGTCACTTCCTTATGTGTGTCTTTGAACTTTTCCAATTGCTCCTTAAGTTTCTGGACACATGCATTCACATCTTCAAGATTCTCTTTCAAATCTCTATTTTCTCTTTCAAATTTATCAAGATCCTCAAGAGAAGTTTGAAGCTCTCCTTTATCATCAATTTATTCCATCTATAGGATCTCCCTCAATCTATTAGGCTTAATTGTAGGAACCAAGCTCTAATACCAATTGTTAAAGATCCAAGATACTAAGAGGGGGGGTGAATTAGTATCTTCTTAAATTTTCTAATCAGATACCATGCAATTATTCCAATGCAAACAATAGCAGAAATAAATAAAAGCATTAACAAAACATAAGATCAGAGAACACAAGAACACCAAGATTTTTACATGGAAAACCAAAAATGGGGAAAACCGCAGTGATTTTTAGCTCACAATATAGTATAACTGGTTATAGAATATTAAAAAATGGGTGGCTCACTATTGAGACTCACTGTCTAAAGACAAAGGCTCACTACCTATAGAATTACAATGATTGAATGGATTTTAGCTAGAAAATGAACTGACATAGTATACCTAATAAGTGCATATTTAGTTCCAAATAAAGCTCAATATATGTACTTGACACACTTCATTATGTTCACACTACTTTTCATCATCACACACTCACATGCCTCTTCTCCAAAAACTATTTATTATATATACCCAATCTCTTTCAAAAGCATCAATTAGGTTGGCCTAATTAGATGTAGTTCTTATTTACAAAATATCAACTGTCGGCCTCAAGCTATGAAAAAGATAATACACACGCTTCAACAAGTCAGCATAGACCTAGAATAGGCACACAAATATCTGCATATCAAAGGTTAATTTTACATAATACATCTATCAAGTTAGCCAAAGATGAACTAGAAAACACAACTACAAAATACCAATGGTGGCACAATATGAACAAATGAATACGTGAGATCTTGTATGAACAAGCTCTCGACACCTATAAACCTTTTCCCAAAACTACAAGAAACATATATCACCAGAAAACAAATGTAGATCAAAATATCAGAGGATCTAAGAAAAATACCAGTTCAGATACTAGACTAGAATACTAGAGTAACTTCAGACTTGATCTTGTAGTTGCAATTCATATATCATGGTGACATCAATGACAAACAAAAAGGGTACTAGAATGAGATGTTCTCCAATTTTCCAACACAACTAATGAATGTGTGTTGCAAGATGTAGCTCCTAATGTTGTATTTTTGTAGATAACTAGATTGGGGTGTTCATTCTCTCGTCTTTTCAATGAGTATCCTTTTATGCAATAAAGTGCACTATTTAGAGTCCTTTAGCTTACATACGCATGTATAGTCATATGGGCATTAAAGTGGGGGCTAAATGTGGCATAGAAAATTGGACACTCTTGACAAAAGAGTCAATTTCATGCATAATTAGACCTACTTTTGAGTACCCTTGCACTATTTATTCTTCAAAAAAACATTTATAGGCCCCTAAGACCCATTATTTAGAGACCTATTTCACCTAAGAAATCACTTAAAACCTGGAAAACAACACTCAATTCATTCATATCTTGAAAACTCATCTTTAAAAATCACTATTGGGACCCATTCACAACCTTGGGTGAATGAGTCACTTCTGGTGGGACCCATTCATCAAGGGTGGAAAATGAGTCCCTTTTGAGGGAAATTTCAATTTTGAGTAGGAATTCAATTAGTTCAACTTAATTTTTTGGTGAACGTCAGCCTCTTAGGTCTAAATAGTGGTAAAATTAGGTGTTAATGCTTATAAATACTCATTTAAAGTCATTTTGCACAACTCTTAGTTATTTTTCATAAAGCAAATTCTAAAGTTAAGTCTTCTACAACATGTTTCATTAGCAAAGTTAAAGTTTTTAGGACATCAAACTAGGGATTTTGCAGGTCTTGAAGCTGACTCTTCATTCAAGATTCAAAATTGTAAAGAGTCAATGATGGATACCTATGGTGAATCATGGAGAAATTTACATTCAGGAGATGCAACTATCCATCAAATCACACCTAAAGACTTGTTTTCAAAGTGATTCCATCTTCCATTTCTTCTATATCTTTAGATTAAGTTTTGCATTTTATTTACATCTCATTTGCATGTCCTTTAATCTCTATTTTTGATGTGTTGTAGAATTTCTAGGGTTGAAGTTTTGCATCATTCAAATCACATTTGCAACTCTTATTCTATCACAATAGAATAGGGTTTTGACATACTTCAGACTTTCCTAGGCTTTAAAACACTTAATGGTAAGGTTTTATGCATGTTTTTCTCTATTTAAGGTTTAATTACCCTAATAGGGGTTTGTCCAAGGAAAACCCCCATTAGACAAACAATTTTAAGTTTTTTGTTCAAATTTTCCAAGATCCCTATTCGAGTTTCCATGAGAAAGTGCTATACAAGTGTTAAGGTGCAAAACAGAGATCTGAAATCATAAAAAATTCAACGTGGATTGATTCACCAACCATGGTGAATGAGTCCCTCATGAGGTGAATTTTTGAATTAGACATTGATCTAGACACAGAGTTTGCAGAAACTAGTTTCTGGGCAGAAAACCTTGACCTGGGATTGATTCGCCGATGGTGACAAATGAGTTCTAGTCAACTCAAAAAAAATTTTTTTTACATTTCTAGATCAATTTCTAGTCCTCTTCAACTTCGTAGGTGCACACATTCTAAAATATAGCTTTTGTTCAATTTTAATTGCATTTTTGTTCATTCTTTTAAGCTTTTTGCAAACATCACTGTGTTTTCAAACATTGCATATTTCTTAGATTTTGCATTTAGATCATTGTGTTTAGTCATACTTACATCATCCATTTCCTAATTTGAATGAACCAACACAAATTTGGGTGGTCTATCTCTCTTCTTTTAGGTGAAAGATAATAAGAGTGCAAGAGTAGTCCATAGACATTTCTTTGATTTTTTGGTTCAACTATAAGCGAAAAAAGCTCAAAATCCTCTCAATATAAAAATTTCTTCCAAATTAGAAATGAATTTATTGTACATTGTAAATATTGGAAAATATGAGTCGTATTGAAAAAAAAAAGTTATGATTCTTTATGGATATGAAAACATAGAAGCCATATAGGATAACCCAAAAATAACCATGATAAATGGGAATAATCAACTGGGAATGCTAATGAGAGAAACCATATTAGTTTGACATGTATGTATAATTTGACACTAATAGTCAAATAGTGATAACTAAAGGGTATTATAATAATATCTAGGATATCATAAGAGAAATGTGAGCTTTCATAAAAATTGTAAGGTTGGAAAATGGTATGGTATACAAGTGTTACATTGATATTGTTATTTATGATGTTATGCAACACTCTATAGGTAATGAGGCTTGTTCCTAGGATTAGGATAGACCAAGGTTGGGAATAACCAAATTGGTCAGTCAGATCACTTTAATGTTACATCATTTTTGGAATGGAATTCTTGTTATATGTGTGTGGATAAACGGGGTCAAGAGTTATTTATGGTCATTATATTTACCAATTCAAGGAAGGGGGTGGGTCAACAAAGGACAAAACTTCATAGAAAATGAGTTCAATTCTTAATATCAAACTTTATATATATATATAAAATCTCTACCTAGAGTAAGTGTAAGTTACCATTGTGTACATTTGTTGGTTAACTATGAGTTATTATTGCATAACTAGTAGGGAGTGTTATGCATGTAGGTGGGTATCCACTATATGGAAGCACTAGTTATATAGGACACCAGACCATGCCAAGGTAGGCTTTATATTATAGAGTTCCCGTACCAATCTCTTTGTTGAATGGAGATCCATCTTACCAGTTAGGAAGATGTGTGGGGAACTATAGTAAGTCTGTGGTTGTAGGAAAAACACTTGGATGATGCTATCCCTCATGTTGTTGGTAGTTGAGACTTTAGGATGTATTCTCCAATAGGGGACATCTCGACTAATTGTACTCTTCATCTATTTATCCCTTCATCCATTAATACTCTTGTAAGTTATGTTATCTAATTATGATCTTGCATCTTTATGAAAATTGTATTTGAAAGTTTAAATCATTACTTGTTATTATGTAATATTATTTTATTCATGAAATGAAATTTTTAATGGGTTTATTTCAAATGTGCAATGTGTTATTGAAATAGAAAGTTTTATTTCTATGTATTGGTGAACTTGATCTTTTTACATTTATGGGTTAAAACTTAGGTGAAAACAATAGGGTAAACATTGGGCTTGTTTCAAGTGGCATTAGAGCTACCAAATTCAACACTGGAACCTATAAGCTCATTACATAAGTATTATGCAAATATTATTAGTGGTTAATAAGTTCTTATGCTAGAATGATAGGGAGAAGAACAAGGGAAATAGTAAGAAAATTTTCCTAAAAATTGTCTAAATTTGGGGCTAGAGAATAATCATCCTTGGAGGTTGAAACTCCTAAACCAACAACTCATTGAGAGACACCTTTGGATTGCAGAAGTTATGCAATTGGGTTCAATAGGAAGGTTATGGAGGATTACCTATGAGTATCTCCACTCTTCAAAAAATTTCAAATGACTTTGAGGGTGAGAAAGAATTGAAGTGGTCCCTCTTTCTAATAGCAACCTATAGTTGCAAGTATTCAAATATCATGGTTTAAATAAATATAATATTAATTTTCAACTATGATTTATGTCTATTCATACAAGCGCTTAATTAGAGAAATTAATTGTTAGCATAAAATGTAAAGTATAGTTGAAGTAGAAAAGTGAACTTATTTTGAATCAAAACCAACTAGAAATGTAGCTAGGAGGTAGGATAACCTTCTTCCAATCTTGATTCAAAATGAGATTAAAATCTATCAATGATAATTGAAATCAAGAGGGAGATTCGGTAACTTGGAGTTTAGACTAGAGACCAGAATGGGTTAGAAAAATAAATAACTAAAAAAGATAAAGATGAAAGATGACTTGATCCGACCAACCAAAATGAGCTTGGTCAATTTAGAGTAAGGATTTGAAAATGAGACCAAACAACAATTGAAGTGAATGGTAATGAGAAAAATGAAATAAAAAATAATTTGGATGAAAATTTCTTAGAAAGATTATTGCAAGGAAAAAGGCATGGACAGTAAAACATACTATTCATATAAGGGGTCATATCTAATAGAGAATAGTTCGTTGAAGTTCAAATGGAACTTACAAGTCCATCAACAAAATTAGATTTTTGTTTAGTTCCTTTATAGATCATTTGAAGATGATCCAGAGATAAGTTTGATATGGAAAGAGACTATGTAGCCTAATTAGAAGAATAATTAGATAATCTTGAGAGAAAAACATATATACAGGGTATACTTAGTGAGTGTGAGTAAGACAAGCAACAATTATTCAACTATCAAAATGCAAAAAAAAATGAATAATAAATCAATTCGAATAATTTGGAGAAAATAAATAATTATTAAGAGTTCAAATTTTAATATGATCTAACATTTTGGAAACACTGAGGAGGGAAAAGAGAGTATGTGGATAGAGATAAGTACCATATTGAATGAAGTTTAATGATGTATTTTCCATCTAAGAGAACTTTTGATTTCTCTATAAGACATGGCTCAAAAACCCTACCATAAGAAGGTTGTTGAAGTTAAAGGTTAATGTATTGGAACTATTAGTGAAAGATTTGTAATGGTCAAGAAAATCTAGTCTTTTGACAAAATGAGAGAGAAGTAATTGCAACTCAATTTTATAATTTCTTGTATCAGAATAAAAATATGTGATTATTACTGATGCTTTGGAAAAAGTTTAGGTACTATGCCTATTCAAAAAAGACAATATTATCACCAATGAAATAGGAAAGTGAAAATTTATGAATGAAAACATGATCCACATAATTTTGAGCTATCAGAAAATGTTCATACTTGGTAACTATTTACCCATTAATCAAGTCTAGAAATATTTTTGGTGATAATATCAAGCCATCATGATCTAACAAGAATTGTTAATGAAACAATTCATTAGAAGAGATAGATTGAGTTGAAATCGGACTACGACTTTGGAAATAATAATTTAAAGGGAAAAATAAAGCCAAAATATGGATGCCCTAAGATGAAGGAGATATATCTCCTCTATAATATTTAATCATTATATTTGAAAGAATAAAGTGTGGTATAATTCCAAGGAATATATTTCATTTAATAAGAATGGAATATTATGAATCAAAGGGAGAACCTAAGTACCAAATTCTAAAGAATTACAGAATGAGGTGTGGTAAATTGATGTCATATTCAAGAAAAAATGGAATGACAAAATTATTGACTAATGTGAAACCACTATATTCTCGAAGGAAAAAATGAGATATGTTGCAAGGTATGTAGTGAATTGTCTACAATATCAGAGGGTAAAGAAATGATGTCATCACAAGCATGAATTTTATATTCTCATGAAATTCTAGAGAGGAAGTGATAGATCATTAAAATAATTTTGATCTTTCTATATCAATGCATTTCGTATAATGTTATGGGGGATAGACTCATGAATGTAACCAATTTCTTATTGGAAAATTTTTATTTGTAGTGTATGATGAGCCTAGTTTATGGTCTAATTTTGGGTATAACTTATGATTTATTTGCTGAAGTTAACTATTGATATTTTTATGATATTTCTTGAAAACTATAGACATTGGGGCTAACCTTATTTCTACAAATCTTTAATGACATTGGCATGTTATATGGACTACCTATATTAAATTTTCATGTGGTCAATGAATATTCTTTAAGGTGGTTATAGATATGTAATTATTGTGTGTGCTAATCTTTCCATGCAGATATAATTTAAGGATGCTAAATTGAGGAAGACACCACTAGCTAGGTGTACACCATAACGTCTAGCAAGGGAATTGTTCAAAGGTCAAAGGAGGTCGATGGAAAGAGATTCCCCATGAAAATTGATTGTAACCCCCTTGTAATCGACTTTAATTCTATTGAGTGAATATTGGCATTATTGTTGTACTAAATTTGTGGGCACGTCTGACTATATTCCATTCACATGTAACTGCCTCTCTGTTTTCTCTGCTTTCCCTTAAATGGCATCCTCACAATTTGTGGAGTTGATCATCTTGCATAGTTGGTAACATAAATAAGGATCATATGTTCCTTTTTAGGAGGTTGCATGATCTAATACTGTACTCATATTTTTAGTTTTTAGTGATATAGTTACACTGCTCTATTCTACACATGTTTCCTAATGAATAAAATGAAGTTTTGAGTTTAAGCATCTGATTTTTCATTAGTAGTAGAGGATACTCATCCAAGGGGGACCACTTGGTGATAAATTAATCTTTTAGTTTATTTTAACCTATTTATTACTTTATATTCAGTAATTGGTTAAGAATCTAGTGCTTATAGTTCCTGTAGCCACTAGAATTCCATTTTGTGGTTGCTCTTGTAGCCAAAGCATTGTAGTTTCCTATTTTTTGTTCATATTTTCATTTATGTCATGAATTTAAGCTTAGTATGGTTGTTGGTTGATGTTCATCATTTATGTTATTCCTTTATAAGAAATTTACTTTCAACAATATGTCTTACTTAGCTATGGAATGAAAATGACTACTTTGAGTTCCAAGTGCACATATTGTACTCACCCATTTCAAGTTCATATCCTTGGGTTGACAAGTTAAATGAACCTTCATGATTATTGAAATAGCTATTCATGTGATATTTCCAATCTTTGAATCACAACAATAAAGGCCTAGTTGTCAAATCATTGTAGGAGGCCAACATTTTTGGTTCCGTTGTTAGGGATGGTGTCAAACTAGGGAGTTCTTTAGAGTTATTGCTAGTTTTTCTTATTGTAATATTTCTGAAAGTTTTTCTTAGTGTACCCCTCATTTAGGAAGTAATGACTCCCCTTATTCTTTACCAATTATTTGTGTGAGTTGATACCACATGCATAGAGGAAGGAGAAGGGATGCTTATGAGAGATTCCTTGCTAACAATCCTAATCCATTCCAACTAGTTGAATATTAGAACTTTCCAAGAGAAGAAGAAAAAGAAGATCTAGACCCCTTTGCTAATGCATTTCTTGATCTGACTAGCTCTGAAGTTTCCTCTAAAGACCAAAATCATCTTGAGAACCCCTTTACTTTGGAACTACATCAAGCAGGCATAGGTGACGAAAATAGAAAAAAACCTAACCAACCAACTTTTCCTTTCCTAATTTCCCATTAGAATGAAGTTGACAACATCAAAGATATCCTTGCTTGAGCAATCCCCAAGTTTTATGGACTTGTCATAGAATATTTTGATACCTTCTTGTTTGAGTTTGACATAATCTGCAAGAGTTATGACTATACCACTAATGCCCATAGGATTAAGCTATTTTCTACCACACTGAAAGAAGTTGCATTAAGATGGTTCATGAGCCTAGTTAAAGATACTGTGGAAACTTGGGAGGACATGAAGACAAAATTCCTTGAAAAATACAAGGAGTATTGTAGAGGTAGTGACATGAGAAGAGGTGACATTTTCTAGGATGCACCAAAAGGAAGATGAGATCTTGGAGGATTACATTGCAAGGTTTTTTTTTTTCTTAGAAAAATATCCTCACCATACACTTAATGAAGCCTCATAAAAGTTTATTTTCCTAAGAGGGATCAATGATAGCTACACTGATGCCTTGGACCTAGTGGGAGGAGGAGATATCTCCCAAGTTCCTTGGGAGGATATCAAGAAAATATGTTAGAACTCCTTTAGGGCAGCTTCAAAGAAAGGGAGAGCTTACCAATCCTCTATGGGTATGTCATCTACCAATGGAGTCTCAAGAATGGAGATTACTCATTTGTTGGCTGAATTCAAGAAAGACATTATAAACAATCTAGCTACTTAGTTGGATACACTTTAGGCCAAGAATAAACAATAGGAGGAAGAGTCAATGTCGGCAAAATATTTCCCCCATTGTAGACAAAAGAAGGACTAGAGATGCAAGATGGTAGATAATATTGAAGGAAAGTATATTTCACCCAAGTTAAAGCCAATTTAGATTGAAGAATATGAAGTCTTCTATGTTGCACAACGGAGGCCTTGTGCTCCAAGACAAGGTATGCCACCATATCCACTCTCTTATGTTGGGCCATATTTGAATTCCTATTCATCTGGTAACCAATGGAAGCCCCCATATCCATCCAGATATGGAGGGTATCCACCAAGACCTTGGGGTAACCCTCCAAATGCTTGGACTAATCATCAAAACTCTCCACCCCAATGGAAACAACTTCAAGGGAATCAACAACAATTTATAGGACATTGGTAGCCACCTCTAGGAAATTGGAAACAAACAAATCAATGGAGGGGAGGACAACAATGGCCTACCCAGACAAGCTGTTACATGTATCCACCTTCTCAATACCAACAACCTTCTATAATGTCTCCACCTACTAATTCAAGCTAAAATCCACCTAAACCTACTCAGCCACCAGCTCAGCCCACACCCAATCTAAATAAAAAACCACATCAATAGCCTTTATACTATGCTTAATTCAAACCAATTCCCTGCATATGTTGGGAGTTTAAGTGACATCCACTAGCATTCAGGAACTACTTTACCAACCCCTTCCAAGCCCATTATCATTGATCTTCCTATGGAAGAGGAAGAAGAACCTCTAAATGATCTCATTTAGCCAAGTACGCCTAAAAATCCTAAACCAATCCAAGTCAAGTAGACTAAACAAGAACCACCATTTCCTTAGAGTTTGGAAATTACCAAGAAGAAGGAAGAAAAGGAGGACCCAACCTTTGATATCTTGGATTAGCTAAAGCATGTATGTGTCCAGATACCCCTATTTCAATCCATAAAGGATGTCTCAATCTATGGCAAGGAAATAAAAGAAGCATGCCTCAAGAAGCTAGGAAGGAAGAAGAAAGACCCCACTACGGTTCATGTGGTGGGACAAATATCTAACATCATGCTTGGAAAAATGACTATCCCTAAGTACAATGACCTAGTTAGTCATGTGGTAGTAGTTGTTATAAATGGGATTCAAATAAAGAATAATCTAATTGATTTAGGGGCAACAATAAATGTAATGACTAAGGATATCCTTCAGAAACTAAATTTTCCAAGCATGGGATCTACTCCTAGTATCCTATAGCTTTCTAATAGTTCTATTGTTAAGCCTAATGGTGTAGTGGAGGACATTGTTGTAATCCTAGACTCCTAGGAGTACCCAACAGAATTTATGATTCTTTCTCCTAAAGATACACTAGGCGTGTATCCCATTATTCTTGGTAGGCCCTGGTAAGCAAATGCATATGCATATATTGGATGTCAATTAGGTGTCATGACTATTTCTGATGGGAAGAGCACCAAAAATTTTGTTCTTTATACTCCTTCTCAACCATCCCATGATGAGGATAATCTTGTATGGCCACATGTTGGTGAAGAGGCTAAGGAAGTTAATTATGTGGCATAGCTTATGATTTTAGGAAGAAGCTCCTTCATTAAGCTTCAAGAAAAAGATGAAGTATTGGATAACATCATTCAGAACCATTGTGAAGTGGAAGAAGCATCATCTTCTCATTCTTCTACTCCACTCAAGACAATTCTACCTTCTCTTCCTACAACCACTATTCCTATAGACGTTCTTCTTACAGTCACTCTTCCTACAGCCACTCTTCTTGTAGTTGGAATTCCTAAATAAATAGGTATGTATCATACATTGCTTCCATATGAACTCAAGGTACCATTTGTTAATGAAGCATCTATGATAGAGCTAACTACACAAGTACAGGTGTTAGAAAGAAAGTATCTCAATGTTAACAAAAAATTGAGTGAAGAACAATAATTATTATTGGAAAACTTATTAGGGACCCACCAACATGCATTTGTGTGGGACTGTCATGAGATGAAGGGATTGGACCCTAAGCATTGCACTTACAAAATTTACATCAAAGATGATTGCACCCCAGTGAGGCAGCCATAAAGAAGAATTAACCCTGCACTGAGAGAAGTTGTAAAAGGAGAATTGGAGAAATTGCTAGATGCAGGATTTATCTACCCCATTTTAGATAGCTAGTGGGTGTCTCCATTAGTGATTATTCCTAAAAAAGGAGGGAAATGGAGAGTTTGTGTTGACTATAGGGAACTCAATGCTGCCACCAAAAAGGACCATTTTCCCTTACCTTTCATAGATCAAGTTTTGGACTCACTTGCAAGAAAGCAATAGTTTTCTTTTCTAGATGGATTCAACAAATACAACTAGATCCAAATTTCACCAAAGGACCAAGAGAAGAGAAACTTTACATGTCCATGGGAGACCCATGCCTAGTCAATACTCCCATTTGGCTTATGAAATGCACTTGTAACTTTTCAGAGGGTAGTCATTAGCATATTTTCAAACATTTCTCATGATTGCATATAAATTTATATGGATGATTTTATCACCTATGGTATTGATTTCAATGAAGCATTAGAGAATATTAGGAGAGTCCTATAGAGATGTGAAGATCACAATCTCTCTATAAATAGTGAAAAGTGCTTCATGATGATGCAGGAAGTGTAGTCCTTAGCCACTATATCTCCCCAAAAGGAATTCAAGTGGATCCTACAAAGATTGAGGTGATCAAAAATCTACCCACACGTACAAAATAGAAGGATGTTAGGAGTTTATTCCACCATGAAAGATATTATAGGTGTTTCATCAAGGATTTTAGAAAAATAGCAGGACCATTGTATACTCTTCTCACTAAAGATGTTGAATTCCAGTGGACTAAAGATTGTGACAAGTCATTTTTTGATTTGAAAGTAGCCTTGACTCATGCTCCTGTACTCAAAGGACCTGATTAGGAGCTTCTTTTTCACATCCATACAGATGCAATAGATTATGCCATAGGAGTAATCTTAGGACATAAAGAAAGAGCTATTAAAAATGCCATTTATTTTGTCAACAAAAATTTGTAGGGAGTTGAATTCAACTATATAGTTACAAAGAAAGAAATGTTGGCAGTGATCTATGCCTTGAACATATTTAGGAATTACATAATAGGTTACCAAATATTTGTTCACACTGATCATGCAGCCATTAGATATCTCATGAATAAACCTTTGATCTACGGTAGGCTAGCAGGATGGTTATTCTTGATGCAGGAGTTTGACTAACCATTATAGATAAACCAGGGAAGGCCAATGTTGCTGTAGATTTTCTCTCAGGGATGACTACATCAACAGACAATCAAGCCATATATGACTCTTTTCCTAATGGGTATCTATTCTCCATCAATGGACAAACACCCTAGTATGCTAACATAACTAATTATATGGTCACAAGTAGGGTTCCACCTCACTTCTCTTTTAAAGAGAGGAGGGAACTCATTGACAAATATTTTCCTTCCTCATGGATTGTTGGTTGTTTGCTTTATACTGGACCAGACCATGTCATAAGGAGATGTGTGAGAGAAGATGAGACATATATAATTTTCCATGCATGCCATGACAAACCATGTGGAGGACATTTTGCAGCCAAGAGGACAATAATGAAGATTTTGAACATAGGATATTACTGGCCAATACTCTCCAAGGATGCAGGAAGGTATACAAAAAAATGTGATAGATTCCAAAGAATGGGTAGACCAACCAAATCTGATGAGGTACCAATTTTCCCTTAGATAGAAATCACTCCCTTTAAAAAGTGGGGATTGGATTTTGTAGGTCCCATTGACCCTCCATCAAATGGTAAGTATTATATCCTAGTATGCACTAATTATGTAACTAAGTGGGTAGAAGTTAATGCCATGAAACATGCAAGAGACACAAAGGTTGTAGAATTTCTTTATGAGGAGATTTTCACAAGGTATGAAGTTCCATGAGAGATAGTGATTGATCAAGGGGCTTAATTCAAATCCACCATTATTGCAGCACTAGTTAATGAGTACAACATAAGACATAGGAAGTCTACTCCTTATCACCCTAGGTTAATGGCCAAGTTGAGGTGACCAACAGAGAAATTGAAGCTATTCTGACTAAAACCATAGCTATCCATAGAAAGAATTGGGAAAATAGATTACTAGAAGTTGTTTGGGCCTACAAAACTACTTGGAAAACAACTACAGGCTTCACTCCATTTGAATTGTTGTATGGAAAAACAACCATGATTCCCATTGAATTTGAACATAAGACTTTTAGGACTATAGTAGATTTGGGGATGGATATCTCTGAGGCACAAAGAGAAAGAATCTTGCAACTTAATGCTTTGGATGAGAGGAGCAAAGCAACCTTGCATCACATAGAGGTAGTACAAAATTGGAAAATCAAGCAGTATGATAAATTTATCAAGAAAAATAAATTCTAGCTAGGTGATTGGGCATTTCTTTATGATTCCAGATATTAGGACAATGCTATAAAATTGAAAATAATGTGGCTAGGACCATATGAGGTTGTTGAAGTATTCCCTGATGGTGTTGTTCAACTCACCACTATTGACCTAGTCATATTCAAATTTCTTGTCAATGGTCATCGCCTTAGATTGTATCACAAGTCAACTTCCAAGGAGGAGTTCCTACAACAATTCACTCGACATGTTGCATCTGCGCTTCTTGTAGCAAAAGAAAAATGACCTATTGTCCCTCCTTCTGGCTAATTAAGGTATGTACTTTTCATAATAAAGACTTCCACTTTCATGGGAGTCCATTTCTTCACCCGTCCACCCATCTTCCCATCCATTTCCACCTTTCTCTCTCTTCCATCACATCACTTCATTCCACTCCACCTCATTTTCATTAATTGCTCAACTTATTTCCTAAAAAGGTGAATGGTACTTTCTCCACAATCTTTGTAATGAATCCTCCACACTTTCATGTATGTGCACATTAATTGCTATATCTTAATTGTATTTAAGTCCATTCATTTAATTATTGTACATTAATATGGGAATTCACCATAGCATGCCATTATTCCCTACCCCTATCAAATCATCATCTTGCATGTGAGGACATATGCCCAAATTTAGGTTGGGGGGAGGAAAAATATGTGAATAGTTTGCCCACGTGTTAGTCCATGTTGTTCTATGTCAGCAAAATTTAAATTGAGATGATTTGAAATCTAAGTGAGAGGATGAATTACATGTGTAGAGTGACACCAACTTCCACTGCCATTTTTCTCCATTATATTTTTTTTTATTACTCCTTCCTTGCCATTATTCACCCCATCACAATCTCAAGTTCCAAATAAAAGGTAAAAAGGGAAAATTCAGTTGACATTGGCATTGGAAATTTAGCAAGTGTTGGAGGAAGGAGAATTTGGTTTTTAGATGAAAATGGGAGATGGATTAATTCGAAATGAACCCATGGTGCACAATGTGTTACTGCAGCATGCACCTTGCCTAGTTGAATTCAAAAACTATAGGTGTTTAGACTACTTCTTGAAGATGGATGCTTTTGATGAAGCCTTTGTAGTAGAATTCACCCAAAAATTGTCTGAAGGGAAGGCCATGATAAAGGGCTGGAAGTATTGGCAACCGAAGAAAGAATTGCCGAGGTTACAAGGTTTTCGAATGATGGATAAAATTACCCAACTTCTAGAGATGCCAGGTTAGTTAGCGATGGATTTACAAAACCAAGAAACCCTCCATTGAGCATAGATAAACAAGGTGTGAAGAGAACCTCTCTACTTGAGACATGGAAGTAGATAGTTGTTTATGTCATAAAATATATCACCTTTGAAGGATGCTAGTTAAATCTACATTCTGTGCATTTTAAACTCTTGAATCACATGAGGCACGAGAGGAAGATGAATGTGTCAAATGTGCTATGAAACCTTCTTTCAATTATGGTGGTCAAGACTTAGAAAGGTAGGGACAATTCCATTTCCCACCATTGTTTGATTAAATTATTAGATGAGAAGTCTTTGTATGATGTATCTAGAATTACCTAGGAAGAATTCATAAAAAATTGATCAAATTAGATCTGAGCACTTGCAACCTAGGTTTTTACCTTAGCCTCGTAGTTCTAGCAAGAGATTGAGAATGACCGAAGCCACTCTAGGTGCTTCAACCTCTAGTGCAAGCTTGAGTGGAAACCCTCTTATAGTAGAAGAAACCATAGAAATTATCTCTTCTAGGACAAAGGACTCAGATAAAGAGAGTTCCTCCCCAGATTCTGATGATGATGTTCCACTTGGCATCTTAATGAAAACTAGGGAACATAAGAGAGAGGTAGAAATAAAAAAAGGAAAAGCTAAAAAGTAGCTAGTAGAAAAATAAGTACCAAGCTCTAGGAAGCAAAAGGTTGAAAATATTCATCCTATAGCCAAAGAAAAACATGAGATCCCTCCCAAAAAATCAAGACCATTCGGACCAACCTTTTGTATACCTCCATAGGAAATCCCTAAGTCTAGAGAAATATCACATGGAGACACAAAAGCTCTAATGGGGCAGGTGAATGTCGAGGAAGAGGATATATTTAAGATGACAACAAACATAACATTGGAAAATCTTGTTGATATTGCATAACAGGTGGATAATCAATGGTATGAGGAAAATTAGGTTTTCGTATAGCAAGAGATCCTTCAACAACAACAACAATAATAAAAATTAGTACCCCTACAACTAGAATTGATGGGACAACTTGAATCCTTGTAGTTAGTACTATATGGAGAGCAAGCATCAATGCCAGGGAAAATGTTGGTAGGAATGCATAAACCCCCTGATTTTTCAATGCACATGGTAGCTATGCATTTATGGAAAGAGATGCAAAGAGGAGAATTATGGAAAGAGGAGAAACATAGAATGAAGAAGAAATTCAAAAGAAAGATGAGGAGATTGAAGAAAAGTATGCAAAAATTGCCACCTTGAAGAAGAATGTGGATCATCTGGTAGCCTTAGTACCACAAATTTTACTTTGTAGGGCCCCTCCAAGGGTCTATTCTTTTCACTTGAAGGAGAAGTATATTTCTTGTAAGCTAGCCAAAATTGTCTCAGGTTTGAACCCTTCTATTAAGACTCTTGTTGAATTTTTCAATGCTTATCAAATTTCTTTCCCTAAAATGAAGAATTTGTTGTGTGATTTTTATTTGCTTAATTATGTTGTGACTCAAGATCATGATTGGAATCCACTGATGTATGTTGAGGATGTCCAATTAGGGGAATTCATGTATTGGGTACAAAATGAGATCAGTTGAGGATGACAATATGGGTCTTATAAGCAATTGGAATCCAACATCCCTCTACCCATAAGGGTTGAATCAAGGAATCGAAGGGACATTTACAGGGAATGGAACATAATGTTTTTCAAACCTAGATATGGTAATAGGATTATGCCTTGGATAGAAGAAACCTAAAGTGAGTATGAGGTGAAGGCAAAAGAAAAAGAGGAAACTATGAAGAGATACCTCTCTAAAATATGGAACAACCTAACTAGTGAGCTAAAATAGGTTGAGCCTCATTCCATCTAGAACTATGTTGCAGCACTTAAGAGAATTGATAGATATGTACAGATTGGAAGAATAAAGGGATGATTTTGGCTTCCCCTAACTTTTCACCCACCCCTCCTGATGTGGCCCGTGACAAGTTACAATTTTTACAACTATGATATTACTACAAAGAGACATAGATGGAGTAGATTGGAAAAATTGGGAGGATTCTATTAGGAACCTGATTCATGCACAACAAACACTGATGTAGAACAATTTTCAATTGAAACTTGCAGAGCATTGACCAAGCAGAAGAAAAACCCTTCCCCTATTGGAGGACTAGAAAAAACTTAGGTTGAGGGGAGTGATGATCCTAGTTTATGGTCTAATTTTGGATAGAATATATGATTTATTTGCTGAAGTTCTCATGTACCTTGATGTTAAGTGTTGATATTTTTATGATATTTCCTCAGAACTATAGACATTAGGCCTAACCTTATTTTTGTAAATCTTTAATGACATGCATGTTATACAAACTATATATATTAATTTTGCATGTGGTTAATGAATTTTCTTTAAGGTGGTTATAGATATGCAATTATTGTGTGTGCTAACCTTTCCATGTAGATATAATTTGAGGATACTAAATTGAGAAAGACACTACTAGCTAGGCATGCACCATAACGTCAAGTAAGGGAATCCTTCAAAGCTCAAAGGAGGTCGATGGTAGGAGATTCCCCATGAAAATAAAATGTAACCATCTTCTAGTGTAATTTAAAGTTGTTGAGAGAATATTGATGTTACTATTGTGCTAAATCTAAGGGAACATCTAACCAAATTCCATGCACACGTAACCACCTCTCCATTTTCTCTACTTTCCCTAAAATGGTATCCTCTTAGTTCGTAGAGTTGATAGCCTTGCTTAGTTGGTAGTATAAATAAGGATCAGATGCTCCTTTTCAGGAGGTTGCACAATCTAATATTGTAATTTATTTCTTAATTTTCAGGGATATAGTTACACTGCTCTATTGTACTCATGTTTCCTAATGAATAAAATGAAGTTCTGAGTTTGAAAATTTGAGTTTTCATTATTAGTAGAGGATACTCATCCAAGGGGGTCCACTTAGCGAGCAATTTTTCCTTTAGCTTAGTTTAGCCTACTTATTACTTTTCTTTTTAGTAATTAGTAAAGAATCTAGTGCTAACTATTCTTGCAGCCACTAGAATTCCATTATATGACTATTCTTGCAACCAAAGCAGACAGAGTAGTTTCCTCTTTGTTGTTCATATTTTCATTTCTATCATGCATTTTAGCTTAGTATAGTTGTTGGTTGATTTTTAGAATTTATGTTATTCCTTTCTAAGAAATTTACTTTCAGCATTGTGTCTTACTTAGCCGTGGAATGAAAATTGCTACTTTGAGTTCCTAGTGCACATACTATGTTGACCCATTTCAAATTCGTGTCCTTGGGTTGACAAGTTAAATGCACCCTCATGATGATTGAAATAGCTATTCGGGTTAGATGTCCAATCTCTAAATTATGGCCGTAAAGGCCTAGTTGTTAAATCCTTGGAGGCCAACAAGGTACCAACCATAACTGTGAATTTGTGTGAACTAGTGTTTGATTGCATGGTGTTCCTAAGAAGGTTATCTCATAAAGGGACACACAAGTAACATTAAGGTTTTGAGTAAACCATAATCACCTTATTAAAAAATTAATTGAATGTATGCTCAACTTATTACCTTGAGACAACTAATCAAGTAAAAAGGTAAACCATGTCCTAATGGATTTGTAGAGTACTTTTATTTCAATAATTTCTATCTTTCCTCAAATAAAATTTGATTCATTTGATACATTATATGGAAGGAAGTACTAAAATCCTATAAGTTGGGATAAGCTAGGAAATATGATTATCCTTACACTAGAAATGTTTTTATAAATGGAAGAATAGATCAGGATGATCAAGGAAAGTTGTCTCAAGAAGTAGTACTATTATGCTCGAAATTGATAGGTTCCTAAGGGCACTATTGTGGTTGAGATGGATAGTAGTCAAAGGGTAGTACTATTATGCTCAAGATAAATATTACTATCGGTGATGGACATTTTGGACTTTTGAATTGTCAAATGTAAAGACCAGAGAAAGGATGGGACCCATGGTGTAGTACATTATGCATTGCCATTCCTTTTCTATTTAGTTGAACTAAGGGAAATTGCATGTTATCCAAATGTGAACGTGTTTCTCTAGTCATTGTGGTACAAGGGTAGATTACTTTAAGGTTAATAGAAATTAATTATTTCCTACATGATTTAAAAATTTGAAGGCAAAAATTTTATTTGAATTTATATATATGTTTTGGCACATTAAATCATTGGGGATGATGATTCATAATGGGGGAATTATGCTACACCCCATTTCTTAGTTACCATATTATTTTTACCTTTATGAGTAAATATGATATTAAATGCAAGATTATGAGTTTAATATGTTTAATGGATGAATGAAAAACATGAATATGTGTTATGATGTTATTGATTTTTAATGACTTAATTATGCAAATGATATATGATGGATAATATTTTCATATGATCAGCTAACTATGCTTATGATGCACTAAGTTGGATGCGGAAAAGAATCAAGCCCTCTAGTGAGGAGAGGGAGAGTATCACCCAGGAGAGGGGTTTTCTATGGAAACCACTAATGTACCTACTTGAGCTATACACACAGTCAAGACTTAGTTTAAATAAGCTTTTCCAAGTCAATATGGGCTTAGAGTCAGTAGGTAAACCATTGTTATGTTGGATTGAAAGGTATGTTAGAGTTATTGTCTTTGAATAATTTTTTGACTTAAGTCATAGTGTTAAAACCCTTTTGATGAAGCATGAGATATTTATATATTTCTTTGGATAAATATATGTATATGGGTATGTGATTATATAGAATATATATATGTAGGTATATGTAACGCCTGCCATGCAAACCCCAAAGAACACACACAAGCAAATAATTTTTTTTTTTTTTAAACATTACAATTGAACATGCAAGAACATTAACCATAATCGCATAACACATTACATTACACTATTACACTTAGTTATCTGGGCACGCGAGGCTACTTCACAAACAACTAACAACGAAAACAAAGATAACAACAACACAATTCACTACTTATAGCTATATTCAATGATCACACAAGCTACAAGAAAAGATAGAAGTGATTTACTAACTTTGGCAATAGAGTCTACTTACTTAGGTCAGCTTACATACCTCTTACATTCTATTTTATCGACAAGTCCTTGCTCCCAATGCCTATACCTGCAAGGTCTATATGACTTGGCACACACATCAGCTCAAAGATAGTTAACACATGATCATGAAGAGAAGCTATTTAAATCAATGGTAGTTTTTACGTTATCGGAAATAAATGAAAAGACTCAAACAAGACTCAAAAGAACAGTCCTAGGGGCCCGACCTAATGCCTCAGGAGCTCATCACTCGATGGCCTTGCCTACGTATATAATTCACAGAGGCACCGTAGTTCGACAACTTGAGCTGCTCCAAATCACTGACTGACCAACCAAGGGTTCACTCATAAGACATTCAAGGAGGAATCTACCCAAACACAAAGTAACACAACACCACAAATACACGCTAAACTCAAACCTCTATTCATAAGCATTATGTGACCCATACAAAATTACATACTAGAAGAGTGGGTATGCAACCCTTTCTAGGGTCCATCACCCCAGACAGTTTCTTAGGTGGCTGCCACCCACTTAGGTGAGGCCGAAGACTGAAGAACTAGGTAAGCATATTCTTGCAAAAATAAAATAAAAACAACCTACTCAAATATTTATTCATACTTGCACAAGAAAGGTCACAAGGCATAACAACACTCTCTTTTAGCTAGATAGCTCACGATAAAACATATTCTTATATATATTATAGCTATCCACTATGAAAGAAAATAGTGATTTCACATCATTCTTGGTTAACAAACAAACAGTTAGCATAGGAACTTAAAATAGACAACAAATCCTTATCACTAGTCAAGTACTACTCAATAAACTAATACTCAAAACTTAAACATTCAACGATATCAATTTATAATATACAAATTGATTATTAATGTATGAAAACATTTCAAGGGTCACTCAAAATGAGAATTCAACAATACTCCAACACAATTTATTACGTTGCTTTCTAAATAAAGTTCACTTAATTTCACAAATTAACATAAAAAAAGTCAATACTCGAGAAAATTCGATTTAATTACAAGCAGCCAATTTATCTCCACTTTTCACAATTACACTACATATTGCAAATTTCTTAAAACTATCATAATAAAACCACTATCACAATATATCAAAAATTATGTATATACATATAAAATAAAACACATATTCAAAATATATACATGTATAACCTATTATCAAATTTATAAAATATCTTACTAAAACAACATATACATATATACATATGTATATATAATGAAACATCTTGTATACTATCCTACTGTAAAATTATTTCATTTCGACATAATAAATCTTTTGCCTATATATAAGTTAAATTAAACATAAATTAAAATTATGCATTTATCCCTTATTATAAAAATTATCTCTATTCACTATCATATATATATATATATATATATATTATAATCTATAACAGATATATAAAAAAAAATCCATTTGAATCATATGTTAATTTAATCCAAGTCTAACAATATATAAATAACAAACACGGCCTGCTGCGCGCAGCAGTCCTAGCCCCCAATGGGTAGGGGGAAGGGTACGACACTGCCCTCCCTTCTCCCTCCCCATTAGAATTTAATTCCATAATTTTTATTGTTTTTAAATTTCGTTTATATAATTTTATTTTATTTTATTTTTAAAATACGAAGAATCATTATCGATAAAATGCCATCCGTCTGGTACGGATTCTAACAGCCCTATTCGGCCTTTTTTTTTTTATTTACACGAAAATCAATATATATCTTTATTTTTAAATACATATTATAAATTAATATAAATATGAATATATATAAATTTATATATATATATAAAATTATAAACAATTACAAATAACACAGTTTTTTGTATACATATAGAACAGCATATTTTTACAGTATAAAAATATTTATGACTATTAAAATAATATTTCAAAACCATCCATAATACGAAGATTAATTTCTTTTCTTCACAGAAAATAAAAGAGAGAAATAGGGTATAACTATACGAAATTCGAAGAGTTTATTTTAGAACACAACATTATTTTCTCAAAGTCAAATTTAAAGAATATTCATAGAGCAAGGTTTTATAGACGATCTTTATTTAATTTCTACAGTAATTTTCACTTTTTCAGTAATTCCTCTTTTCTAAGGTTTCATTTTTCTTTCACCAAATAATCTAATTATTTTTTCTATTTTCTTAAAATCAGAAGACCAGAGAAGAAATAGATAAAACCTGGGTCCTGTGCTTATTTGGAAATCTTATGCTGCCCATTGATTCTGATGGCCTCTCTGAAGAGCTCCTCGTTCCTACTTCGAAATCTCTTCTCCATAATATCGTACTCGAATTTGAATCTCCAACTTTACTCAGAAGACTCTCTCCAAGATTTTTCCAACCAAATAATGAAAATATTTTCCCCTCAAAAACTACAGAACATTTCATCAATACATCCCTATTCACTTGTGTCACCTCTCTCTCCATAATCCTCTGTCTATGTAAAAACTCCCTAAAATCTTCAAATCAAATAAAAGATAATACCCTTTCTTTTCAAAATCTCTCCAAAAATATAGAATAAAAGAAATTAATTCTTTAAAAGCAAACTTTTCATTTAGATCCGAGTTTTCATTCGTTCTCACATCTTTTTCAAACTTTTATTTATTTATTTTTTTCTATTCTTCAATACTTTTTATTTTAATCAGCTTTTGCAAGCTTTACTTGCAAGGCACATTATCTAATTAATTTAAATAATTTATTCTAACAAATATCCTCAATAAAATAATTAATTAAAATAATAAATACTATTTAATATTTTAATTATCATTTAATAAAGTCATGACTTTTAAAAACATAAATAAGACATTTAAAAATTTAAATACAATTTAATCTAATATTTTAATAAACAATATTTCCCTTATTTAATTAATTCAATCTCAACATATAAAATACCATTAAGAGCCCTTGTCCTATCTTCCTCTTCCGATTCCTTAGCCAGACTACCTGCACATCCCAGGTGAGAATGGAGGGGTACTACAGTATATATGTGATGGCACATAAATATGGTTGTATGTATGTATGAACATGTGTAGATAGAAATCTCTATGTATAGTATATATATATAAACACATATAGATACATTATTATATTTTGAATAATGATATATATATATATATATATATATATTTAATTAAATAATAAATATACATAACTATATATATATATATATAAACATAAGTATTATGCATACTATGTTATATGAAAATGCATTAGAACTAAGTAAAAAATAGCATAGTGAATTAATGTTAAGCGGTTGTGATGGGTAATATATGCCAAAAAAAAATTAAATGCATTCCATAAGGTTGTGACGAAGTAAAAAATGGTTTAAACTAAGCACTACACACATAATGCGAGTAAAGGAAATGATACAAAATGTTGATTATTGTGCACGGACTATGTGGATATATTAACAAAGCATCACATATTTAAAAGGAAGAGACTGCACATAGATATTGCGGTGTGATAATAATATGGTAACAATGTATATGATGGAAAATAAAGCTGAGTAAACTTACCATGTATGAATAATAGTAACAAAGTGTTGAATTGGTCAAAGTGCCATGACTTGGTAGGGAAGAAAAGAGTTTTTTTTTTTTTTTTAAATGCAACCTCCATTTTAGAGTGATGAGTAGAAATATGGAAAGAAAAGAGCCACAATGGGAGGTAGTAAGAAAGTTGGAAACCACAATAAATGTTTGACTTGGTAAAATAATCAAGTGCTAGCAACTTTAAATCAACTTAGTCATGTGATAGAAACTAATTTTACTTGCACTATATATGTGTTAAAATTATGATTCTCTTAGCTTCCACATTTCACCTAAGTTTGGTTAGATGATGTATTTTGAGGTGGAGTTGGTTTTGGATTTATGATTTCATTTTTAGAGGTGGCAATAGGATGAATAAGTTGGAAAATGTGAGAGCTAAATTATAGCATTAAGTTTCTTAGAATTTCTTATAAATAGTAAGCAGCCTCTTAGTTTTTTTGCATTCGATTGCAATTTTTTTTCCATTGTTGTTGTTCTATTTTAGTTTTTCTTTGTGCAAATTAGTGTTCGAGTGAAATTTGTGAGAAGTGAGAGAGATTTCATTGAGTGTTTCACAGCTCTTTTTTTTTAGTTTTTTATTTTTTTGAAAGAGGTTTGGATTGGGGAAAGCTAAACATGAAAGGAGCAGCAAGCAGAGTTTGTGACATTGAGCATTAAGTGAAAATTCTTCTTTGGAAGCTAAATTTCCAAGCATGCTATTTATTCTATCCATTAACCCTTTCTATGTTGAATTTAGGTTTTTTTTATATTGATTGTCAATTCTTGTGCAAGATATTAGTTGTTAATTGAATCATGCTTGTGCATAGATCTAGATTAGATATAAGTAGTTTTGTGGTATCGTATTAGTATGATAAATATATAGTTATAATAATTTTCATGATTGCATGACATAGATATATTAAAATATCTCAAAGGTATATGTATATGATACCAATATGTTTGCATGCATTATGATGTTTGCAATTCAATGAGAATGATACCGTGTTAGATATGTCATCATTGATAGGTTATGATGTTATACAAACCAAGTTGGTAGTTTATGCTTGAATGGTTAATCTACTTCATTGAAAGTAGGAGAATAGTCTATTCCCTAGGGTTAGGGTCAACACTTGACTATGATTATATGATATTAAACAATAAGGTCAAAAGGCATATTAGTGATATATAAATTTTTGATTGTACTATTATCTTCTACTTGACCTAGAGTCTATACCTATTCCCAATATTCTAGTCCTAGAGAAGAGGAATTTACATCTTAGAAACCTAAAGCCATATTGCAAGGAGACTACAAGGTCTAGAAGCTCAAACTCCTCTCAAGCTAAAAATGTCCTCTAGATTATATATGAATTTAGTGTACATTGTAAATATGTGAAAATATGAGTCATATTGAAGGAAAGGATTTATGATTGTTTATGAACATGAAAACATAGAAACCTTATAGGATAACTCAAAAAGAAACATGATAAATGGAGAATAATCAAAAGGGAATGTTCATGAGATAAATATTATTTGTTTTATCTTCATGTTTATAGAATTTGATGGTAATAGTAAAATAGTGGTAACTAAAGGGTACTATCATAATATCTGGGATATGCTATGCCAAACCTTTACTTACATTAAAATTGTGATTTTGGAAGATGGTATGATATAGAAGTGTTATGATGAGATTGTTACTTTATGATGTTATGCAAACCTACGTTGGAAATGTGTTTTATTCCTAGGATTAGGATAAACCAAGGTTGTGAATAACTTAATTGGTTAGTTAGATCACTTAAATGTTACATCATTTTTGGAATGGAATTTTTGTTATGTGTGTGTGGAAAACTATGTCAAGAGTGATTTATGGTCATTACATTTACCAAGTCGAGCAAGGGGCGGGGTGAACATACGACACCACTTTATCAAAGTGATTTTTATTTAAAATCAAATCTTTATTATACATATGTATATATGAAATCTTTGGCCAGAGTAAGTGTAAGTTTCTACTACATACACTTGTTGCTTCACTATCAGATAGTATTGCATAACTAGTAGGTAATGTCATGCATGTAGTTGTTTATCCAATGTATGGAAACATTAGTTATATAAGATACAACACCATTCTCGAGTAGGATTTATAATATAGGTTTCTCATACCAATCTCTTCATTGAAGGGAGGGAAATCTTATTGGGTAGGAAGATGCACGGAGGACCGTAATAAGTATGTGATTGGAGGAAAAGAACTTGGGCGATGCTCTCCATCATGTAGTTGGCAGTCAAGACTTGAGGATGTATGTAATACCCCTCCATTTATGCTTATGCTTTATGCTGTTATGTTTCACACTGTTAGACTATGATACTTTGTTTGGATATTTTCATCGCTGGTTTTGAGCGATAATGGATTTATTCTATGACATGATGATTTATTGTTTGGTGATTATTGATTTCAGACATGATTTGATATAGCATAGATGTTTACTTTCTGATGATTATTGTTATGTACATGTTTATGATGGACTAACTGTTAATTTATTTCGTCAGTTTGATGTGACGTGTATTGGTGTGGAGAACGAAATCGCATCACTCGCTTGCAAGTGCCCTATGATATCTGTGATTTTCTCTTCACGGTGTGCCTGTTTAATGCTTTATATATATATATATATATATGTATGTATGCATGTTATTGCTTGGTTGCAAGAATTGCAGGTACATGACACCAACTCCACTTGGGTACTCAGGTCTGAGCGTGTCAAGACTCAACATATACGTTGATCAGGAGATAGTAGTTTGGCTAACCCTAGTTTAATCTATAACCCTGGTCTTAGTACATCGTCTGTTTTAGTTCAGAGTCATAGGTTTGTCTTGTATTTTTTGTTTAGAGAAATTGTTGGAAAGGTAAATTAGGTTAAATTTTAATGTTGGTTTTTGTGCTTTAAATTATTGGTATTTAAATTAATGTTTAAATGTGGAAGAAATTACTTGCTTGATTATTTAATTAATTAATTAGCTTATTTGGTTAAATGGTTTGATTTTAAAAGATCAAACTTATTTAATTAAATAAATTAATAAATTAAATTAAATTGTTAAGTGTGTAAATAGTTTATTTGAAAATTAAATAATTATATTGTATTTGAAAATTAGAAAATTAATAAAAATAAATGCATGTAAATTAAAATTTGAGTTTTAAAAAAACAAAAATTAAATAAATAAAAATTTGCATGCAAATATTGAAGGGAAAAATTGCCAAGAAGTTGTTAAAAGATATTTGTACTTCTCGACAAGTGTGCTAGTGCTTTAATGATGTTTGTTGAGGAATTTCTTCATGGAGGTTATTGTGGATCTGGGATTTCAGGGAGGTTATTCAATTTCCTCACGACGAAATTATCAGGGCTTTTGCAAAAAAAACTCTCTTGCTGTAAAAAAATCATTATTTCTTAGAAGTTGTTATCTCTCTGTATCTAGTTGGATATCTTGTGGATTTTGGGTTTTCTTTGGAGAAGCTTTTGGGATTTGCATTCTACAAGTAGAGGTTACTCTCCAACTACCAAATCTTCAAAACACAGGAAAGCAGGTATTTCTCTGGTTATTTCTCTTGTTCTTCTTTGAATTCTTTTGTAAAACTTCTTGTTATCTGTATGAATTTCAAGAAAACAAGATTAGGGAAAATAATGAAAGAAAATCTCTATGAAGATGTAAAATCAAGAAAATTATAGGGAAACAAATAGGGGCAAACAGAGATTTATTTTATACAGTAGAAAAAACCTACAAATGAAATTTACAAGAAAACATTGACAGATTCATGATTAAAATATTTGTTAAAAGGTAGATTAATTTCAAGATCTGTGATTGAATTGAAATTTCATGAAACAAAATATGTTATTGTTAAATTTCTTTATTTCTGTAGAAAATCCAATTGAAAGAGATTATTGTTACCAGTAAATTATTTACTATGTTAATTCTGATAAATATATATATATATATATTTAGATATATATATGTATATAGCTTTTATATAAATACATATATACATATTAAATATATATAAATACATATAAATTATTAAATGAAGTCTGCGTACGGATTTTCGTCAAACCTGCACAGTATTAAACATTTTTGAAATGTATTTTACGAATTTCATGATTCACGGAAGAAAGAATTCCCCAATTTTTATTTTATGGAATAAAATTTATTAAAACTTTGTTTGTTAAGGGTAAGGGTCGAGGGCATACCCCACGGCCAACCCCCGTAGGGAGCCGCCTGTGAGGTTAGAGCTTGACGCTGCCTTCATAGGTAGTGCTGGCACTGCCGCCGCAGCCGAGCCCTCCCACAAGGGTTTCGGCTATGAGGGAGCCAAGCCCTGTGTAATATGTGTTTTATTTGAAACTTAATAAACAACTTCCTTTTAATGTTTTAAAAATGCGGATTTATAAATAAAGTTTTAAATTCGCATGTTTATATATTATCATATTTTGTATTTAAATATATATTTATATTTATATATATATATATGTATATAAATATATATGTAGTGCCCTCCATTTCGGTCGTCATGATGATGTGGTGGTTTTATTATTTAATTTAATTTTAGAGTTATGAGATGACACTAATAATATGTTTGGAATTAAATAGAGAATTAGATGCAATAATAAACGTTAATTTGATTATCTTTGGGAGTTAGTTATTTAAAGTAATCGGATTAGTTGAGGAAAAATAGTTATCATTTAATGATTAAATTCAATTAATAAATTTAAAAGTGATAAAATATTAAAGAGGATTAAATATTAAAATTGTACTTAAGTTTAAATAAATTAAGGTAAAAATATTTATTCAATTATATTTTAATTAAAAGTTAATTATTTATGAAAATTTGTTTTAGTTAAAATTTAGAGTTAAGTGGAAGTAATTTAAAACAAAAGAAGTTATTGGTTGAAATTAAATAAATAAATACATAAAGTAATGATTAATTAAAGTGGGTAAATAAAAATTAGTTATTTTTGAAAATCTTTTACGGGGGGAGAAAGAGGAGTCAGGGCGGTTAAAAGGAGAATTTGGTATTTTCTTTAAGAGGTAGGCAAGAAAAATTTAGGGGGAGTTCTCTCTGTGAACCAATTGGAGAGCACCTTCTTATTCGAATGTCGTTATGCTGTTTGTTCGCCTTCTGCACTGACCAAGGGTTTGAAGATGCAGCAAAAGTTTCAGGCGTAATTGCCCTGCTCTGGCTGATCCATTCCTCAATCTCAATAAATAGTATGTTCTTTTATGACAATGTTTCTTTCCGCTACAATTTTGATGCACAAATGCACTTTCCCTAATTCTTGGAAGAAATTATAGTCAATTGGTAATATGCAGTCACGTTTCGGTTTCTTAGAAGTGTATGGCGTGTAAATATATGATGTATGTGTTATGCAATTATCTGGATTGTTGTATGTTTTTGTTTTTATTTAGTGCAATCGATTTATCTTAGGGCATGCAATTGTTGAAGAAACCCTTGTTTAGGGATGTCATGGCCTTTTCTTTCTTTAATTATTTTGGTCAAGCACTTTCAGCAGTATATCGCCCTAAATGCTCTGGCAGTTTTCATTAGGTAATATAAATGCTCTTGACATTGTTTTTTTTTTAAATTGGGGAAATTATTTATATCATTTACTCATAACTATTACCGGCCTTAATAAACATCAGATCTTGAGTCTAAATCTTACAAATATCTTGCTCTGAAAATGTATAAGTACAAGAAATCATTTTATATTCTTGAACGTAATAGGGAGCTTAGAGGTTTAAATTTTTGTCTGATTTCTTTAGCAGCCGCGCACCTGAATAGATAGACAGTTTAAAGGTTTAAATAATCTCTCCGAGCTCATTATCAACCTGAATTTGTGGCGGCACTGGTGCATATTAGGAAGTTTGTAGTTTTAAATAACCTCTCTGTTGTCATTGTCAATCAGTCACAACCGCAGCACATAAACTTTATAGGGAGTTAAAAGGTTTAAATAACCTGCTTGATTCGTCTGACAATCTATCGCAGTTGCAGCACTTGAGAATGAATATTGTCAATATTTTAACATAATAATAAAAAAAACTTGCCTTTGATCGTGTTGAAGTTTATCTTCCAGATTTCGAACCTGAACGCATCTCTGGAAACTCGCCGCTAAATAGAAATGTGCCAAGTTAAAATAAAAGAAAAGAAAAGTTGTATAGGATTTCCTCCACTCTTAATTCCCGTAAATTGCACCTCACCTGTCTTCCTCCTTCAATTTTGTGGATAACAGTAAGAATTTGATAATAATGCAATTAGATGGCGATATTTCCAAATTCCAAAACTCACCTTCTAATATTAATGGCTTCTCACATTTTTGCAACCGTAACCATCTCAAACTTGGAGGAAGCTTGGTTCGTGTGTCTTCTCTGATGCCGTCAATGAGCAGATTGTTCAAGTGAAGAAATTGAGGACCAATGAGCAGATTATTTAATTCTCTTGGTCTGCGCAATGTTTCAAGCCCTTGCCAGTTACCTCCGTTCAGTCGAAGCTGAGAGAAATTGATGTTATTGGATACAGTGCTTAGATGAGCTCCTTCACATAGTCTGGTAATCTAAATTTTTAAAATCTCCCTGAAACCATAGGCAAAACCATCACAGCTGCAACGTTAGACTTGCAAAAGTGTAGTAAATTAAATAGTTCCTCTGAAACCCTTGGCAGCCTGTCACTGTCACAGCAATTAGAGTTGAAACATTGTACAGAATTAAATAGCCTCTCTGATTTCTTTGTCAACCTGTCTGAGTTATGGCATTTGAATTACCAACTACATATATGAGTGACTTTTTTATTTATTTTGAATTTATACCTTTTTTATTACTATTCTATATTATATATATATATATATGTATGGTTATATAAACAAGTATAGATACATAATTATAGGTTAAAAGATTTGAGTGAAGGTAGTCTTTTATATTTAGAATTTATGAGGATATTTCAATATATAAGTAGATTTGTATGATGAGTATTATTCAAAAGAAAATGGTTCGTATTTATATAATATGTTTATAAAATATGAATAATTTCTTTAATTGTTTTGTTTATGATTTTATGGTGGTGTAAAAGTAAAATATGAATCGAGTGTTAGAATGTTCTGTAAGATAGTGAGTTAAGTAAAAGTGTAATTTTATTTTAGGTGATTAATTAGTTAAGCTGGTCCATAAACTAGAATGTTTAATAGAGGAAGAGTTATCTTCGACAGATTCATGAAATAAATACAATAGAAACATATGAAAGTTATTTGTTTTAATAGGTAAATGAGTTGCAGGGGAGTGAGTTCAATATTAAAAAACTTATAATTTGAATAGATTGGATATTTGTTGAGGGGATATATAAGTAAAGGAACTTTTAGAAATAAGTTATAGGTATTTGCATGGACTTTGTCTTGTATTTATTAGAAAATTTATGGTTAGCAAAGTTGAAATAATGAATAAATATAAGGGAAGAGTAATTACATTGATTTGGATTGTTTAAGGGAATATGGAAACAACGGTGTGGAAAATATTATAATTATATGTGTATTATGTTTATGACTAAAAAGGAAAGTAAGGGTTAGTTGCATAAATTGCAAGTGAGAGATTCAATTCAATACTGAACAAATAGTAGTATTAAACATATGAGGATATGGGAGACTTAGGTTATCTTTTGACCCTGAGCATTCTTGAAATTCTAGTTACGAACATCCTAGGAATCATACTATAGGATACTTTTCCCTTAAATGTATTCCTTCTTTTGTTTAACTCATCATATAAGGTTTATTTTAATAAGAGATTTAACTTAAGACGAATTATACACACATGTTAATCAATGGACTTATTAATTTTTGGTTAATTGGAAATTATGTTTTATAGAGATTCTTTAGTAATGATTCTTTAGTAGGATGCTTATAAGATATGGGATTAATCTTTAAGACTTTGTAATTAATGTGTTTTTATTCAGAAAAAGATTTATTTATAGGAGTTAGAAAATTAGATTTATTAGGTAGTTAAGTTATGTGTTATGTTATTGAGTAGGTTAGTAAAGTGTTTAGAGAGAGAGTTTCCTTATGTTAATTTTGATAATTTGGGTAACATTGATAGATTAGTTTTATTCTTAATTTGATTAGTTTCATGTGGAATAGTTAACTTAGAAATAATGAAAAGTAGAGTTTTGTATGTTGTTGATGTATGTAGATAATACTGGTGATAAGGATTATTTCTGTTTAGGTGGGAAAATTGATTTATAAGATAAATGGAAGTAAATAAATTTGAAAACTTTAAATAGTTGGGTATTACGATAAAGGCTAGTGAATGATTGTAGATTCGGTAAATGTTTTGATTAATTATATTTAGTTAAACAAAGGGTTTATGTAAATGAATAAAATTAGATGATCTCTTCTAAGTCAATTTCCCTCATATTCTTTTAATAGTTGATTTGTGGGGTTCGCACGGCGGGGCGTTACAATATATATATATATATATAATATGAGATCATATTTGATTAAATGAATATTTTTATAAATATATGTATATTGTGTTAGGAAAAATAATTTGATATGATGTATGTGTAAATTAATATTGAGAAATTATGGAATACAATAAATGGTGAGATTGAGAAAATTAAAAAAAGAAGATTAAAGAAAACAGTTAATATTCTTATTGATTTTGTAATAGATCTTTTATCAAAATGATTTATAAGCATGTTGTTCTCAAAATGATACATATGGATTTAGCATATCCAAATGATAGACGTGTATTGCTTTAAATTGTTTAAATTTTTGTAATTGGGCAAAATGGGGAAAGTCTCTATTGTTCAAGTCTTCCAAACCAATTATTAAATGGGGATTGTGATTGTTAAGTTAAATTTCTTGTGTTAACTAAGGATGTGTATATGGCTTTGTTTGGTGGTTTCACACCTGTGTTATGAACATTGAATGTTCCTCGTTTTAACGTGATTGGTCTTTTATATTGATTTTGGTTATATGTAAAATTTGTCAACCTTAGTCAGCAAACGTAGAAATCCTTGTTATTTTTAGGGGAGTGGCTATATTGTAAGGGCCAACACACAAAGTGGTGTCAGGGTAACTTACAAGTAGTTAGTAACTCAGTGATAACTAAATGACAAAGTAGTTAGATTAAAACACTTAACAAGATGTTATGCCTCGCTTATGACTATTGAGCTATTTCAGTCTTGAGTATAAGATGAGAAGGCCTGGAATGGCAAATTGATGTCTTGTTCCTTTAAAAGACATACGTTTCCACAATAGTATGCAATAGGGGCCGGGTTTCGTAAGAGGTTACCAGGGTAACCCAAGGATTGGGGGCCGGAACCTAGGAAGAAACACCAGGGTAACCTTTGCAACATTGTGATGACACTCTACCTAGAATAACAGTTAACCTTGTGTATGTATTACATTCAATTGTCCAAATCTGGAAGCAATGTAACCAATAGATTGTTTTGTACTAGTGTCTAGGGTTAGTAGATTAGGTCTAGGTAATCTTATTACTATCTCCTAGCATGGGGGGTGGACCTACGGGTACCACATGGTTGGGTGGAACATGCACCTTACTCCGTTGGGTCCCCAGTTTGATCATGGCATTGAGAGCTTTATGGATGGAGAGCTCACACTTGGAAAACTTATGTTTATTTCAACATTGTATATTGTAAAATTTGTATTTGATAACATCCCTCAAATGTTGTGAGGTGAACACTTGTAATTGTAATCATTATTGAACTACCTCATCAAATGGATGAGTATTGTATATAATATCAAATGCAATGTATTGAACAAATTTGTACCTTATGTTATCTTGAATGGAAAATTTCAATGTTATGCAATGTTTATCTTTATGTTATAAATTAAAATGTGCAATATGAAATACTTAAGTCACTTATGAAAAATTCAAAGCAGTGTAACATCGCTTAGCCTAATGAATGTATGCAACTAATTAACTTAATAATTAAACTTTAAAAAAAAAAATTATTACACCTCTATACACTATTGCAACATTCTTAGGTTATTAAGACGGGGCATTACAGATTGGTATCAGAGCCAAGGTTACAAACACTGGACGCTCTAGGTAATCACGAGCCCATTAGGTTGACCTAGTACGTAGTGTTGTAACTGGTAGCCTTGGTTGAAAAGTATCTAAGCCTCGTTATTGTTATGTGTAGGAACATGCCTAGGCAAGGAGGAAGAGGTCATGGTAGAGGTTGAGGTGGAGGCCGAGGGCCAATCCCTTAGGTTACTCCCCCTCCTAGCCCTTATCACAGTGATCAGGCAGAACATATGGGTCAGAGAAATGAGGGACAGAATCCCGCTCAGTTAGGAGTATATGGTTCTTAGATACGTCCACTATTAGAGGAGGTCCTAGCTCGTCTTGGACCTAGATAGGTAGATGAGTAGGAGGTTGTCAGAGAGAGAGATAGATCTCCTAGGAGAGTAGAGGACACAGCACATCAGGATGCTATCACTGCAGGTCATATGAGGGATTTACTGAGGGCACGTCCTCCTACCTTTGATGGTACATGAGGTGGCTTAGAGGCTGAGACCTAGCTACTGGATTTGGGTAGATGCTTCACCATGCACCCATACAGTAGCAATACCCATGCCAGATGTGCTATTATGCACTTGAGAGGATTTGCCTCTACTTGGTGGTGCTTAGAGGAGCAGAAGCTCCATATAGATATTGGTTCTGTATCTTGGGAGATGTTTCTCGAGAGGTTTAGAGCTCGGTTCCTTTCGAAACATTGGAGGTAGCGTAGGGCTGATGAGTTCCATGATCTACGTCAGTTGGCTCTTTCTGTAGAGCAATATGAACGTAGGTTCTATGAACTCAAGCAGTATGTTGGTATTAGTGATGATGAGCCTATGCTAGTACAACACTTCATCAGGGGTTTAAACACCCACATCAATGGTGGTGTCCGAGTCTTTGAGCCCAAGACTATGGAAGTTGCGGTGGAGAAGGCTCGCATAGTAGAGGAGAACCTTATTATGGCTTTAGGTGGGCACACAGGAGTGCAGATTGGGAGTGCTCCTGTAGCAGGTTTTAGTCCATGGGGTGGACAAGCATAGATAGGTGGTTCTTCTAATAACCAACAGACACCCACAAAGGGTGGGCAGCAACAACAACAACAAACACCTCAAACGAAAAATAACCCTCAACCACAACAACAAAATAGTCCTCAAATAGGAAAGGGTCACAACTGGTGGCGCAACAAGTGCAATAGGCAGGATCAGCCTGCGTAGAGTGCTCAGTCTACCATCAGTAGGGGTAGTTTTTAGCAATCCAATGCACCTTTGGGTGGCAGAGGATTCGGCAGAGGCACAGGTTGTTATTCATGTGGGCAGCAGGTACACATAGCTAGGTAGTGTTCGATGAGAGGTTCTACTGGATTTGGGCCTTGACCTACAGTTTCAGAGCCTAAGGTGGGAGATGCAGGACGAGCACATACAGTATATGTTGCGGTTAATGACTGCCAAGCCGATCACCAGAACACGGTGGTCAAAACTTCAAGTAAGTTATATGGTGTTAGTGTTTCCATACTTTTTGATTCTGGGGCCACTGACTCCTTTATTTCACCGACCATTGTTGACCATTGTGGTCTTGTGGTGGTAAAGCAAGGTGGTAAGTGGCAAGTTGAATTCACCTCAGGGGTGAAAGTAGCAGTAGAAAACTTAGTACATAATTGTGAACTTAAAATTGGTACATTAACTACCTTAGTAGATTTATATGTTACACCCTTAGGATCATATGATATAGTATTAGGTATGGATTGGTTAGCATCTTATCATGCTGTAATTGACTGTCAATTTAAGACAGTTAGTTGCATTGATGATTTAGGTGCGAAAGTGGAAATCATAGGTATTCAAAGACCTATCTCTTTGTGGATGATATCTACTATGCAATTAAAGAGATGTCTTCGTCAAGGATGTCAACTGTTTGCAACAACAGTTACTGATTTGGAAGAGGGTGAGAGTCAAGAGGTATCTCTTGATGATCATCCTATTCTTAGGGAATTTGTGGATGTGTTTCCCGATGACATTCCTGGAATGCCACCGAAGAGGGATATTGACTTTAGAGTTGACTTAGTTCCTGGAGCTGAGCCTATATCTAGACCTCCTTATAGAATGATGACTCAGGAGTTAGAGGAACTTCGTATCCAGTTAGAGGAACTATTAGAAAAGGGTTTCATTCACCCAAGTGTTTCCCCTTGGGGAGCACCTGTCATCTTCGTAAAGAAGGACGGATCTCTTAGGCTGTGCATTGACTATCATCAATTGAACAAGGTTATGATTAAGAATCGTTATCCTTTGCCTAGAATCGATGATCTTTTCAATCAAGTTAAGGGAGATAATGTGTTCTCTAAAATTGATTTGAAATCTGGTTATCATCAATTGCGAATAGCTGAAGCAGACATTCATAAAACTACTTTTCGAACTCAATATGGGCACTACGAATTCACAGTAGTATCATTTGGATTAACGAATGCACCATCACTATTCATGAGTTTAATGAATGGTGTTTTTCGTACATACCTTGATCATTTTGTCCTAGTATTTCTCAATGATATATTAGTTTATTCGAGAAACGTGAAGGAACATGAAGAACACTTGAGGCAGGTATTGCAGTGTTTAAGGGAAAATCAATTGTATGCGAACCTGAAGAAGTGTGACTTCTTTCAACCTGAAATAAAATACCTTGGACACGTGATATCTGGAAAAGGTATTGTTGTGGATCCTTCAAAGATCCAAGCTATTGTGGATTGGCCCGCGCCTACTAATGTAGGTGAAGTTCATAGTTTTATGGGTCTAGCTGGCTATTATAGGCATTTTGTAGAGGAGTTTTCTAGAATAGGTCATCCTATTACTTCTCTTCAAAGGAAAGGGAAGAAGTTTGTTTGGACAGAGCAATGTCAGTTGGCTTTTCAGACTCTTAAACAAAAGTTAACTAATGTGCCTATACTCATTGTTTCTGATCCTACTAAGGATTTCGTGGTATGCACGGATGCATCCTTAGAGGGTTTGGGAGCAGTATTGATGCAAGATGGGCGTGTGGTTGATTATGAGTCTAGCAAACTCAAAGATCATGAATTAAACTATCCTACTCATGACCTAGAACTAGCTGCAGTATTGCATGCATTAGTTCGATGGAGGCATTTCTTATTAGGTCATCATTTTGAACTTCATACTGATCACCATAGTTTGCAATACATCTTTACGCAACCTAACTTGAATGCTAGGCAAAGACGGTGGATGGAGTTCTTGTGTGAGTACAATTTTGAAGTAAAATATGTTCAAGGCAAAGAGAATGTAGTCGTTGACGCTCTTAGCCGACGTCGACATGAGATCTCTGCTACTACTCTTGAAGTAGATTTGAGAGGTCAAATAGTAGCTACACTTCCTACTGATAGATTATATCAGGAAGTGAGGACAGAGATTGAATCAGGTAGACCTTTAGAAGGTCGATTTGCAGGTTATGTCTTAGAATCAGATGGTATATTATGACAATTAGGTCATATTTATGTACCACATGTTGGGAGTCTTCGTACATTAATTATGACTGAAGCTCATCAAGCTCCATATTCAGCTCATCTAGGAGTTAAGAAAATGCATGCCGATCTTCGGCAATTGTATTTCTGGCCTGGCATGAAATGTGATATTGTTGATTATGTATTGAGATGTCTTGAATGCCAGTGAGTCAAAGCTGAGCATCAACATCCCGCTAGATTATTGTAGCCACATCTCATTCCAGAATGGAAATGGGATATTATATCTATTGACTTTATTGTAGGGTTACCTACGTCATCACGTCGACATGATGCCATTATGGTAACTGTTGACCGATTGACTAAAGTAGCTCATTTTTCACTTGTACGATCATCATACAACGCTTCATCTGTAGCTAGGATATTCATGGAGGACATCGTTAGATTACATGGGATTCCTCATAGGATTATATCGGATAGAGATCCTGTATTTACTTCTGCCCTATGGACTTCATTGCAACATGCCCTAGGTACACAGTTGAACTTTAGTTCAGCGTATCATCCTCAAACCGATGGACAAACTGAAAGAGTTAATCAAATATTAGAGGATATGCTTAGGATGTACGTAATGGACCAACAGTCTCATTGGGAGGATTATCTATACTTAGGAGAATTCACTTACAACAACAGATATCAGAGTTCCAAAGGTATGCCACCATTTCAGGCATTATACGGTCATCCTTGTCAAACTCTGCTTAGTTGGGATCGACTTGAGGACAGAGTGTTACTTGGACCTGAGATGCTTCATGACATGGAGCAATAGGTTGACCGTATTAGAGAGCATTTAATAGCAGCATAGGATAGGCAAAAGAAATATGCCGATGCGCATAGGATAGATCGACAGTTTGTTGTAGGTGATAGAGTGTTTCTTCGAGTGTGACCGCGAAAGAGTCCAATCCGTTATGGAAAAGGCTCTAAGCTTGCGCCTCGTTTCATTGGGCCATTCAAGATTTTAGAGAGAATTGGTCCCGTGGCATATTGACTCGCCTTACCACCTAGTTTGTCTCGTATTCGTGATGTTTTTCATGTATCAATACTTAGACCATATCATCCCAACATATCTCATGTACTTGATTGGAATGCATTACAGGTAGAGGACGGGCAGCTGGCTTTGGAGCTCGTGGCCATTCTACAGCACCAGACGCTCAGTCTCAGGGGTCGAGACGTTGATCAGGTGAGGGTCCAATGGGATCCTAGCTATGAGGCTTCTGCTACCTAGGAGGATGCAACACGCATGAGGGAACTTTATCCCTATCTGTTCGCAAGCTTTCAGGAGCAAGCCTGATCCTAGGGGGGAGGATGTAGTACCCCTCAGTTTATGCTTATGCTTTCTACTATTATGTTTCACACTGTTAGACTATGATACTTTGTTTGGATATTTTCATCACTGGTTTTGAGCGATAATGGATTTATTCTATGACATGATGATTTATTGTTTGGTGATTATTGATTTCAGACATGATTTGATATAGTGTAGATGTTTACTTTCCGATGATTATTGTTATGTACATGTTTATGATGGACTAACTATTAATTTATTTCGTCAGTCTGATGTGACATGTATTGGTGTGGAGAACATAATCGCATCACTCACTTGCGAGTACCTTGTGATATCCGTGATTTTCTCTGCACGGTGTGCTTCTTTAATGCTTTATATATATATATATATATGTATGCATGTTATTGCTTGGTTGCAGGAATTGCAGGTACATGACACCGACTCCACCTGGGTACTTAGGTCTGAGCATGTCAAGACTCAACGGATACGTTGATCAGGAGATAGTAATTTGGTTCACCCTAGTTTAATCTATAACCCTGGTCTTAGTACATCATCTATTTTAGTTTAGAGTCATAGGTTTGTCTTGTATTTTCTGTTTGGATAAATAGTTGGAAAGGTAAATTTGGTTAAATTTTAATGTTGGTTTTTGTGCTTTAAATTATTGGTATTTAAATTAATGTTTAAATGTGGAAGAAATTACTTGCTTGATTATTTAATTAATTAATTAGCTTATTTGATTAAATGGTTTGATTTTAAAAGATCAAACTTATTTAATTAAATAAATTAATTAATTAAATTAAATTGTTAAGTGTGTAAATAGTTTATTTGAAAATTAAATAATTATATTGTATTTGAAAATTAGAAAATTAATAAAACTAAATGCATGTAAATTAAAATTTGAGTTTTAAAAAAAAATTAAATTAAATAAATTAAAATTTGCATGCAAATATTGAAGGGAAAAATTGCTGAGAAGTTGTTAAAAGATATTTGTACTTCTCGACAAGTGTGCCAGTGCTTTAATGATGTTTGTTGAGGAATTTCTTCATGGAGGTTATTGTGGATTTGGGATTTCAGGGAGGTTATTCAATTTCCTCACGAGGAAATTATCAGGGCTTTTGCAAAAAAAACTCTCTTGCTGTAAAAAAATCATTATTTCTTAGAAGTTGTTATCTCTCTGTATCTGGTTGGATATCTTGTGGATTTTGGGTTTTCTTTGGAGAAGCTTTTGGGATTTGCATTCTATAGGCAGAGGTTACTCTCCAACTACTAAATCTTCAAAACACAGGAAAGCAGGTATTTCTCTGGTTATTTCTCTTGTTCTTCTTTGAATTCTTTTGTAAAACTTCCTGTTATCTGTATGAATTTCAAGAAAACAAGATTAGGGAAAACAATGAAAGAAAATCTCTATGAAATTGTAAAATCAAGAAAATTATAGGGAAACAAATAGGGGCAAACAGAGATTTATTTTATACAGTAGAAAAAACCTACAGATGAAATTTACAAGAAAACATTGAAAGATTCATGATTAAAATATTTGTTAAAAGGTAGATTATTTTGAAGATCTATGATTGAATTGAAATTTCATGAAACAAAATATGTTATTGTTAAATTTCTTTATTTATGTAGAAAATCCAATTGAAAGAGATTATTGTTACCAGTAAATTATTTATTGTGTTAATTCTGATAAATATATATATATATATATTTAGATATATATATGTATATAGCTTTTATATATATACATATATACATATTAAATATATATAAATACATATAAATTATTAAATGAAATCAGCGTACAGATTTTTGTCAAACCTACACAGTATTAAACATTTTTGAAATGTATTTTACGGATTTCGTGATTCACAGAAGAAAGAATTATGTAGTTTTTATTTTATGGAATAAAATTTATTAAAACTTTTTTTGTTAAGGGTAAGGGCTGAGGGCATACCCCACGGCCGACCCCCGTAGGGAGCCGGCTGTGAGGGCAGAGCTCGGCGCTGCCTTCACAGGCAGCACCGGCGCTGCCGCCGCGACCGAGCCCTCCCACGAGGGTTTCGACTGTGAGGGAGCCGAGCCCTGTGTAATATGTGTTTTATTTGAAACTTAATAAACAACTTCCTTTTAATGTTTTAAAAACGTGGATTTATAAATAAAGTTTTAAATTCGCATGTTTATATATTATCATATTTTGTATTTAAATATATATATATATAATATGAGATCTTATTTGATTAAATGAATATTTTTATAAATATATGTATATTGTGTTAGGAAAAATAATTTGATAAATTATATTTTCTTTAGAATATGATGTATGTGTAAATTAATATTGAGAAATTATGGAATACAATAAATGGTGAGATTGAGAAAATTAAAAAAAATAGATTAAAGAAAACAGTTAATATTCTTATTGATTTTGTAATAGATCTTTTATCAAAATGATTTATAAGCATGTTGTTCTCAAAATGATACATATGGATTTAGCATATCCAAATGATAGACGTGTATTGCTTTAAATTGTTTAAATTTTTGTAATTGGGAAAAATGGGGAAAGTCTCTATTATTCAAGTCTTCCAAACCGATTATTAAATGGGGATTATGATTGTTAAGTTAAATTTCTTGTGTTAACTAAGGATGCGTACATGGCTTTGTTTGGTGGTTTGACACCTATGTTATGAACATTGAATGTTGCTCGTTTTAACGTGATTGGTCTTTTATATTGATATTGGTTATATGTACACTTTGTAAACCTTAGTCAGCAAACGTAGAAATCCTTGTTATGTTTAGGGGAGTGGCTATATTGGAAGGGCCGACACACAAAGTGGTGTCAGGGTAACTTACAAGTAGTTAGTAACTCAGTGATAACTAAATGACACAGTAGTTAGATTAAAACACTTAACAAGATGTTATGCCTTGCTTATGACTCTTGAGCTATTTCAGTCTTGAGTATAAGATGAGAAGGCCTAGAATGGAAAATCGATGTCTTGTTCCTTTAAAAGACATACGATTCCACAATAGTATGCAATAGGGGCCGGGTTTCGTAAGAGGTTACCAGGGTAACCCAAGGATTGGGGGCCGAAACCTAGGAAGAAACACCAGGGTAACCTTTGCAACTGTGTGATGACACTCCACCTAGAATAACAGTTAACCTTGTGTATGTATTACATTCAATTGTCCAAATCTTGAAGCAATGTAACCAATAGATTGTTTTGTACTAGTGTCTAGGGTTAGTAGATTAGGTCTAGGTAATCTTATTACTATCTCCTAGCATGGGGGGTGGAACGTGCACCTTACTCCATTGGGTCCCCAGTTTGATCATGGCATCGAGAGCTTTATGGATGGAGAGCTCACACTTGGAAAGCTTATGTTTATTTCAACATTGTATATAGTAAAATTTGTATTTGATAACATCCCTCAAATGTTGTGAGGTGAACACTTGTAATTGTTATCATTATTGAACTACCTCATCAGATGGATAAGTATTGTATATAATATCAAATGCAATGTATTGAACAAATTTGTACCTTATGTTATCTTGAATGGAAAATTTCAATGTTATGCAATGTTTATCTTTATGTTATAAATTAAAATGTGCAATGTGAAATACTTAAGTCACTTATGGAAAACTCAAAGTAGTGTAATGTCGCTTAGCCTAATGAATGTATGCAACTAATTAACTTAATAATTAAACTTTAAAAAAAAATTATTACACCTCTATACACTATTGCAGCATTCTTAGGTTATTAAGACAGGGCATTACAATGTATGCTCGAGCAAGAGACATCTCAAACAATTGTACACTTGATCCATTCAACTCTTGATTCATGAAATCTCTCATAAGTTATATTATCCAATTATGATCTTACATCTTTATGAAAATTATATTTCAAATCTGGAATCATTTCTTGGGATTATGTAATGTTACTTTATTGATGCAATGAAATTTGGAATAGGTTTATTTTAAATGTGCAATTTGTTATTGAAATGGAAAGTTTTAGAGCTGCCAAGTTTAGCAAAGGAAACTATGAGCTCATTACGTAAGTGTTATGCAAACATTATTAGTGGTTAATAAGTTCTTATGCTATAATTGAAAGCAAAAGATTAAGGGAAACAATAATAAAGTTAATTTTCCTGAAACTTGTCTAAATTTGGGGCTAGGAAAGAATCATTCATAGAGGTTGACACTCCTAAACCAAAAAATCATCGAGGGACAACCTTGGATTGTGGAAGTTATGCAACTAGGTTTAATAGGAAGGTTATGGAGGATTACTTATGAGTACCTCCACCATTAAAAAATGCTCAAATGACTTTGAGGATGCGAAAGAACTAAAGTGATCCCTCTTTCTAATAGAAACATGTAGTTGCAAAGAGTCTAAGATTATGGAAATTAAATAAGGATACTATGAATCTATAAATATGGTTTATGTTTGTTTGTACAAGTACTTAATTATAGAGACTAATTGTTAGAATAAATTGGAAACTGCAAACGAAGTAGAAAATTCAACATATTGTGAATCGAAACCAACTAGAGAGGTATCCAGGGGGTAGGATAACCTTCTACCAATCCTGACTCAAAATGAGACTAAAATCTATCAATAATAATTGAAATCAAGAGTGAGATTTGGTACCTTAGAGTTTAGACTAAAGAACAAAATGGGTCAAAAAAATGAATAACTCAAAAGGTGAAGATGAAAGATGACATGATCCCACCGAGCAAAATGGGCTTGGTCAATTTAGAGACAAGATTTGGAACTAAGACAAAACAACACTTGAAGTGCCTAAGGTTTTGTGAAAAATGAAATCACCAAGAATTTAGACAAAGATTTCCTAGAAAGATGATTGCAAGGAAAAAAGCTTGGGTAGTAACACATACTATTCAGATAAGGTCTCATAAATTATAGAGCATACGGTGCTGAAGTTCAAATGGAACTTACAAGACTATCAAAAAATGTATATTTTTGTTTAGTTCTTTTATAGATCATTTGAAGATTATCCAAAGATAAGTTTTATAGAGAAGAAGACAATGTAGCCCAATTGGAAGAATAATTAGATAATATTGGGAGAAAAAAGTATATACAAAGTATACTTAGTGAGAATAAGTAAGGTGAGTAATAGTTATTCAAATATCAAAATCCAACAATAAAGGAATGATAAATCAATTCAAATAATTTGGATAAAATAAATTATTATTAAGATTTCAAATTTTAATATGATCTAACATTTTGTAAACACTAAGGAGGGGAAGGAGAGTATGTGGACATAGATAAGTACAATATTCAACAAATTTTAATGATGTATTTTTAATCTAAGAGAACTTTTGACTTATCCATAAGACATGGTTCAAAAACCCCATATCTGAAGTCTCATACTCAATGAACACAACATGTTTTTTGAAGTTAAAGGTTAAGTTATTGGAACTATTAATGAAAGAATTGGAATTGTCAAGAAAATTTAGAGGTTTTTGACCAAATGAGAGAATTAATTACAACTCAATTTTATAATTTCTTGTATTCAAAGACCAATGTGTGATTATTATTTATGCTTTGGAAAAAGGTTAGGTAGTATGATTATTCAAGAAAGGCACGATTATCACCTATGAAATAGGAAAGGGGATATTTATGAATGAAACTCCACATATTTTTTGGCTATCAGTAAATGTTCATGCTTGGTAATTGTTTATGCATTAATTTTTTGAACATATTTTGGGAGACAATATCAAACTAGCATGATCTAACATGAATTCTTATTCAACCAATTTCAATTCTTATTAGAAGAAATAGATTGACTTGAAATTAGAATACGATTATGGAAATAGTTATTTAAAGGGAAAAATAAAGTTCAATATGGATTCCCTAAGATGAAGGAGATATATCTCCTCAATAATATGTAACCATTATATTTGTAAGAATCATATATGGTATATTCCCAAGGAAGATATTTAATTTAATTAGAATGGAGTATTATAACTCAAAGGGAGATGCTAAGTACCAAATTCTAAAGCATTAAGGAATGAGGTGTGCTAAATTGTTGTCATATTTAGGATAATCTGGAATGATTAAATTATTGACTAATGTGAAGCCACTATGTTCTAGAAGGAAATAGTGAGAGATGTTCCAAGGTATGTAGCAAGTTTCCAAGAATACTAGAGGGTGAAGACATGATATCATCATCAAAAAGACTTTTATATTCTCATGAAATTCTAGAGAGGGTGTGGTAGATCATTATAATAGTTTTGATCTTTTTATATCAATGGATTTGGAATAATGTTATGGTGGATAGACTTACCAAGGTAACCAATTTCTTATTGGAAAATTTTGATTTCTAGGGTACTAGTTATAACTGCAAATTTGTGTGAAGTAGTGTTTCATTGCATGGTGTTCTCGAGAAGGTTATCTTAGAAATGGACACACAAGTAACATTAAGGTTTTGAGTAAACCATAATAACCTTATTGAAAAATTAATTGAATGTATGCACAACTTATGACCTTGAGACAACTAGTCAAGAAAAAAGGTAAATCAAGTCCTGATGGATTTGTAGAGTACTTTTCCTTTAATAATGTATATCTTTCTTGGAATAAAACTTGATCCATTTGAAACATTATACAAAATGAAGTGCTAAAATCCTATAAGCTAGGATGATCTAGTAAATATGACTAGCCTTAGACCAGAATGTTATCATAAATGGAAGAATAGATCAAGATGATTAATGAAAGTTGAGTTGATACAAAGCATGAGTTAAGAAGTAGCACTATTATGCTCGAAATTGATTGGTGTTTAAGGGTATTATTATTGTCAAGGTGGATAGTACTAAAGGGGTAGTACTATTATGTTGAAGATAAATATTAGTGTCAATGATGTACATTCTCATATTTTGAATTTTTCGATGGTATAAAGACCACAAAAAGGATGGGACCCATTGGTGCAGGAGCACCTACACCTTACCTTCAAAATTTGATCATTTGATGGTGAATAGGTTGGTTGGTAGGTTAGTTTTAGTATTTTGAGTATTTTTGTCTTGAATAAGGTCAATCAAGACCATTAGATATGCATTAGGATGAGGTTTGAGTTTTAGTGATCAAAATGCAAAAAAAATGCAATCTTCCACCAAAAGTTTTCCTTGTAGCCTTTGAAGGAAAATTCTTGAATTTGTACATAAATATGAAATAATGGAGCCTTGATGATGTAATAAGGCTATTTCAAATCCATTTGAGTGATTTTAGGGGTCCTAGGTGTTTACGAGTGAAAAGTTGCTTAAAAATTATAAAAACAAAGTTATCAAAAAACAATTTTAAGGAATATGAGGAGATTAGTGTTTTATTAGTGTTTCAAATGGTAGTTGAGGAAGATAACCATTGGTTTTTTATTAAAAAATGTATTTAAAGTCCTAAAAAGGCTCTAGGATTTTCTATTTGAGAATATATTGAAGTCCCAAAGCAATAACAACGCTTATTTTGTGCAAATTTCCTCTGTTTTCAAAATTTTAAGTAATTGTATAGACCCGTACATATAGGAAATGCTCTGAATCTCTTTTTTTTTCTATAGGGAATAGAAGCAACTTTTTGTTGAACTCATTTTGAGGGTCTAACATTCATTTTGGAGGGATATTTCTTTATTTCTTTGTAACTTCCTATTAGAACAGGGAAGGCCCTATTTTGAAGACAAAATGACAAAATTAGTCTTCCCACCTACTATATAGACCTATGTGTTATCAATAGTTTTGCACCCTGCTGAATGCAGTATTCAACAAACTACTAAAACATGGAAACCTCTTTCAGATGTGGGTGATCTTACGCGAAAGAGGAATCTCCAAAGTGAGCTGGTTCTCTGAATGATGAATTCTATTCTAAAACAACTTCTGAGGAAAAGGATGAAGAATAATTAAACATAAAAACCTATTTCTAAAAGATGATTCACCAAACTTATAAGAATTTAAACCTAACCACTCATAACAACTTCTCTATTGTAGTAATTCTCACAATCTCATTGGCACATATCCCATCAGTGATTCGCATGAAGATCTGGGAAAAAAAAATACAACATGCAACCTGAAATATGCAATTCTGAAACACCACCTATAACAGCAAGACATAAAAGGATTTCAATTTGAAAACAAAAGTACATTAGATTGCCATTACAAAATTTGAGACAAAAAATAAGAAGGAGAAATTTGCTACTCTATTAAAACTAGAAGAGTGTCAATTTGTCCAAAATGAGTATCAAAAGGTTTACAAGCTCCCCAAAATGAGTAAGGGCAAGAAACTGATCTAAACTACTGAGAATGGAGAGTTGAAAGACTAAATCTATCAAAAGAACTCTCAAGGAAACCCTAATCTGAGCTCATAAAAAGCTCAAGGAAAAAAAGCCTCAAACAAACTCAAAAACTGTTTTAAAGCCAAAAAAAGCACAAAACTTTTATGATTACACTGTCAAGCCTCTAAAAATAGGCAAATCCTGCTTTAAAAGTTCAAAAAACACCTTATCTCTCCAAGATAAGTCTGGAATCTGACCAAGAGGAAAAATCAGTCAAAGATCTGCTAAAAATAGCAAGAAAACATAAAGCAATTTATAAAATATTGCTTTTATGCTTCTACTTTACAAGATGCAGATTTTTTCAATTTTGTCTATTTTTGCAACTCAAAGATTTGGAAATCTTTTGCAAAAAGAAATAACTCCTTATCTCTCCAAGATATCACTCTGATTTTCTCAAAAAATCATAAAAATACATTACATAATGTCATATTCCTATCAACTCCAAAATTGATTTCTCCAAAATCAATTAAAAAAAAAATCCCTAAAACATTGACTCAAGGCTTAAGGTATTCATAATTCTCTCTAATTGCTCTTCATTTAAAACAAAACCCTAAGGAAAAAGTCCAAATTTCTCTAAGGCAAAACAATAAGTCTTAAATACTTAAGACATCACCCTAGCATAGAATTTCGGCCTTACATAATCATTGATTTAGACTTAGAAAAAACATAAGGCATAACTTAAAATTTTGACCCCTCTTTGAATTTTGACATATGCTCAAAACTGAACAATCTGGATGATGATGATGATATTCAAATTAGGCATGAGAAAATAGGGTCAAACCCTAATTATCATTCATTTCACCCGTGACTTAAGAAGAAGGAAACTCTGTCTGAGAGAAAACTGTCACCATGATGGTGTTGGATCCAAGCCCGTGTGCTTTAGAAATCTTCCCTTGCTCTCTAGTTGACCGAATCTCCAGTGGGTAAGCTTCTTTTCATGGCGAAATAGCTTTTCCACTTCATTATTTCGAGTATCAAAAAGCCCTAAAGGCACGGTCTGCATAAGTTTGTTTCTAATCTTCTATTCTTTCTTTGACTTCTCCATACCATTATGAATTCGAGCTCGACTTCTACAGCCCATTATATGAAAGCTTCGACTTGTGCTCTTATTCTCCTTCACTGTGCAAAGGTAAGCTTGGTGTTCTTAAACTTTATGGCTTCGTATTCTGCTCATTTCGGCCTCAAAGTTGTAGCTTACACACTCTAATGTCATCACTTCTCTGCTTTTCTGTGTTCACATTTATCATTGTAGTGCTCCATTCACTAGTGAGAGCTTGACCATCACTTGGAAACTCGAACCCCTGCATTTGGAAACCATCTGCAACCTTGGTCACGGCTAGAAAGCTTCACCAGAAATATATACTGATAACTTCCTTTGCTAACATTGATCTTCAGAACTTAGAGAACTTCCTTCTCTATACGTAGAGTTTGGCCATGTTCAGGTCGAACCAAAAGAACACTATAGAAAGCAATCTTCAGAATTTCGGGCTCAACCCATAACATAAATTCTCCATTATGTCTTTTAAAAAACATTTTTGTTTGTGGGTATCATAGAAAGTTGAATAAAGCTGTATTTTTCTTCCATCCAATTCCAAATTTCACATGGTTATCTTTGTAATTGATTTTTCCTGCACTTTGAAACCAACCCTGAAAATGGGTACTCGAAATCCTTAAGGGAAACTCCATTTTTCTGTAATTGATGCTAAACTGAAAATGGGTCTTTTGAAAAAATAAAGAAAAATGCATTTGCTTCTCTTCTGAAGCTCGAACAAGCAGTTCATTGCATTTATTCTTGTTATTTCTTTGTGGTTATTATGAAAATCATATGAAAGCTATATTGCTTCTACTTTGAGTCTCTGAAAAGCTCACTTGCTTGACACTTATAACTCCTCTAGCATGGCTATACTCATGCATTGTGAAGGGAATGACCTCTTAAATATACTATATCTATGCTAACTCACTGTAAACATAGCAGTTGTTTCCCTTTGTCCCTCCTTAATTTTAACACATCAGCTTTCACCTTTGTAACAAAAGATACCCTAAATGTTTGTCTTTACTTTAACCTCATTAGCATATTGTACATCTTGAAAGAGAGCCACTTACTGTATCACTATTGCTTGATTAAAAAATGCCTTCAAAAATAAATAAGAGCATGATGGAATAACAAGAACTTGTGTGTTTGTTCATACTCATTTGACTCATATACCCAGTTTTCATTTTGGCATTTTTGTACATCCTTTGATAGTTGTATGACACCTGAACTTGATTCAAAATTATTTCCCTCTTTTGATAAAAGCAACTAACTTCTTGTCACAACATTGTCATTGACATGGATCTTGAGAATGATTTGTATTTATTCATTGAGAAGAAAAGGATCTCCCTGTTTGTATTCTGCTTGTATTTTAATGTCTTTCTGACACTCCTTAACCCTATCATGGCAACTCCTAACTCCTATTCTTGAACTCCATAGGGAAACCAAATTGAAACATCATAACATCATGATCACATGCTGCTCACTAGCTCATATGTATAGCTAAACAACTCAGAACTTATTTTGGAAAGAAAAGACTTACTCTTCCTCTATTATCCTAGAATGATCTCTTTGTTACTAAACCCATAATGTTGTATTTACTTTACTAGCCAACTAGAGCTAGAAATTCATTCATCAAATGCACTGTTTGTGTTTGTATTCATGAGCAACATGGTACTCTTCATGCATTTTTATATTTCACCGTACAAACTACTCTTAAAAACTATCCTCTTTGATAATGAAAATTAGAACAAAGCATTAAGGCATATGTATGCCTGTTCACTATCCGAAAGAGAAATGATGAATTGAAACTTTCATGACATATGATTACAATCAGCACAAAAAATGAAGTGATTCAACAATTTCTGATGTAAATGCACTCAGTTAAATTCCTTAAGTGAACTAAACTCACTGTTCACCTGTAGCCTTCAGAAAGAAATGTTGATCGTTATGAATGAACAGTTGGTTTCGTTACTTGATGAATTCTCTGTTTTATTCTTTTAGCTATATTTCATTTTATTCAATGTATATAATGAAGTATCTTTTAAAATCAGCCCATTTAATAAATAGGGCAGCATGTCGAGCTCTACCCTTGTGGGAGCCCATTTTACTGCACATGCTTGGTCTTCGAATAATGTTCTGCTTCATGGCTTTACATATACCTGCACAAGGAAACAAACAGTGTTAGCATAAAAATGGAACATGATGATTATGTCATTGCTATTTCTCCTTCAGTTCACTTCTTCATACTGCACTTGACTAATTGTTTTAATGTATAGCTAATAGTATGTTGTACTATTGTAGGTGCATCATATGAGTTATGTCATAGTCAGAGCCACTGACACCCCTCTTTTCCTCTTATAGGTCGACGAAGCTCGAGACGACGAGGTGCACCATTCAACATCAAGCATCGATACTCAAGAAATGATGACTATATTGTTGCTTATGTGTTTTCCTTTTGCATCTTCAGTAGTGCAATGTGCTATTAGAAATTCATTGTCACACTCACAGTTACATCCACAGCTTGTGTGGATCTTTGATTTCAATTCTTCTTTTCAGTTGAAAATAAAATGCATTTTATGCAATGTTGTAATACTATTCTGATTGTGAAATCAAATGAAGCCTTGTAAAAAATATGAGTTCTTTTGAAATGAATAAAAGCATCTGAAATGCTATTTTGCACATGTACTCAATTCTATCTTTCTTTTAAATCTGCAACATCTGAATGGCACTCTGCAACTTCACCTCACTGAAATGCACAACTGATATTCAATGCATAATGATAATGATGCGAAACTGCATTCAAACATGACACTGCAATTCCACTTAGATGTTAAATAACAATCAGCCAACTCCTCCATTTGAGCTGAGGTGAAAAATATGTAACACTATGCTTTAGGGGGATGACACATCTAATGGTAGATTATATGTTGAAAAGGTTTAGTAGGCACTAGAGTTAAGACTATTGATTTTGAGTAAGGCCCTAGGGATGGGTAGAGTCATTTTGTATGTGAAAATGGAGGTTTCAAGTAGGGTTGTTGGGAACCATTGATGGGATTGAGTTTGTAAAGTTGTAAAGTGTTTGTACAAACCTTATTGAAGCTATTTGATGTTTTGGTTGAGTTGGGAAAAACTTGTAGATGCATTTTTCCAGAAAACCCTAAGTTTTTGTGTGTATTTGGAGTTTGTTGGAGCAACAGGCTAGGAGATTTTTAGTGGTGAATTGATCATAGAAATTGTAGTTTTGGATCACAAATTAAGACTTTCTAAAGATTTTTTGTGAGTGCAAGGTGTTTTGAGGGTACTTTGTTTGTAAAAAAGGGCTAATTCTAGTAGCCTTTGTAGGGTCAGTTTATGTTTCCCAGTGTTGACATGAAGAAGTCTTGTGGAATCTTTTGGGGATCTTGTATTAGAACTATGGTAGGCCTCTATTAATGTTTCGTAGGCCTTTGTAAAACCTTCTTCAAGAGTTTTCATCTATGGTTGTGTTGTGGGGACTAGAAGACTTTTGAATGAGTCTTCGAGAGATTAGGGTTTGAGTGATCAAAGCTTGATCTCATGGGTTCTGTCAGGTCATTTTGAGTTGGATAGAGTGAATTCACCAACGATTTTGCATCAAAGTGGTATAAGAGCATAGGGACAAAATTTCTTGTGGTTGGTTTTTACAAGTTTGAAGAATCAGGTGAACAGTCAAGGTTGAAAGGATGCCTCCAAAAGGTGTTGGTGCTACAAGGGAGTTGCAAGATCTGAAAGAGAAGCATTCTAAGATTCTAGAATCCCATAATGTAGTTTTGGCAAGGTTTGTTGCCTTGGAGACAAGGAAAAGGAGAGAAGTGAATGAAGAAAGTGAAATAGAAGAGGAGGATAAAGACTATGAAGATGTTGAAGAAGAATTGGACCCTAAAGATTAGAGAATGGTGAAGATGCTCAAAGTAGTGAAAGGTGAATCAATAAAGTTAAAAGTTGATCTTCCTATTTATGGTGGTAATTTAAATGAAGAGGAATTACTTGATTGGATTGCTACTATGGATAATTATTTTTAAATTGAAGAGATTTTAGAAGAAAAAATGGTAAAGGTGGGAAAAACAAAGCAAAAAGGACATGATCTTCTATGGTGGGACTATGAACAAGCAAATAGGAAGAAACAAGGAAAATCAATTATCACTTCATGGGACAAGATGGTGCAAAAGTTGAAGGGTAAGTTCATTCCAAAGGACTATGAAGTTCAATTGTTTAAAAAGTTGCAAGGTCTGAAACAAAAAGATTTAGATGTCAAGTCTTACAGGGTATGTGTAGGATCATCACTAAAAAAATAGGCCCTTAAGTGGCAAAAAATTTAGAAAAATCAGAGTTAGGGAACTTGATGTAAAAATTTGAATAAGTTATCTATATTATTTCAAAAATATGTAAGAATAGAATCTGTAGAAAATTGAATGTAGTTTCTAAACTACTAGGTTTGTTTTAAAAAAAATCTATTTGGTGAAAATTTGAAATTTCAAGGCAATGTTACTTAAACTTTAGGGAAAAAATAAGAAGTAGGTGTCTGTCTAACCACCATAACCACAATAAAATGATAATATTTTTTTATAGTATTTTAGATATAAGTATAGGACTCATGCCCCGATGTGATGCATATTTTTTTGTAATGTTTTTCCAAGTAAATAATTAATTATGAATTTTTTATTACAAATTTTTTAAAAATATAAAAACTCGAATGTCTGACCACCTTAACTTAGTCAAAACTTATGAAATTCAATTTTTATTTTTCAATTCCTATAGCATGTGAAGCATAGAATGTGAGGCATGTGTTGGATTCAAAAAATGTGATACTATTTGAAAGGTATAGCTGTTTTTCAATCAACCTATCAATTAGGACTTTAGTCATAATTTTAATAGAAAATGAATAATAATCACTTATTAAATTCAAAGTAAAGCATAATTTATATCGGTCGAAATCTTAGAATCTCCTTTAAAAACCCTTTTCACTTCATCAATTTTGGGTAAAAAAATAGTGGTCAGCCACATACCCATCGTAGTGCCACTTTTTGGCCCATCGTGATCCTATACATAGCTTGCAATGATGAATTTTACAAATTAATCATAAGATCTAGAAGGGGTGAAGATGAAGTTGAAAAGGTGGCTAGATATCTAGGTGTTTTGAGGTTTAATATTCAAGATGAACTTGTCATTGCTAACCCAAAATCTGTTGAAGAATGCTTTCAATTAGCAATCAGGGTGGAGGAAAAGCTTAAAAGGAGACAAGAGAAATTAGTGAGAGGAAGAGGTGGTATTAGTGCAAAAGGAAGAGGAACAATCCCTACACCAAAGCATCCAAGTGAAGAAAAAGGAGAAAATAAAGGTTAGAAAAAAGACATTGATACTAGAGGTGGTTTTAGAGGTAGAGGAAGGTTTAGTGCTGGTAGAATTTCTAATGATTTTGTAGGGAGATGTTACACATGCAATGAATTTGGTCATCCATCCTATAAATGTTCTAAAAGGGTTGGTAGTTCATCATGTGGTGAAAAGAGAATTGATAGGAGAGCACAACTGGTTCAAGAGGAGTGTGAAAAAAATCATTCTACAAGTAAGAGGGTTGATCTTGAATAGGGGAGATGCTGATTGTGAGGAAGATAGTATTGAAGGTAGAAAAAGAGGTATAACCATTGCAAAGGAAGAGTCTTTTCAAAACTAATTGTAAGTGTGGAAACAAGGTATATAGAGTTGTGATTGATTTTGGTTCAATAGAGAATATGGTATCTACTGAGATGGTGAATAAATTGAATTTGAAAAAAATTCCTCATGAGTTTCCCTATGGAGTTTCATGGTTAAGTGATGGAGAATCATTGTTAATTAATAAAAAGGTTGTTGTAGATTTCTAGATTGGAGGTTATAGTGATAGTGTTGTTTGTGATATCTTACCTATGGACTACTGTCACCTACTCTTAGGTAGACCTTGGAAATATGATAAGTGTGCCATGTATGATGGAAGGGAAAATATCTACACCATGGTGAAAGATGGTTGTTCTTTTGTTTTAACCCCACTTGTGGAAGATTTGAAAAGTAAGGAAAAGGTAATAATGTGTGACAAGAAAGATTTGATAAATGTTGTAGAGGAAACAAAAAATTTTGAGGTGGCAATCTATCCTAACATTGAGAATACAAGGACAATAAGGTTGAAAAGTGATTTTATAGTGAAAAATCAAGAGAGTGTGTTGGTAGGGACCATAGAGTGTCATGTGGTTTTGAATAAGGTTGAGAAACAAGTGAAATATGAAGGTACAACAATCTTAAGGTCTAACAAAATAGTGTCAAGTAACGTTGATGGAGTAGTAAGAAAAAGACAAGAAGAACAAGGCAAAAGGGACAGTTACAAGCAAGGAAATGACTTAGGGAAGGGAACAATACATGAATTACTAATCATTTTTTTTTTCAAGTACAAGTGTAGGGGAGCAAACAAGTTTTGAACCAAGAATGGAGAGAGGGCAGACATTAGGTTTGAACATAAAGCCACAATCATTTTCAAGAACAAACCTACTTGAAGATGCAAGGAAGATTGGAAAATAACAATGCATGGATCAATGGAAGGAGTTTATGGATCAAAGGAACATGTATGAAGTCTGGAGGAATCAGTATCGTTCCCAACTCATCTGGCATGATTTTTTTCTAGTGGGGGTGTATGCTGCAGGAACACCTACACTTTATCTTCAAAATTTGATCATTTGATGGTGAATAGGTTGGTTATTAGGTTAGTGTGAGTATTTTGAGTATTTTTTTCTTGAATACGGTCAATCATGACCATTAGATATGTATTAGGATGATTTTTAAGTTTTATTGATCAAAATGTAAAAAAATGCAATCCTGCACCAAAAGTTGTCCCATAGCCTTCGAAGGAAAATTCTTGAATTTGTACATGAATATGCAAGATTAGAGTCTTGATGATGTAATAAGGCTATTTCAAATCAATTTGAATGATTTTAGGGGTCCTAGGTGTTTACGAGTGAAAATTTGCTTAAAAAGTATAAAAACAAAGTTATCAAAAAGTAGTTTTAAGGAATATGAGGAGATTAGTGTTTTAAATGGTAGTTGAGGAAGTTAACCATTGGTTTTTTATTTGAAAATGTATTTAAAGGCCTAAAAACGATTGAGGATATATTTTTGGAGAATTTATTTAAGTCTCAAAAGAATAACAACGCTTATTTTGTGTAGATTTTTTGTGTTTTCAGAATTTTTGGTAATTGTATAGACCCGTACATATAGTAAATGCTCTAAATCTCTTTTTTTTTGTAGAGAATAGAAGAAAATTTCTTTTGAACTCATTTTGAGGGTTTGGTATAACATTCATTTTGGAGGGAGATTTCTTTATTTCTTTGTAACTACCTGTTACAATAGGGAAGGCCATGTTTTGAAGAAAAAATGACAAAATTAGTCACCCCACCTACTGTATAGACTTGTGCTTTAGTGGGATTACACATATTATGGTAGATTAGATGTTGAAAAGGTTTAGTAGGCACTAGAGTTAAGATTATTGATTTTGAATAAGGCCCTAGGGCTAGGAAGAGTCATTTTGTATGTGAAAATGGAGGTTTTAAGTAGGGTTTTTGTGAATAATTCATGGGATTGAGTTTATATAGGTTTAAAGTGTCTATATAGAATTTATTGAAGCTATTTGATGTTTTGGTTGAGTTGGGAAAAACTTGTAGATGCCTTTTTAGGAATTTTTGTGTGTATTTGGAGAGTTTCCTAGTGCAACACCATAAAAGACTTGTAGTGGTGAATTTATTAGAGAAATTGTAGTTTTGGATCACAATTTCAGACTATCTAAAGATTTCTATGAGTGCAAGGTGTTTTGGGGTTACTTTGAAAAATAAGGCTAATTCTAATAGCCTTTGTAGGGTCAATTTATGTTTCTCAATGTTGACATGAAGAAGTTTGGTGGGATATTTTGGGGATCTTGTATGGGACTATGGTAGGTCTCTATTGATGTTTTGTAGGCCTTTGTATGGCCTTCTTCAAGATTTTTCATCTATGGTTGTATTGTGGGGGCTAGAAGCCTTTTGAATGAGTCTTGGAGAGATTGGGGTTTGAGTGATCAAAGGTTGATCTCTTGGTTTGTGTCAAGTCATTTTGAGTTGGATAGAGTGAATTCACTACCTAGTCTACATCACCCATGGTGTAGTATGTGATGCACCAACATTCCTTTTCTATTTTAGTTGCACTAAAGGAAATTGTGTGTTATCCAAATGTAAACGTGTTTATCTAATCACTATGGTAGAAGGGGAGATTACTTTAAGGTTAATATAAATCATTGGGGATGATGATTCATAAGGGGTAAGTATGGTACACCTCATTTATCAGCTACCATATTACATTTACCTTTATGACTAAATATAGTATTAAACGTAAAAACATGAATTTAATATGTTCAATGGATGAATGAAAAATATGAATATGCATTATGATGTTATTTATTTTTAATGCTTTAATGATGCAAATGATATATGATGGATAAGATTATGTGATCAACGAACTACATTTATGATGTACTATGTTGGATGTAAGAAATAATCAAGCCTTCTAGTGAGGAGAGGGAGAGTATCAACTAGGAGAGGGGTTTGGTATGGAAACCACTAATGTACCTACGTGAGCTATACACACACTCACAACCTAGTTTAGACAAGCTTTTCCAAGTCAATATGGGATTTTTTTTCAGTAGGTAAACTATTGTTATTCTTTTGGATTTAAAGGTATGTTAGGTTTATTGTCTTTGAATCCTTTTTTGGCTTAATTCATAGTGTTAAAAGCCTTTTGATGAAGCATGAGATATTTATATATTGCTTTAGATGAATATACATATATGGGTATGTATATATAGAATATATATGTACATATATATGTGATGGCACATACATATAATCATATGAATGTATGAGAATGTGTAGAGAGAAATATCTACATATACCCATACACAAATAAGTAAATATGAATGTGATCATTCATTTATATAAGTATATATATATATATATAAGTATATATATGTTTATATTTATATATATGTATATGTACTGATATATACACATATAGATACATTATTATATTTTCAATAATGATGGATATATGTATATATATATATATATAGATATTAATATGTATATATTTATATAATTAAATGATAAATATACATAAATATTGTGTGCAATGTTTTTAATCTACTAGAAGGCAACAAAATCAAGAAAAAGACTAAAAAAATGCAAAACACTCGAGATTGGGTGGTAAGGAGTTCAAATGACCATATGAAGCCTCTTGTTTTGTATATATTCCCACAATGTCCGATTTGGGTGTGTGCTCACTCAAAAATTTAGTAGCATAACGACACTCCAATGAAAATTGGGTGAGCGAGAGATAAAAATGGCTAAGTATTTGGATATATAGATTGGATGATTTTTGGATGGAGGGCTAGGATCAGGCATTGAATATCAAGGGTTGAGATGCCTTGAGACATCTCAACCCACATGGAGATAACACTTGTCATCATGTGGATGCATGAGACAAGATGAGGTACTTGATAGGTACCATAGGTATGGAAAATAGAGGACAAAATGGAATTTAAAATTCCATTATAATCCTCATGGGGATTGAGAAGGAATTAAAAATTCCTCCAAAGTACCTTGGTAAGACAAAAAATGAATTAAAAATTCATTGGGGGATGGAGAGAGTTTTACAAGGAGTTAATTAGGTTGATTAGTGAAGGATTAGGTTCCCACTTGCAAAAGTTAGAGGATGTGCCACCTCATAATCATGGATTAGAAATGTGCATATCCCTAATGATGGGATTAGCAAGTGGATTAGGACTAGGTGAAGTTTGTGTAGGATGTGACATGAGGGGAATTAAATAAATAGATTATTTATTTAATTTTTTAGGAAAATGATAAAGGGTTGTGGGTAAGGTATTTAATTGTATAATTAAATACCTTATGGATTTTAGAGGGATCTAGGGATATTAATTAAATAATAGAAGTATTATTTAATTAAAGTTTATAAGAGGATATTTAGATGAAAAGAGATAAATTTTACCAAACATAAGTGGTCAAACATAGGTTTCTACATTTTTCCCCTGTTTGAGATGGTGTTGTGATGTAGCATCATTTCAAAGAAGGTTAAAACATAACACCTAGAAGAAGATAGTTAGATTATGGAAGAATAAAAATTCATTGAAAGGAGTGACTAGGAAAAGAGATGATGGGAGTGAAGATGAAGGTTAGGAATTAAGGATGCCCCTTGCGAGGACATGCGGGTTCAAGATAACATGGGTGTGCTCTCGAAATGGATGAGAAGATGCAAGGAAAAGTGTGGAAGACAATGCAAGATGGGAGGAGGAAGAGATATTGGAAGGAGAGGATGACAAGAAAGCAAGAACAAATGGATTCAACAAAAAATATGGTGTTTCCTCAATGAAGATACAAGCCAAGATTGATTATGGGAGTGTTGTTGATAAGGGAATGATATATCCTAAAATAACATAAGGATTGGTAAGGATACATCCTGATGATGATGATGGGAGTGTTGTTGATGTGGGAATGATATATCTTGAAACAAAAAAAGGATAGGAAAGGATACATCCCAATGATGATGATGAGAGTGTTGTTGATAAGGGAAAGATATATCCCAAAACAACATATGATAGGGAAGGATGCATCCCAATGATGATGATGCGAGTGTTGTTGATTATTGAATGATATATCCCAAATAAACTCAAAGGATTGGGAAGGATACATCTCGATGATGATGATGATGATTAAATTAAGGCTTGTAGCAATGCAAGGAACGAGACTAAAGGTACAATTAAATGATTTGTGCTAGATTGAATGAATTAGGATTGGATTGAGATGTGATATTTTTCAAAGGAATGAAGATGATAGAGGAAAATATTATTAGAATACCAAATCTATATTATTTTAAGAATATTGAAGAATTGAGGATATGATTAGGATGGGTGAAAAGATTATTAAAATAAAAAATATATATTATCCTAAGAAGATTAAAGAGATGAGGATATGATGAGGATGGAGGAAGTGAAGGGATGAAAATAGATAGGATACATAGATGAGGGGGAATAAAGGATGAATGGATGAGAAAAGATGTAGGGTTAGTGGGTGGGAAGATGGATTGTGAGTGTCGTATCTAAATTTCCATATAGTGAGCACTTAATTTGATATAGCATAGGATAATATACACCAAGGTATGAGGAAGTAGGGTGATCTCATACCACATGCATATGACTAACACAACAAACAAAAGATTAGTCCAACATCCCAAAGTTATGGGGGATTTGGTAGGGCGAATGTTGGAAAACCAAAAACACATAGGATGCCCTAGTGTAACATAATACCACAAGGATCTTGGTGGGTACTACACGAGACAACCAAGAATACATGATCACTTAGAAAAATAAGAGATACCCCTACCTCTACCAATCAAAACACACCATGATATGATAGATCGTGGTGACCTTGAGCAAGTGTAATAGAAAGATCAAATGGTAAATAAAATGAAAAAGCATGAAAATATCACAATACATTTCAAATATCCTTTTCCATAGGACCAATAGATGAATGGGATTGATGTGATCTGATGTGAGGAAGGCTTCATCTTGAATAGACCAACAATAGATTGGTGTAGATTTTTGGATCGACATGACTTAGGATATCCAAAATGGATTGAACGACATGGGGCTAGTGAACTTCATTATTAGGTACCAAATAGATAGAGACACCCTTGATGACACGACAAAGACCAAGACACACCCTAAATGAAAAACCTAAGGTATCGGGGGCTAATCAAAAGATTAACCTTACCTACATGAAATCACAAAGACCTCACAATTTGACAAAAATACCACTAGTAAAGATGGATGTAAAACTGATGGAAGATGGAGATAGACACAAAAGGATAGACTAAAGCCTTGAGGACTCATCAAACATGGGCCTTGCCTACATGAAAGTGCAAAGGAAACATAGTTTGAAAAAATACCAATAATAGAAAATGGATAAGGTATGATGAGATGACCATGATAAGTAGTGTGGAGCATAAAATAGGACGCTCTTGATAAGAGAGACAATTTCATGCTTAATTAGACCTAATTTTGAGTACCCTTACATTATTCATTCTTCAAAACATTTATAGGCCCCTAAGACCCATTATTTTTTATCTAGAGGACTGTTTCACTTGATAAATCACTTAAATCTTGACAATCAACACTCAATTCATCCATATCTCGAAAACACACCTTCAACAACCACTAGTGGGACCCATTCACCACCTTGGGTGAATGAGTCCCCTTTGGTGGGACGCTTTTGCTCCGTTTTGAGGGAAATTTCAATTTTGAGCAGGAATTCAATTAATTCAACTTAATATTTCAATGAATGTTGACCTCTTAGGTTTAAATACCAGGAAAATTAGGTATAAATACTCATTTTAAGTTATTTTTCACATCTCTTAGTCATTTTTACAAAGAAAATTCTAAATTCAATTCTTCCACAATAAGTTTCCTTAGCAAAGTTTAAGTTGTAGGGCATCAAACTAGGGATTTTGCAAGTCTTGAAGCTCACTCTTCATTCAAGATTGAACATTACAAAGAGTTGATGATGGATGCCTATGGTGAATCGTTGAGAAATTTAGGATGAGGAGATGCAACTAGCCATCAAGTCACACCTAAAGACTTGTTTTCAAATTGATTCCATCTTCCATTTTCTCTCTATCTTCATATTAAGGTTTGCATTTCATTTAAATCTCATTTGCATGTCATTTATCTCCATTTTGATGTGTTGTAGTATTTCTAGGGTTGAACTCTTGCATCATTCAAATCATTGCACATCTTATTCTAGCACAATATAATAGGGTTTTGACATACTTCATATTTTCCTAGTCTTTAATACACTTAAGGCTAGGGTTTTATGCATATTTTTTGTCCATTTAAGGTTTGATTACCAAACTAGGGGTTTGAACAAGGAAACCCCCCATTAGACAACAAGTTTTAAGTTTTGTAGGAATTTTTTTAGATCCCAATTTGGATTTCCATCAAAAAGTGTTGTACAGGTGTCAAGGTACAAAACAAAGATCTTAAATTGGAAAACATTGAAAGTGGGCTGATTTTAAATGTTATGGTGAATGAGCCTCATGAGGTGACTTTCAGAGTTAGATGTAGATCTAGATACCTAGTTTGTTGAAATTAGTTTATGGGCAGAAAACCCTATCCTGGGACTGATTTTCCCAAGGTGGTGAATGAGTCCCAAAAAATTTAAAAGTTAGATTTACCAAATTTCTAGTGTTCCTTTTAGTCATATTCAGCTTTACAAGGGTACACATTTTGAAATAAAGTCTCTATTTATTTTCATTTACATTTTTGTTCATCTTTTTAAGATTTTTCCAAACCTCGCAATGTTTTCAAACATTGCATATTTCATAGGTTTTACATTCATAATCAGTCAGTTACATCATTTAGTAGCATTCACATCATTGCTTTTAGTCATATTTTCATCATGCAGTCCTTTATTTGAGTGAACCACCATAATTTTAGTGTTCTATCTCTCCTTTTAGGTGAAAGATCCTAAGAGTGTAAGAGAAGTACATAGAACCCACAAAATTGTTGGTTCAAGTAAATACAATGATGGAGCCAAGATGACAAGACAAGATTGACTTTGTGGATAGGAGGATGGTGATCAAGTGAAGCTCAAGAATGGGATAGTTGTCCAAATAATCAAAATATGAAGTGGGAGGATGGCATGATGTATAGATGAGTAATGACAAGTGATAGGAGATAGATAGAGGCATTGGATTACATGAGGGGTAGCCTATAGCTATAAACCAATGACGAGGGATTAGGTAATAGAAGGATGAGATGGTAGGATAGATGGGTGGAGAGATAAGTTTTTTGAAAGGGAAAGATGATAGGAAGGATGGGTAGGATGTATACGGATTTGGAGATAAAAAGAGGGATACAGTGGATGGATAAGAAGATAAGGATGGGGAGGTGGTAGGGGTTATTAGATGGATGGATGGGAAGATATGGATGGGGGGATGGAAGGGATTCTTTGTATGGATGGATTGGGAAATAAGGATGGGGAGATGGTAGGGATTCTTTGGATGGATGGATGGGAAGATAAGGATGGGGAGATGAAAGGGATTATTTGATGGATGGATAGGAAGATAAGGATTGGGAGATTTAATGGACTATTGGATGGAGGGATGGGAAGACAAGGATGGGGAGGTGGAAAAGGATTAGTGGATTGATGGATGGGAAGATGGAAAAGGATTCGTGGATGGATGGATGAGAAGATGAGGATTTGGAGATATAAGGATCATGGGATGAAGGGACAAAAGAATGGAGGATTTGGAAATATTAATGGAAGGAGGAAGTGGAGATAATGATAGTGGGATGGAATGGATGATAGTATAGATGAATGAGATATCCAAGGACTATCAAAAAGGAAGAACAATCCTGACTCTAGATATGTCTTGTGTGATAAAGCAAGAGGGATGTAAGATAGGATGATAGATAATGAATGAAAATCAATTTGGATAGGATGATGGATGGATAAGGGAGGGAGATGGATGTGGATAGGATGCATAGATAAGGAAGGTATATGGATGATAGAAGGATGGGTGGACAAGGAATATGATATAGTATGGATAGATGTATTGTATAACAAGAGGTGTCCAAAGCATATATATTTATTGGCACTTGTTTGTATCAAGATCACATAGAGGATAGAAGGATTGAGATAATTGGGATATGATAGGTATGAGGTCTAAGATAGGTGGAATGAAGGAGATGGAGGAAGGAAATACTTAAAAAGAAGTTTCCCCCAAGTATGGAAAGCAAATAGATGGGGAATTTACATATGTCACCTATTGCCAGGTTTTCATCATGATACTTATCTAGGGTGCTTTTTTACCAAGTTTTCACCATTAGACGAATTATTTATCTTTACTTTATTTTTTATTTTTTTGGATTTTATGTGGATGGAGATGGATTGGGATAGGGATGTGGATAAATTGATTTGGAAGATATGTGATAAGGGGATAATTTAAGGACTCAAGCATCAAGTTCCATACAAGGTAACAAGAGCCCATGTTTGAAGTGACAATGAATGTTGGTACTATTAGAACTATCATATCGTCATAAGATAATGCAGGTCTTACCAATTCATAAATCATTTTTGTACTAATGCATTTTCTTTTTCAATATGTCAGCAAGAAATCAAGAATGCCATACTGATAAGATCCTTCTTGAAAATACACATCAGGAAGACAAGTTCACAATCTCAATGACAAAAGGATCCTATCGGCAACACAATAGTCATCGACATGAGTCATAGTGAGCCTATATGTTAGCGAGACTAGAGTCATTGGAGTAACGTCCTAAAGCATTTTTCTAGTATTACCAATAAAGTAGAGGTGGATTTTGTTAGTGTTATCAGGATGATGTCCTGGAGTCTTGCTGACCCCATATACCACACTGACAGGATTGCAATGGTAAAAGACTTGGCAATATGATTGGAAGGAATCATCATCAACGAGACATAATTAATTGTTGAGATATAAGAAGGTCATATCGAGTGTAGTTTCATTGGCAAGAGAATTATTATGTCTCGACGATCAAAAAATAGAATGAAGGAAAAATCTTGGTAGGATATAATTAATCTGTGGAATGTCTTCCCGACTCACAAAGTCAGAGTGACATGTTTGCATTGGTGAAAGTCATAGCAACATATTCAAGACCGAAGGGATAGTTGAAGAGACCCAAAGTGTCAGGGAAACTTCAGGATGTCATAGCAGATGTGTGATGAACATTAGTAAAAGCTAGAATAAATGGATCACCAAGATTTGAATACAAAAGGACGCGTCCTTTCAAATAATTGATGTATAAAATATTCATTTTTGGTAGTGAAAAGAGGAGAGATAGAAGGGATGGAAAATTGGAAAATACAATAGATATAATGTATTACAATTCTGAGACTATGATGCATGTTTGAAATAATGGAGATATCAATGGAAGTTATTTCATTTGGTGGCATATTTCTAGTGTCAATTGTTTGATGCGTTAATTGAAAGTATTGTTGATCCGGTGGACATTTTTTAGTTAAAATTGAAGTGTCTCATTTCTCTCCAGAATCTGCACCATTAGAAAGATCTCAGCGTCCTGGTTCCAATGCAACTCGAACGAAGCAAAAAGGAGTCCGTTTGCACAAGTTATGGCCAGTCAAACCTTCGGTCAAACTGGGAACAAAGGGCATCCAGGAAGCGGAAAAAAAGATTGTTTCATAAATCAACCGAAGTAGGGTCAAGTCGAAGAGCTCATCGAGATGATTCTGACTATGTTCATTTCGTCGAAATCTGACATCAGAGGCTCAAGATACAGCTGGTCAAAGTTTCAGGTTTGACTTATGGACTGAAGGTACAATGATGTCATCATCCATATAGCTGATGTCAGCACGTGGTATAGAATCTGATGTCGACAAATCAGAGTGTGACATGTGGCATTTGTACGGACCAATCATAAAGTGACACGTGGCAGTCCGTACGCACAGTCAGCAGGTCTAGTCAGCATGCCACGTCATCATCCTAGTTGGCAGACATGTCATCATTTGGCACAGTCAGCATCCACGTCATCCGAGTTAGTGCTGAGTTGTCATCCATGTCAGTGCTATTGGCTAATTAGATTCTGCCATGTGGCACCCTCCTGGTGCGACACGTGGCGCTCTCTTCCATCTCTATCCGCGTTGGTTGAAAAGTTATGTGGTTTGTTTGTTAAAATTATGGTTGGGGGATTTGAACCCCCAACCCACATCCGCCGAGTTGAGCTTGTAGCCGTTGCACCACATCCGGCGGCTTAACCAAGAATAGACTGCGGTTATATTTGTTGTTCAGTATTTCAGAGGTTCGTTTTAAAAATGAGCGGATGGGCATCGAACCTGGAACCACCCGGGTGCCAAAACACATGCCCACCACCGAGCCATTCAATGGCTTTAATATACACTTGGCGCCGGTTCATTTTGTATAATTTTTTCAAACCGAATACCTTAAATTTTAAACAAACTCCTCCCAATTTTAAATTAAAACAAACAATAATCCTTTTAAAGGATTAAATCAAAACAATATCAGCCCGAAATGAAGAATAAGAAGGGCTTGGAATAATTAAAGGAGATTAAGTTGTTTTTATTGGGAGATTTTTAAAGATTTTTATGTAAAAAGGGAGATTATTAAATATTTATAGGGGGATTATGTGAGATTTGGAAAATATTGTAAAATCAATTGGTAAGTAACCAATTTGAGAAAATTTTATGTATAAAAAGGGGTTGTGAGATGAGAGTGGCAATGAAGTTTTTCTTTCAGGTGACGAAGTCTTGAAGCTATGGAGATAATCGAAAGAGAGGTCTTGTAGAGATTCCATTCTTGCACGTCAGAGCGCTGTTATGTTGCTGAAGTGCTTGGAGAATGATTGTGGTGCTTTGTAATTGATTTTGGAGTTAATCGGATCAGTCTCTCTATTGGAGTGGACCCGGAGATGTAGTCACTTTCGTGACGAACTCCATTATCAAATGTTGTTTGCACTTCTCTTCTTCTCTCTCTTTTTGTCTCTCATTTCCTTCCTTTCTGTTAAATCACCTTGTTATTACTTTCATTCTGTTATTTCCTTAAGTTAATTTTGATTTAATTGACTTGAAATAATCATTGTAAAAGCATTGTAAAAGTTAAGCATTTAAATACTGCAATCTAGTCTAGATCCTACACAGATCAAGTTGGTATCAGAGCACAGTTGACTATTATTGCAGTTATTTGTTTTTGAATGCTAACGAGATCCAGGATTCAAAAGGGTGAAGGCAAACTCGAAGACTTTAATCCTGAGATCGGGAAGCGTAGAACATTTCCAAAGATGTCAGTTTCTGGAATGGAGGTTCCTGAAGAAATCAGTGAGCAGGAGTTTCGAAGAGCATTCCTTGAGATGAAGGCTAAGGTGGACATTCTTTTTCAGGAGAGACAAGAACGGAAGGAACGTGAAGAAGGTTCGTCGAAGCAAGAAGATCGTAAAGACATGAAAGGGAAACAACATGGAGATGGTGGCAAGCAACCAGATCATCCCTTTTCTTCTTCTCCTCCCTCTTCTCCTTCTCCTTCTTCTCCATCTTCTCCTCATTCTATTTCTTCTAATCCTTTTAAGAGTGGGTATAAACCTAAGATCAAACTGGATGTAAAATTTGATTTACCTAAATATTGTGGTGAACTTAATGCTAAAAAATTGGATGACTGGATACAACAAATAGAGGTCTACTGTAGAGTCCAAAACCTATTATATGATGTTGATAGGATCCAATTAGCTACTCTTCATATAGGAGGTACAGCCTTAACCTGGTGGGAGAGTAAGTCTAAGGTAGAAGTTTCACAGCATGGTAGAGTCAGTTTAACTTGGGCAGAATTTATTAATGCTCTTAAGAAGCAGTTTTATCCCTTAGGACATATGCAGCAATTAATGATGGATTGGAAAATGTTTAGGCAAGGGAAAGGTCAAACTGTCCAAGAGTACACCCATGAGTTCAGGAAAAGGGCTATTGCTTTGAATGTTCCTTTGTATACCCAGGACACGTTGTTGAAGTACATAGGAGGTCTACATTCCTACCTTAGGCATTCCATTTTGGTTTTGAACCCTTGTAATCTGGATGAAGTGTCTGTTGAAGCTACACACTTAGAGTCAAGGGGTAAAGGATCTTTTATTGATAAGTTCAATAATGATGTAAAGAAATCTTCTAAGAATGCAAAGAAAGGGAAAGGAAAGAAGGCAGCTACAGTTAAGAAGGATGAGAAACTTTCTTGTTCTCATTGTGACAAGAATGGTCATGATGAAGATCACTGTTGGAAGTTGCATCCAGAATTGAAGCCTAAGTGGGCTCAAAGATGTAATCAGAAACAGAAGGGTAAGGACAAATCCACGAATGTTGTTATGGATCTTGGTTCAGATTCAGATGATGAGACTAAGATAACAGCGATGGGTCTAAAAGGTAAAGCTCCTATTTCTGGTGTTTCTGTTGCTAGTTGTGCTTCTTCATCTACAGTTAATGATTTCTCTGAAGATGTAAAAAGGAATGAGCTGTTTCATTTAAGGGTTGTTGCTAAGAACAGTAAAATTGATGCACTCATAGATAGTGGATCTCAAGTTAATCTGATTTCAGAAAGTGTTGTAAAGAACTTGGGACTAAAAACTACACAACTTAAGAAACCTTATCCACTAGGCTGGATTTGTGAAAATGATAAGTTGCAAGTAACAAAACAATGCACCTTAAGATTCACAATCACTAGTAAATTTGTGGATGAAGTACAGTTTGATGTAGTTCCACTAGATATCTATGGGGTAGTGCTTGGTAGCCCTTATCTTTATGACAGAAAAGCAATCTTTTACAGGGAAAAGAATCATTATCACTTATTTAAAGATGGCATTCAATACATTGTACATTCTCATAGGGTTAAGACTGATCAATCTTTTGCAAACACAGGGCAGTTAAAGAAGGTAATTAATGCAAGTAAAGAGTTAACTCTTATGTCTGTCAGTACAGGTGGTTCTAAACTTGAACTTGGAGTAGCTAACTAGGGTCAGATGTTGCAGGATGCACTTGCAGTACAGCATGAGAAAAGGATGCTTGAAAGCATTGATGAATCCTTGGTTAAAAATGTTCCTGTTGTAAAGGATCGAATTGTTGTTGACTTATTCTCTTTCATTTCTGCATTATTGTTCAACTTGATACTAGTCAATTTTTGTTGGTTAGTGGCTACGACAATTGATGTAGATGCTTATGGGAGTGATAAAGTTATGTTTATGTTCAACAATATTGTTGCAGTCTTGATTATGCTTGTGAGTCAGGTATTCAGATGTACAGAGGATATAGGACAAGTGGGGAGGCCAAGTCCTCACTTATTGTCAGAGTAAATGCCACTTTTGGAGGTCCAAAAGGTCCTCAGTGGGGAGGCCTGATCCGGTGGACATTTTTCAGTGAAAATTCAAGTGTCTCATTTCTCTCTAGAATCTGCACCATCAGAAATATCTCAGCGTCTTGGTTCCAATGCAACTCAAACGAAGCAAAAAGGAGTCCGTTTGCGCAAGTTATGGCCAGTCAAACCTTTGGTCAAACTGGGAACAGAGGGCGTCCAGGAAGTGGAAAAAATGATTGTTTCATAAATCAACCAAATTAGCTTCAAGTCGAAGAGCTCATCGAGATGATTCTGATGACGTTCATTTCATCGAAATCCGACATCGGAGGCTCAAGATACAGCTGGTCAAAGTTTTAGGTTTGACTTGTGGATTGAAGGTATAGTGATGATGTCATCATCCATACAGCTGATGTCAGCACGTGGTATAGAATCTGATGTGGACAAATCAGAGTGTGACATGTGGCATTTATACAGACCAATCATAAAGTGACACGTGGCAGTCCGTACGCACAGTCAGCAGGTCTAGTCAGCATGCCACGTCATCATCCTAGTTGGCAGACACGTCATCATTTGGCACAGTCAGCATCCACATCATCCGAGTCAGTGCTGAGTTGTCGTCCACGTCAGTGCTATTGGCCAATCAGATTCCGCCACGTGGCACCCTCCTGGTGCGACACGTGGCGCTCTCTTCCATCTCTATCCGCGTTGGTTGAAAAGTTATGTGGTTTGTTTGTTAAAATTATGGTTGGGGGATTTGAACCCCCAACCCACATCCGCCGAGTTGAGCTTGTAGCCGTTGCACCACATCCGGCGGCTTAACCAAGAATAGACTGCGGTTATATTTGTTGTTCAGTATTTCGGAGGTTCGTTTTAAAAACGAGCGGATGGGCATCGAACCCGGAACCACCCGGGTGCCAAAACACATGCCCATCGCCGAGCCATTCGATGGCTTTAATATACACTTGGCGCCGGTTCGTTTTGTCTAATTTTTTCAAACCGAATACCTTAAATTTTAAACAAACTCCTCCCAATTTTAAATTAAAACAAACAATAATCCTTTTAAAGGATTAAATCAAAACAATATCAGCCCGAAATGAAGAATAAGAAGGGCTTGGAATAATTAAAGGAGATTAAGTTGTTTTTATTGGGAGATTTTTAAAGATTTTTATGTAAAAAGGGAGATTATTAAAGATTTATAGGGGGATTATGTGAGATTTGGAAAATATTGTAAAATCAATTGGTTAGTAACCAATTTGAGAAAATTTTATGTATAAAAAGGGGGTGTGAGATGAGAGTGGCAATGAAGTTTTTCTTTCAGGTGACGAAGTCTTGAAGCTGTGGAGATAATCGAAAGAGAGGTCTTGTAGAGATTCCATTCTTGCATGTCAGAGCGCTGTTATGCTGCCGAAGTGCTTGGAGAATGATTGTGGTGCTTTGTAATTTATTTTGGAGTTAATCGGATCGGTCTCTCTATTGGAGTGGACACGGAGATGTAGTCACTTTCGTGACGAACTCCGTTATCAAATGTTGTTTGCACTTCTCTTCTTCTCTCTCTTTTTGTCTCTCATTTCCTTCCTTTCTGTTAAATCACCTTGTTATTACTTTCATTCTGTTATTTCCTTAAGTTAATTTTGATTTAATTGACTTGAAACAATCATTGTAAAAGCATTGTAAAAGTTAAGCATTTAAATACTGCAATCTAGTCTAGATCCTATACAGATCAATTGTTGAAGTTGTCTCCAAGGTTGATGTTTTCTAATTATTTAAACTAATATATCAAGGATATTTTTTAGTTTATCAGTGTACACTTTTTGTATCTATATGGTTTGATTAATTGGTTCTTTCAAGGAAAGATTAAAATCCTTTTAGTCAATCATAGTAATTAGGGAATCTCATTTGGATCATTAAGAGGAGCTTGGTAATCATATTCTTGCATGTTTATACAAGTTATAAACTAAAATTTATATGCCAAACAATTAGACTATCTTCCAGAAAGAAGTTATTTATTTCAGGTCTTTCATTTGACTCCATACACCCAATAAGGCACTAGTCTCTACCATTCCACTATTTAGTTTCATTCAGTTTTACATATGAACATACTACATTTTAGCCTTGATATTTTTTATACAATTTGTAGCAAAATAAAACTCATTTATCCACTCCCATTTTCCATTGTGGGTAAATTATTTTAAGAAATAAACAAAAGTCAAGCCTGCTTCATTGTCATAGGTACACCAACCTAGGTCTGGCAACACCTAAAGAGTAGAAGGTTCAATTCATTTGGCCTTGTTTGTTACCCTGAAACGTTGTGAGAGCTTGGCAACCTCTCATGGTTCAAACCTACGTTTTGAGAGCTAAAAAATTGGTGACTCTACTGGGGAGTCATTGTAGAATATCTGATTGAAGACCATCATATAGAGTCATTGAAGAAAGATTCATAATTTGAGAAGTTTCAGAAAAAGTGATTCCAAAGGGGAAAAAATGGAATAATTTCATTTTCTCACTTTTAAGAAAGTGAGTGCCAAGTCTAGTAAAATTTGATGAAAAATGCACAACCTTTTGAAAAAACCTTTGAATGAGATAAATGATGAAATAAAAAAATTGAAAGAAGAAATAGAGAGAAATAATGCATTGCTTCAGGAACTGGGAGAATTGGGTATCTTTCCTACTTCAGATACACCACAGTATATACCACTCTCCGATGAGGATGGAGATACAAATACAAGTGGTTCTTGGACCTCACAAGTGCCAAACAATACAATTAGGAATCTTCATAATAAATTTAATGCATATTATTCACAACAAGATATTTATGCATCACAGGCTTCAAAACAAATAAATGCCTATCCAGTCCCTCCTAGATAAAGACTAGTAGGCTACCAAGATTATCAATATAGCCAATATCCTGAGCATTATCCATATCAATACCAAATGCCACATCAAAAGGTGCAACACAATCCCAACCCATGTGAAGGTGTCATTCAAAACCTATAGCAAAATGTATATCTGAATCAACAGTTTGAGGAAGAAGATGAGTATGTACATACTCAAAGCCATGATTCCATCGTAGAATTATAATGTGGCATTCTCCCCTTTGATGCATTTCTTGACATAAGGAGATATGAAGGAGAAGATGAAATCTCTCTATACAACATGATGATAAATATATGTATGCGATTACCTTCTAATTGTAAGCCTACAAGACCCTTTTTTGTTGCACAGTTCATAAGAGTGTGGAAACTTGAATCAGTCTATTGGCTAGAGTCATCAAAACAACATGCCTTTGATCAAGTGAATAAATTAATTGATGCCATGTAGAGGAAAAGGTATGAAGACAATGGTGATATCACTTATGAGTATGAGTAAATTGATCAGACAATGAGGCAATAGAAGATGAGACATGTGTAAGTCAATATGATTCATATGATAGCCTGCATGAGGAAGATGAAAATACAAGATATTTCTCTTGCATAATAGATTGTGATAGGGAAAGCAGCGCATGTTATGAGGGATCCAATGAATATTTAGATTGTGAAGATGGACCTATGGATTTTGACTTACAACAAGATGATTCTTGTAGTTCTTATGGAGATCAAGAAGAGGGAGAAATAATGGAAGATATGGAAGAAGAAACATGTTCACTTAGTAGTGAGAAAATTTCAGATTTTCTAACTCTTGAATACCAGAGATGTGCACACAAGGGTGATTCCAAAGTCTTGTATCTAGCCTACATTTGTTCTAACAATGAAAGTACTTTGTGCAATAATTCATATGACTCCATGTGCATTTCTCAAAATGATGGAGAAACCTTTGAAGTTGATAAAAAATCTATATCTATTCAAGAAGAGATATGTGATCTAGAAATTTACTTGCACACAGAGGATGAATTCCAAAATTGATTGGTTCAGATATTCATGATAATGAAGATATGAATCATATTTCAGTGTCATCTCCAAATGGTGATATGGAAGAAGTGCAAACTATTTCAAATTTGTTTGTTTCAAATAGTGTTGATATGATAGAGAATTCATTTTTTTGTGAGAAGCATTCAAATGTTGAGATGAGTGACATAAATGATCATGATTGTTCCTCTTCTCATGCGCGTGATAATTGTATTCCTTGGTTGTGTAATGATTTCCAATTCCCTGTGTAGATCAATCTCAATTATTTGATGAACAAAAAATGTTTTCAATTTTCAAATCAACAGGGATATCATTTCAATTGCATAACCCAGATCGGAATTGGGGAAGGAGTTACAAGTATCTTTATGATAGCAAGAGTAGCAAGGAAGATGACATGAATACTATCAAGGGGAGTTCACTGAGTTCAAATCAAAATATAATTTATGACTGAGGAAAGTATGGACCTTTCTTTTGACGTGGCCTTGAGCCATCATTTATGGTCTGAATTTTAGACCATAGCAGTTCAAAATAGAAATGAAGTTTGATTTGTTGCCAAAGGGGTGAAACAATTGGTTTTCTCATTTAGAGATCTAGATCCTTGAAATGATCTCACAATCATTCATCCCTAGACGAAGCCATTTTTAGAACTATCATATTGACATAAGATAAAGTAGGTCTCACCGATTCATAAATCATTTTTGTACTAACACATGTTCTTTTTCAATATTTCAGAAAGAGATTGGGAATGTCATACCGATAAGATCTTACCTAAAAATACACATCAAGAAGACATAGTTCATAGTCTCAATGACAACGGGATCCTATCGGCAAGAAAATAGTCATCAAGATGAGTCATAGTGAGCCTATATGTGTCTTAGTGATTGAAGCACAAAGAGATGTGTCAACAAGACTAGAGTCATCAGAGTAACGTATTGAAGCATTTGTCCAGTCTTGCCAATAAAGAAAAGGTGGATTATGTCAGTGTTATCAGGATGATGTCCTATAGTCTTTCCAACCCCCCATGTCACACCGACATGATTGCATTGATAAAAGACTTGGTGATATGATTGGAAGGAATGATCATTGGTGAGACAAACTTCATTGGTGACAGATAAGAAGGTCATATCAAGTGTAGTTTTGTTGGCAAGAGAATTATTATGTCTCAACAATCAGAAAATAGAGTGAAGGAAAAATATCGGCATGATACGATTAATCTGTGGAATTTCTTCCCAACTCACAAAGTCACAACGTCGTGTTTGCATCGTTGAAAGTCACAATGACATATTCAAGACTGAAGGGATAGTCGGAGAGACCCAAAGTGTCAGGGAAACTTCAGGATGTCATAGCGGATGTTTGATGAATGTTAGTAAAATCCTGAATAAATGGATTGCCAAGATTTGACTACAAAAGGACACATCCTTTCAAATAATTGATGTATAATATATTCATTTTCGGTAGTGAAAAGAGGAGAGATAGAAGGGATAGCGAATAGGAAAATATAGTAGATACAATGTATTACAATTTTGATACTATGATGCATGTTTGAAATAATGGAGATATCAATGGAAGTTATTTGATTTGGTGGTGTATTTCTGGTATTAATTATTTGTTGTGTTAATTGAAAGTATTGCTAAAGTTGTCTCCAATGTTGATGTTTTCTAATTATTTAAACTGATATATCAAGGATAATTTTCACTTTATCAGTGCACACTTGTTGTATCTATATGGTTTGATTAATTGGTTGTTTCAAGGAAATATTAAATCCTTTTGGTCAATCATATTAATTAGGGAATCTCATTTGGATCATTAAGAAAAGCTTGGTAATCATATTCTTGCATGTTTATACAAGTTATAAACTCAAATTTATATGCCAAACAATTAGACTATCTGCTAGAAAGAAGTTACTTATTTCAAGTCTTTAATTTGACTTCGTACACCAAATAAGGCACTAGTCTGTACCATTCCACTATTTAGTTTAATTCATTTTTACAAAAGAACATATTAGATTTTAGCCTTGATATTGCTTATACAATTTGTACCAGAATAAAACTCATTTATTCACTCCCATTTTCCATTGTGGGTAAAGTATTTTAAGAAATAGACAAAATTCAAGCCTACTTCATTGTCATAGGTACACTTTCCTAGGTCTGGCAACACCTGAACAGTAGAAGGTTCAATTCATTTGTCCTTGTTTGTTACCCTAAAACGTTGTGTGAGACTGGAAACCTCTCGTGGATCGAACCTATGTTTTTTAGAGCTAATAGGTACAACCTTATTAGGATGGATGGATTATGCAAGGTAATGGATTAAAGGGATTTTATGAGGGAGATATGTGGGATAATGAATGGGATGTTGGAAAGTGTATGGATGTGTGATAGGAGAATGGTTCTAAGACCAACAATGGCACATATGGTGGTGGATTTGGAATGATAGGAGGATTAAAAGATGGAGAATGTGGAGATGATTGAGAAGTTGGGATAGTAAATTTTGAGACATAGGGACCCAAAATATCTTTAGGAGATGGAAGATGTAGATGATTGGATCTTAGGTTAACAACTTTGGATGTTGTGATAGATATTTCATTTGAATGCATTACATCTTTTTTCTTTATGATCCACATGGTTTTGATTTTTACTTTACTAGGCATTTGTGGCCTTTGGGATTGATTTGTATTTTGGAATGGATTTTTCTTTTCATCATGTTCTTCAGAGGATACATGGGGATCTTTGGATTCATGTGGATGTTTGGATTTATTCATTGTTAGTTTGGAATCAAAACTACCTCTAATAGCAAGGGGATGGGTGTAAGGAGATGAATGATGTGGAGGAAAAACAAATGGAGTGATAGAGATACAATTTTGGAGATGATGTCTAGATGGAGGATATGTAGTTATGTTCCTTTGTTGACCATAACTAGGGAATATGAAAGTGGGATGTTTATGATGGGTGATAGAGATAGGTGATTGATGGATGAGGGTGTTGGTTATTTTTTAAGAACCAAAATAATCTCTAGAAAATACCTATGGAAGTTCAATTTCCAATCTTTAGTAGTACTAAAGGGATTGGCCAATGAACGGATAGAAGATGCTAAACTTCTATTCTGGCTCTTTGAGCTCTATGAAACCTGGGAGGGTGATCCCACAATATATACCTAAATACCATTCACAATTACAATCAAATAGATTGTTAATAACAAACATCTCTCATGATACCACTTAATAGTAACATTAAATAAGTTGACAGCTTATTATGTTAATGTTATATGAGTTGCATATAAGAGAGAAGACACCTAAAAAAAATGAATAACAACAATGTTCCTCCTAAAATTTTATGGTTAAAATGTTGAGTACTTAATGAATCAACACTAGGAATATAACACTAATATCTTGCATGAACCAGTGTCTTTATCCAAAGCACATATTCGATACCTTTTGACATAGCCTGATAACAATTTAGAGAATAACACATATAACCCAAAAAATATTGCATTACAACATTTCTCTATGACTGTCAAGATTATAACTTCTTAGAAATATCCTAGCACATAATAGTCATAAGTTATCAATCTCATATAATAATTTACATGAATTCATTGAATCGATAGGAAAACATAAAATTGAACATCCATCAGATAATGATAGAGACAAGTGAAAGAAATCCTTAACTACTTTCAATCATAACTCATAACACACATACAAGGAGAGAGAGTAAGCATGAAACTAATATTACTCTGTATTATAAAATGCTATACCATTATTAGTCTTACATGCATAAGTATGAACTCCAAAAGAAACTTTAAACAAAGACTCTAAAACTTGCTTCGTATTTGTCTTGAAAAATTAATAGTATCAACTCAAAAAATTTCTAACTCTCGTGCTTCTTGTCCTAAATTCCTTCTTATAGAGATGAAGGAGTAGAAAAGCCTCAGACTAGATAGCACACATGTCATGATCCCATAGGGCCACTTACATTAATATTCCCTTTTGAGTTACATTTAAGTCTTTAGGTGGATCAAATAAACATGAGGAAAAATTATCTTCAACTCTTTGTGGAAAATAGGTCCCACCTTAAGGCTAAATCTTTCCTGTTGTAGGAGGTTGGTCACGAGGTCTAGTCTCCCCCATCCCTGTGGTATCGGAGGGCGTGTCGCACCAGCGCCACCGGTCACGTTAAAAATTTTACCAGGCACACTATAGTTTATATGGGGTCGTGCTACCTGATTCCTACAATATTAAAAAAAAAAAAAAAAAATAGGTCCCACATTAAAATACATCATTAGTTTGTTGCAATAGTTAAAATATATTCTTCATGTGCTCAAAATGACAATTATACCAAAATCAAATGGAAAAACTAATGAAGCAAGGAAAAGAAAGTAGAAAAAGGTCAAAACATGTTAATCCACATTAACACAATGTGCTAATCACTTGAGTTTTAGTAGAGAATAATATTTTACAGGAGAGAATAATATTTTACTATGTTACATCAAAAGCCTAATTTGTACTATTTTTAGGATATGTATTATTCTACTCCTATCCATTATGCTTCTTATTCATTTTGTATATCTCTCCAACCAAATATTGTATTCTTCTTTAGTGGACCATTTAACATTCAATAAATCCCACATCTTAGTAGTATACTAGGAGTACCTTGCATCAATTAAAATCTTGGCTTCCTTAACAAATATATCTATCTTTGTTTCAATCTCCACCATCATATCAATATTTGAATTGAACAAGATATAATCGATGACAAACAAATGCATCACAGATGCTTCGAGCAACCCTCCCAAATCTTCGTTCCATGTTTCAAATCAATGCAATTAATCTTTTGAACTCAATATTTGAGCCATACCACGATCCTCCATCTCCTTGAATATTTTCAAATTACTTTGGAGTTGTATTTCAAACCTTCCATGGAAAGTAGTTACCACATTGAGTCAATAGTTTTCAAAATGTCAGGAATATTTGTAGGTGCCTTAGGATCCTCCTTTATTTTTGGCATCATTTCTTTCAAAGCACTTACCCTAGCAATCCAATTATTCCACTCATTCCTAAAGGCCTCACGTACTTGCAGATATTTTTTATTTTTTTCATGAATGTTTTTATATGTGGCCCATACATCATTGGTCCTGTGCACCAACTTGGTCACCCTATTCTTGAGAACATCCCTAAAAATGTCATTCGCCACCCTAACTATCTCTAATTTGGCCTGCTTGACATTTTCCTTTTCAGTAGTTATCTTTTCTCTCAAATCATAAATTCTAAGGGCCAAAGTTTCCCTATCTTGTGTACACATAGCAAATAAAGAAGAGAAAGAAGGGTGAGTCACTTTCTTTTGGGTAGCTTGAATGGTAGCTCTCATTCAACTCAATTCATTCAAAGCCTTATTATATCCCTTGACCAAAGATTCATATTTCTTTTGAGAAATATGTGCAGTTTCCACACTAAGCATTGTAGCATGTGTAGTTAGCCAGCTATCTAGATCGGAGTTATGTAAATAGCTCTTTTGACCAATAGTGAACCAATGTCTTCTTCAATAGGCCTAGCAACCTCATGTTTGCTAGTATTAGGTTCCATAGACCAAATTGCAAGGGTATGCAGCTTCATATTATATCCATAACAAAATACTTTATTCTCAAACTAATCTTCAGATATCAAAGCTTGATGATTTCTTCTAACTACATCATATGTTATGGAGGTTGTGATAGTGCAACCTAGAAATAACATGATAGAACTATATTTAGCAATTCTTCAAGCTTCAGTGGGAGTAATAGCTACAATCTCAATCTTAATCTTCTCATCCTCTGATTTCTCAGCTTCCTCTTGATGAGAAGGTTCAAAATTGACTCAAGCTACTTCTAGTCTCTCTTTTATTTCCTTTCTCCATTGTTGAATCATAAACTCCTGAAACTCTTTAGTCTACACAAATATATCATCAACCAAAAACTCATCACACTCTCTAATTCTAGGATCATCATCATTTTCTCTATCCTATTTCCATTGGACAATCTTGTTAGGAGGAACATCTAAACTTTGAGTCTCCTCAGTATGAGGAAGGGGAAATTTCTACTTAGTTTCTTCATTTCCTGACACATGTTCTGCCACTTGTTCTTCCCTGGCCTACTAAACATCTTCAATTTGTTCTAGGATATCCATAGCTTGTTGTTTTCATTTTTTCTCTAAGAGGACCTAGGCTCTATTTACAACCTCCTTTACTTTTACTTTAAATTCACCAAACTGATAGTCCATTATCATATTAAAGGCCATCTCCAAGGGGTTTGCAATTTCATTGTGTGGACTGATGTACAAGGTATTCTTTTTCATAATCTTTTCCTCAAGGTTTCTCATAGCTTTACATTCCTTTTTCCTAACCATAACAACCTGATCACTTGTTAGATTCATTTGTACATCATCTTTATAGAAAAATTCATGATGTATGAAGCCTAAGTTCTTTTTGTATCTAAGGGTTATTTTCACGATTAAGGATTAGCAATGAATAGATCAATAATATAAACCCAACGAAGTTATGAAGCACAAAGAAAGCAAATAATAATGAAATGATTATACCAGATATTCACGAAGCTTCCATGAATCACCTCCATAGCACGTTCTAGTTTGTAGTGCATGATTGATGCCCCCAGATCGAGTGTGTGAGCAATTTGACTATGCCATTGTCCTATGCAAATTTTGAAGGATTTAAGTAGAATTATGCCCATGCCTATGACAATGATAAATGATAAATGATAAATGACTATAATTCCTATCATAGATCCAAGAGTTCCCTTAGTTATGAAAAAAATTGACATTTTATAGAAAACACAATTTTGAATGGACGAACAAGATTGAATTTTCACAAAAACCTAAAATCAGAGGACAAGATTAAATCTGACCATCCCTAATTAGGGTTAGGAAAAAATCCTTAAATGAATGATCAAGATGTCATCTGAGAAAATCAGATCGATGGTAGAGAAAAGATGAGATAATTAATTTTAAAAATAAAGATTTTCAAAATTAAGAAGATAAGATAGCCCACTTTGTGAGATTTAAAAAATCAAAAAGATAAAAGGTGGAATGTTCACTTATGAATTAAACAATGGTTTAATTCATAAATGGGGATGAGACAAAAGACAATAAATAATTGTTTTAATTATTTATTTGGTGGGATGGAAAGTGGGTTAAATAAAAAAAAGGTAGTGAGAATAATATAAATTATTTAATTTATGGTGGAATGCTCACTCATGAATTAAATAATGGTTTAATTCATAAATGGGGATGAGATAAAAGACAATAAATAATTTTTTTAATTGTTTATTTGGTGAGATGGAAAATGGGATAAATAAATAAGTTTGTTTGATTCAAGGATAAATGATAATGTTATGGAGGAAATAAGGATTGATTAGTGATGTATTTAAATAAATAGACGTAATTTATTTATTTAAATAATCATGGAGGAATGGACATGATTAGATAATTGAATTATGCAAGGGGGAAGCGTGGTCATCATAGAAAAATATGGTTTACAAGTTGAGGCCATTTTTATGTGTCTACATTTTTTCCCTCTTTGTCATAATGTCACTTGTTGTGTTGTGACAAAGAAAATAAGTCAAAGCCATATCCCAATGAAGGTATAGAGTATCAATTCCCCCTCGGAAAATTTTTCAAATTTGGGGTCGGTGGCAACAAAATTTGGAAAGGGTCCAGATATGTGAATTTGAATTGGGAATTTTTGTTATTATGACACATTCATGTATACATTATTGAGCCTACGAGCTCCATTTTTGAGATGTCCATTGAATTTATCCTATGACATTGTACATTTTTGAGATGATATTATATGATGATGCAGTTTTGATGTGGCCTATATGTGTGTTATGTGATGTTCTTTGATCTATGCATTATGATATATGTGATGTATGATGTTGATTTATGATGTATCATGTATGTCCTATAATGCTTATTTATATGTGATGATGATGATAATAGTATGCATAATGTATTTATGAAATGGATGCAATGTTGATGATTATGTTGATGCCATGTTTATGATTATGTTAATGCAATGTGCAATGATATGTATATGATTTAATGCTATTGATGATGTATGCATTCATGTTTTTGTATGTCACGGGATATCATCATGAGATGGATGAGAGAAGATGACTAGACTGGTGCAAGAGGATGACCAAATCCTTCAAAAATTTACCATAGGACTTTAATATCTTATTGCTCCTAATCATCATTGGGTAGACTATTGTGATGACCAACAAACACCATGATATGACATAGATCAAGGTGTGCAAGGTCGTACCATCACCTAAGACACACAGTCACAAACAAGGATGATCATGACTCGAACTAGAGTGTAATTGCCCCAGTCTTTTTGCCATAATCAACCACAAATAGAAAAAGATAAGGACAATCCATGAAACGTCATTGCTTCTCTAAATCCAGTTTCCCAGACATCCTTGAGAAACTAGCAACATGATTGCAAAAATATATAATAGAGCCCTTATCATGATACGTCATCATTTTTCTAAATCACTGCATCAGGACCTCACTAAGAAACTAGTAATCATGTGTGTTAATCGTCATGATACGTCGTTGCTTCTCTAAATCCTGTAATTGGGATCTCGCTGAAAAACTAATAACATGATAAAAGCCCAAAATACAGGTGCCACGTGTTTTCCAAGTGCATCTAGATATCCATTGTTTTGATGTCAAGATGTTAGGTTTGATGATGATGAGATGCTAGAGTTCCAAAGCTTTGATGATGCTCGGATGACAAATGTAAAAATTTCCAAATTCAGGAAGGAAACATCCTGAATAATGTTGATGTCAAGAGGATTGATCCCTAAATGTCAAAAGGAATCCCTCAAAATGCCATGTGATAGTGACGATGACGATACCTTGGAAGGTCACATCCTAAGACAAAAATGACAGAGTTGGTTCTTCAGGAGGACACATCTGAAGAATACTGATGTCAAGAGGGGTGATCTTTAGATGTCAAGAGGATCCCTCAAAATGTCAAATGAAAGTGACAATGACAATGCCTAGGAAGGACCCCTAGTAAGGCATGAATGGCAGAGGTTATATTTCAGAGGGACGCATCTGAAAGTGAACCAAGAGTTGACAGTTTGACCAATTATGATCATTTGATTTGGTTGTGACCAAATTTGACCTGTGATTGACTATATGCCGATATTGTCATGATGATAAGATTGACATGCTAATGAGATTGTCATATTGAAATAAATGATTGCCATAATTTTATTTTAGGAGTTTTTCCGTTTGGGAATGATTCACTATGTCTTGAATACATTTTGACATGTGTGCTAGTGTAATGTCATTGACCCTAATGGACTGACCTAGTGCAGCCTTAGGGGCTCATCGACAGATGGCCTTGCCTATGTCATGCACTCAAAGACCTCGTAGTTTGACACAACCAATGACTTTGTCTTGATGACCAAAGATTGCATCATGATTTTATTTTGACAAACATACAAGGACTAACCTAATGTCTCGGGAACTCAAAAAAAATGAGCCTTTCCTACCTAGCAAATGTACAGAGACAACGTAGTTCGAATAGTGCTAAAGATTGACTAAAAAGATGGACATGCAGAAATGTGACTCTATTTTTGGGATTTTATAGACATTTTGGCCTTCTTGTGGTTTCTTCAGGACATTTTTTCAATTTTTTAGATCTTTCTTCAAGATATTTCGTGATGTTTCTATCTTTTTTCAATTTTTTTTTATGATGTTTTTTCCTTTTTTAGGACTTTTTATCATGTTTTTGTCTTTTTTTAGGACTTTTTAAGATGTTTTTGTCTTTTTTCAGGACTTTTTATGATGTTGAAATTATGCATGACATCCACTGCACTTAGATGATAGAATTTGTTGCCCCCAGTTAGGTCCAAGACTTAGCTAATTTTAAGGGTCATGAAAGGGATTTTGTCAATGTACCAGATGGAAAATCATCAGGACTTGATGTCAACCATTTATCAACCATGAAAGGAAGAGTATAATGTGGTAGTGATGAAAAACGTATTTCATCCTAGGCCATATTAGACAAAGTGACAGTAGATGGCCGAGCAATGATTGATTATGCATGGTTCCTATTTTCTAGGTTTTATCATCGTACTTATCCAAAGTGCCTGTTTGCCAGGTTTTCACTGTTGGATGAATTATTTTTCTTTACTATTTTCGTCATTTTTCAATTTTTTATATTTTACAATTTTTCAGCTCAATCTCCTAATGCTATGCATAGAATTTTCAGAGATGTAGACTATTAATAGGCTCTGTTAGTTGTTCTCCAACTGGAGTAGCCAATTGATACGCTCCAGAACCAAAAGAAGATATGATAATGTAAAAACCCAACCAATTTGGTTCAAACTTTCTCTACTTTTCTTTGTCAGCCTAGTTTTTAGGGTTTTGTATGAGAACTAAGTCACCAATGTCAAATTTCTTGGCCATAACCTTCTTATTATAGCTGTGATAGAGATAGTTTTGATATGCTTGTAGATGGTTTAGGAAATTTTTCCTTCTTTCCTCTAACATTTCTAGCTCGTGCAGGCGCAACTGTCTATATTCTTTGTCATCCGTTAGACCCTTCAGGGAGACTCGTAAAGAAGGAATTTCAACCCCAATGGGCAAGATAGCCTCAGCCCCAAAGACTAGGGAAAATGGAGTATCTCCTATAGGTGTATGAATGCTTGTGTAGTAAGCCCACAAAGCAGGGTTGAGTTGGATATGCCAGTCACGGCCAGCGTCATTAACAATCTTTTCTAGGATTTTGACAATGGTTTTACTTGACGCCTCAACTTGATCATTTCCTTGTGGGTAATATGGAGATGAAAACTGATGTTGGATATGAAATCACTCACATAACTCTCGAACGTCTTGGTTTTTAAATAGATGTTCATTGTTAGTGATGATGAATTGTGGAAGGTCATACTGGCAAATGATGTAGTTAAGGATGAACTTGGATATTTGCTTGTCGGTTATGTATGTCAGAGGGATGGCTTCGATCCACTTCGTAAAATACTCAGTGGTGGTGACGATGAATTTATGGCTATTGGACGAGGTTGGTTGAATCTTACCCATGACATCGAGTCCCCATTGAGTGAAAGGCCAAGGAGAAGTGATTGGCCGAAGTACCTGTGTTGGAGCATGCATCAAATCATTGTGAATTTGACATTTGCGACAAGTCCTGACATATTCTATTGCATCCTTTTCAATGGTTGGCCAATAGTACCCAAGTCTCGTTACTTTCTTGGCTAGAGTAGGACCACTTGAATGAGACCCGCATATACCATCAAATACTTCACATAAGGTTGTATGTGCTTCGTTGGTGTCGAGACATCTAAGGAGGGTGTCATCAAAGCTACGGCAGGAAAGGGTGTCACTGACGATGGCATACCTTATGAATTTTTGGATAAAAGACTTCCTTTGGTTATTGGATAGGTTCAATGGAAGGGTTTGAGACTTAAGGTAGTCATAAATATCTTGGTACCAGGGAGAGTCGGGACCAACAAGTTCGTAAACCATCTCAAACTCTAGAATGTCATAGGCGGGGACCAACAATTGTTCTATTAGGAATTCCAGCTAAGGCGTGTTGCTTGGTATGTCGAGTAGGGAGCCTATTGTAGCCATTGCATATGTTGCCTTGTTCTGTGCTCTTGGAATTTGTTCAAAAATTACCATATGAAAGCACGTTTGGAAAATTTCTACCATTCGTTTGTAGGGTATCAACTTCTCATCTTTTGTGTCATAGTCATCATTAACCTAGTTGATGACAAGTTGAGAATCCCCATAGACATGTAGTGCTCTGATTTTCCATTTTATTTCCATTCTTAGTCCTATAACTAGTGCCTCATATTCTGCCACATTTTTGGTGCATGGGAAGGAAATGCGGAAAGACTTAGGAATGGAATCTCCTTGAGGGGTGATGAACAAGATTCCTGCCCCCGAACCATGATTTGTGTGTGATCCATCAAAATAGAGTTGCCAAGGTGCCTTTGGTTCTGTATGGAATATCAACTCATCTAGAAAATCTGCCACTAACGGGTGATCACTTTGTAAGGGTGTATCTGCCAGCTGGTCCACTACGACTTGTCCTTTTATTGCCTTTCTTTCTACATATTGAATGTCATATTCACTCAGAATCATGACCCATTTGGCCAGACATCCTATTAATGTTGCCCGACTTAACAGATATTTGAGGGGGTCAATCTTTGCTACCAGTTGTGTTTGATGACTTAACATATAATGTCTTAGCTTCTTTGCTGCAAAGACCATAGCTAGATAAGCTTGTTCAATTGGTGTGTAGTTTAATTCATATCCGACCAATAACCGACTGATATAATATATAGCTCTTTCTTTTTCCTCGTGTTCATTCTATGTTAACAATGCCCCTAGTGCTGAAGTAGTGGCAGAAATGTATAGGATCACTGGTTTCCCATGAATGGGCGACATGAGGACTGGTGGTGACAATAAGTAATCTTTTATGTGCTGAAACGCTTCTTGGCATTTATTTTTCCACACGAAGGGGATACCCTTGCACAGGAGATATTGGAACGGTTGACATTTATCGGCCAATTGGGCTATGAAGCGTCGAATGGATTGTACTCTGCCCTATAGGGTTCTGAGCTCACTAATTCCTCTAGGCAGGGGCATGTCTATGATGGCTTTTACTTTCACTGGATCGACCTCAATGCCTCATTGAGATACTATGTATCCCAATAGTTTTCTAGATGTGACATCGAAGACACATTTCTTAGGATTCAGTTTGACCTTATATTCTTCTAGCCTCTTGAAGATTGTATCTAACACCTTCAGATGATCTTTCCTTGTTAGTGATTTGGCTAAAAGATCATCCACATAATCTTCCATTATTTTATTCATCATGTCATGAAAGATTGTGGTCATTGCTCTTTGATATGTAGCACCTACATTTTTGAAACCAAATGGCATGACATTCCAACAATATGTTCCCCAAGGATAAGTGAATGTTGTTTTATGCTGGTCTTGAGGGGCAATACGAATCTGATTGTAGCCAGAGAAACCATCCATGAGGGACAACATCTTGTATCCTACTATGAGGTCAACTATGATATCAATATTTGGTAAAGGAAAGTCATCTTTTGGGCATGCCTTATTCAGGTCTCTAAAATCTGTACAAACATGAATCATTCCATTTTGCTTTGTTACTAGCACCAAGTTAGATATCCATTCTGCATAATCAATAGATTGTATGAATCCTGCATCTAGAAGTTTCTTCAACTCAACATTAACTAATAGAGCGACCTGAGGATGCATTTTGTGCAACTTCTGTTTGACTGGTTTAGCATTAGGTAATAATGGTAAATGGTGCAAAACCAGTTCTGGATCTAGTCTTGGTATATCGACATAGGACCATACAAAGTTGATTTTACGTTCTGCAAAGAACTTATGAAATTATGATCTCTCTTCTTCAGTCAGTGAAGCAACAAAAAGGACCATTTTATGATCTTCTGCATTGGCTATATTTTCTTCTATAGTTTCTTCGATAAGGATAGCTGATTTCTCTTGTTGCATGTGAAGAAAGTCTAGTCCTCCATCTTTGGGCACCTCAGAGAGGTTTTCACCCACAAATACATCCTTTGTTTTTACCATTTTTTCGTCAAAAGGTGCCTTTCAATTTTCACCTAGAGACGTTTCATTTTTTATTTTATTTTTATTTTTAATTTTACGACTGGAGGATGGAGAAGTCTCGCCGAAGTATACAGTGCAATCTAAATCGATGGAAAATCTTGAATTATGATCACCACTGGGTATGCCCTCGCATAATCCCATAAATTCTGCAATTTCCCATCATTTTGAAATGTAGCCAGGACTGGCGGGCCTTGTTGGTCCCAATTGACTAACTGAGGATAAACTAGGGAAATGCCATCGTAATTGTTGGTGAATTGAGGGGAGGATGTGGAAAGCATGCAGACAGATTCAGTGATGTTGTAAATGAGATTATCATTATTCAACTCGACATCAGACTCTATCCAATATTCCCCTTCACTAGTCTCATATTCATTGGCAAAATAAGGGTTGAAGGACTTAGAGTCCTGGTTGTCAGTGTTGTCTAATACTTCACATGGATTGGACTAGAGGGATTCAAATGGTGGGTCTTGTATGTCATGGGGAGTGGTAATGGGACTTTCACTATTTGGTGCCTATTCGATTTTACATTTTTTCCAAAATCTTTGTTCAGAGGTCAGTTCCCTTGCTTCAAAAAACAAATCATTAAGGCAACAATCACTTAAGGATTGTTCTGAGCCAAATTCCCACTCTTCGGAGTTAGTTTCAGTGAGGGTTTCCTTAGTTGTCTCGACACTTTCTGAAGCATGTACTCGCTCACTTGAAAGTCCAATGATACGTCGATCATCATTATTGAGCAATCCAAACCCTAATCCAAGATACTTTGGAATTTGGAAAGGTTCTATGGGTTCTCTTCATCCAGCTTTATTTTTGCCTAGGCCACTAGTATCGTCATAGCCTTTAGCCTTCATTATGTCATAACCCTTGCCATATTTTTGAATTGGGAATGGGGGTAGTGCGATAGTATCCTTATAGATCCATCATGTTATATTAGGAAGGTCCTCGTTACTCATATCTCCCCATTTGATAAAAACTATTTTTGGTGGAACCTTGAAAGTTTCCTTGAGTTCCATTCTGAAACATGGACGACCATATACCTTTGGAGGCTTGGGTATTGTTGTTATGCTATATGTTGTATGTAGTTTGAACTCCCCATAGCCAAGGTCCTGGATCTTGACAGTGGATTCAGCCTGAGGGTTTACAGAAGGTGGTGATGTAGTAGAAGATGTGGGTGGAGTGGATGTGGAAGATGATATGAGAGTGGATGGGTCAATGTATTTGGATGACGAGGAGCTAGGTGCTTCTCAATTAATAGGCATTTAGTTTTCATAAATACCCCTTAGGTTGGTACAATATTGGAAAGGGTCGGGGTCTCCATATATGGTTATTTCTGTGTCATCAAATGGAAACTTTAGGCATTGGTGATATGTGGGCGAAACGGTTTTTAGGGCATGAATCCATGGACAACCGAGCAAGATGTTATATAGTAGTTCTAAATCTAGGACTTGGCAGGTTTTCTTCACAATGACTGGTCCCACTCTGATGGGGAGAGAGATAATGCCATGTGAAGAGCATTCTTCATCATCATATGCTTTGATCACTATACTCTTTTTCGAGTGTATGCATGCATCAGAGAATCCTAGAGCCTTAACCAATTTGAGGGAGCATATGTTCAATCCTACTCCACCATCTACTAAAACCCATCTAACTTTGTGCTTGTGGACAAAAGTTTCTATGTGCAATGCATCGTTGTGGTTGGTCTTGGGCGATGAGTAGTCTTGATCCGAGAAGGTGACATGGTGAGGTGTGGTGAGGTATCCCACCATGGTCTCAAACTAATTGACATCAATGTCCTTGGGGAATAATGACTCTTGTAGGGTTTTATCTAGTATACCCTTGTGCACAGGAGAGATACAAAGCAGCTCAAGTATAGAGATTTGCACGGGAGTTTTTCCCAGCTGGTCGATATGGTTGAACTGACTTTTGGGTTGCCATTACTTTGTGGTCGAGACAGGTTTTGGTTGTTTAATAGATGGGCCAAGTATGGTGATTTTGGGTTGTCTAGTGGGAGGTGGACCAGCTATGGTGACCTTGCCACTGCAAGTAGTAGCATTACACTGAGGTGATCTCTTGACCATAATGGTATTAATGTATTTGTCATCAGTTCAGACATTATTTATAATAGGTCTTCCAGAATAGTCGTACTTGGCTCGGGTGAAATTGGCATGATTATTGTTTATCTTTGGACTTGATGTGGAAGCATTATGAGAACCATGGTCCTGCAGTGGATTCTTGTGGATAGTATGATTTGAATTGGAGGCAAATTGTGATCCACCTACCCCAATGATGCAACTTTTGATAAGATCTTGTATTAAGTTTTTCAATTGTCAACAATTAGAGGTTGTATGTCCTTTTGCTCGATGATACTCACAAAATGCATTATCATTCCACCATGCTGGTTTGAATTGACCTGGGTCATATGGTTTGGGTTCTTGAAATGTGATGACCCCATTCTAGAGGCATTTCTTGAGGACTTCTTCAATGGGTTCACCCAAATAAGTGTATGTGCAACCCCTAGGAAATTGTCTTATATGACGGTATTGTCCCTGATTATTCTGACTATTCTGGTTGTTTGAAGGGACATTAATAGGGGGTGTCAATGTCATTGTCAGTTTGTTTTGTTGTTGAACCCCTATAGCGCCAGTACAGGACCCACAATGTTTACAGTCTTGGTGTCAACAACACCATCATTTGTAACATGTTTATTTTTTACCCAGTATTTATTCTTGTCGATGGGGGGATTTGCATTTGTGTTTTTGGGACCGTACCTTAGTTCTCCCTTTGCGATAAGGACTTTCTCAATCTGGACCCCTTTTTCAACTAAGTCGGTGAAGTTTGTGCAACAATGTACTTGCAATGCATATCTTAGGGGCCCCAGAAGTGTTTGCACAAACATGTCAACCTTTTCCCTTTCGGGTATGTCAATATGACATCGACTAGCTAAACTTCTCCATTTTTGAAAGAATGGGATGAATGTCTCACTAGTATCCTCCTATGTGAGATTGCACAAGCTAGTGATAGAGGTGTCCATGTCAATGTTGTACACGTAATTTTTTATGAAATTTTGTTTTAGCTCATCCCACGTTTGGATATCTTTTCGAGTGGAGAACCACTCAAGGGAAGGACCTGCGAGACTTTTAGAAAAGAGTCTCATCAGGTATGTTTGTTCATAAGCGATATCCATACAATTGGTTGTAAATTCATGAACATGTTCAATGGGGTTTGTCTTGCCTCTATATTTTGTGAAATTAGGTGACACATATCCCAAAGGAAATGGAGGAATGTATAAGCTCATGTTGAATGGGTATACATTTAGATCATATAACACATCTGATTTGTTGCTGAATATCTATATATTTTGTATTTTCTTCTCTAGACCCATCAATCTTGTTTGGAAGTCATCCATAACAGGGTGATTTGTGGTCATGTACATTGGATTGATTGGTACACCATAGGTCCCCATTTTTTGTGTGTGAATACTAGTATATTGTGGAGGGATGGACTGTTGTGACATGTATGATGTGTTCGAGTTGGTGTTTTGTTGGTGTTGAAAGATTGGATTGGGTGTATGTTGGTGGGTATGAATTTGATATGAGTAGGTTGGGATGTGTCCCCTATCCATTTGTGTCGTTACTTGGGGAATATGGTGACCCTAAACATTGTGATGTACTAATGATGCCATAGGTTGTGTCATTTGACCACCTTGTCCAAATTGTTGAGGTTGTCCAAGGGGATTGTTCATAGTTGATCCTTGGGAGGCAATTACATGTGACTGTGTTGTCATGTTAACATTTTGTTGTTGTCATTGGATAAAGATACGTCTTTTTCCTCCTCCCAAAGGATTTTGTGAAATACCAATGAGCGGATATGTCAAAGGTGTGCTCATGGTAGTAGATGTGACTGTCAGGGGGGGTTGTTGTGACTTGATGATGCCCCCATGGCATTTACTGTTGTGGTAAAGAGAGGGTTTGAATAACTTTCCCACATTGTCAAGGAGCCAAAGGTGTTTCTAGCTAATTGTGACAATGTTGTAGATATAATGGGCATTGTGGTAGCTTGTGATCCTCCAATGGATGTGGCATTTATTGTGTTGGAGTTGTTTGGAACGTTGGAGGTAGCGTGTAGTATCGTCGTAGTTTCAAAGAAAGTATTGCTCGTAGTGTTTGGAGTTTGACCACTAGTTGTCATGTTGTGTGCATTGTGTACATTAGGGTTAGGAGATATTGATCTCAATGTGTTAATGTTGAATCCTTGACGTAACTTAGCTCCTTGACTTAGGAGTATGGCTAAGTATTTGTCTCTGTCATATAGGACCATTTTTTCTACAAATTGAGAGGCTTCTAGATCTTGTGCCGCTACCTCTAGGTTTTCCTCAAGTATTTGATCATACTCATCCTTATGTAAGAATGGTTCAAATGGACTATTTGATAAGGATGGTATTGTTGTGAGAAGTTGATTGTTTATATTGCTGAATGGATCTTCAAAAGTCCAGTTGGGGTTGTACATGGGGTTGTTGGCAATGGAAGTGGGGTCTTGTCTAAATTTTTCCATTTGCCACTTTTTTTTTTGGAGTCTAGTCTCCACCATAAAATGAGATTTCTCAAAGGAAAATGACAACTAAGGAGTATACTATGCAAGGCCTAAGTTTAAAATGATGACTAGGATGAACAATGTTTTTGGATTTTTGGGAATAAAATATGCAATGTCTACACTTATAATGCAACTTAAGACAAGGATACCTAAGCACTTCTACGCTCAATCTTTGTTTTAGATTTTGGTTACTAAAGGAATTTGCTGAAAAGGACAAGGACAAGGTCAAAATGACTAGTGAGTTTTCCTAACTAGACTGTTGAGTTGGAAAAGTCTCACAAAAGGGACAATGACTGAAAAAGGGATTGACGATAAAGTCCAAAAGAAACTAGTTTTGAAAGCAATGATGTTGCTAATTGTGTTGAGATTTTCCTAATCCGAGGTATGCAAGATGGAACACCTAGGGACAAACTAATACCTAATGTATGCAACTAAAAAAAATGAAGGATGAAACCTATGGTCAAGAATGCAAACTAATGGTCAAAAATTTGAGCAATTTCAAAATTGGTTTCTGACATAATCTCCTTAGAACTAATGTTCGAAAAATGATTGACAAGGTGTAGACTTCAGATTTGGCTTTGTATGAAGATTTTATATGTGACAGGAAAATGCGTCGTTCGAGCCAGCGAATGCGTCTCAATTTGGCGAATGCATCACAGTTTGAGCAAATGCGGCTCGGGGACTAACAAATGTGACTCAGTTTGGCAGATGCGACTCTGTGAGGTTCACTTGCATCACGACACTTACAGATGCAGTGCTTTAAATGTCGAATGCGGTTTAACAAAGTGTTTACATTTTAGAAGAATGATTGTGATTTGACATATGCGACATAGTTTGTAACAATTGAGTTTCTTGTCATTTTGATGGAAGATTTGATCTGTCTAATGGTAAATTTTTTGTCCAGAATGTGAATATGGTGGATAATGTTTCAGTAATCCAAAAAGTACTTGAAAAGCATAGTATTTTGGGTGTAAGCAAGTGCACATAAAACAAGTATAATCCTAAAAGGCCAATAGGCCAAGGGTTTGTATACTTGGTATAGCCCATCGATATACCCCAGATTGGTGGTAAACACCTTCCCTTCTCAAGAGCGGATAGGTTATAATTTTGGTGGCATTGGCTCCCCTCCATGGCTCATTAACATTATTCAAGCACACCAAATTCAAATTCTTGGGTAGTGACTTCCCAAGAACTGCTATCTCTACTCAAGGGGATCAGTAGTGAGTGTCTTTAGGCATGATACTGTACCCTACACTATAGCAAGCAATAGCCAAAGAATGGTTGGATACTAAAACAAGAGGTGTTTAATTCAGGCATTCTATTCGTAGGGCATGATCCATGCTATGAGATCCCCCTTTCAAATCCATCTCATCAGAACCATACGTGTGATTCTTAGGCTTTCCCCAAGAATTCACTTTTATATACCAGTTGGAAGTCCCTCGGGTTTAGGGTGCTACCGGTCTGAGTCATCTTGGGGTAAGTACTCTTTCCTACTAGAACAGGCCAAAGTTCTAGAGCTAGTAACCATTTCTCTTCCACCCAGGATCACTCGAAAGCGCAAGGGGAGAGGATACTTCGATTACTAAGTCATGAGGGTAAAAATAGATAAAAATGGGTTTGGTTTTTTTATCACCGAGTTTTCACAAGGTGAGAGCATACTCACCTACCATTTTGCAAACACACTCAGACATAGCAGAAGCACAAGTTCTTTTTATTTTCACCCAAAGGAAATGTGTATTATACTAAGAAAAAGATAGGCACATTGTTTTGATGTGTAGTCTTTGACATTCGAACCTACAAGACTGCACATTAGTAGTTTGAATGTTTTCCTTTGACCCATGAAAATTAATTGCCAAATGCTCCAAATCCTTATTAGTAACACAAAACCTATGCTAGGCAGAATGCATAAAATAACCAAATAACAACGACACAGAAAATAATAAAAACCCGAATGCAAATCACCAAAAAAAATTACTAGTCAAATGTGTCACGACAGAGCGAATGTGTCGCTTTGTCTGTCAAATGCAGCTCAATATCACAAATGAATTGCTCTATCTGTCAAATGCTTCATGACAAACCGATTGTGGCGTTTCGGTGTTCGAATGTGTCGTGATGCATTAGATGTGTCATTATTTTAAAAAAATCAACTGCGTCATTCCATACCTGTACCTACAAAAATACAAAAAACACACAAAACCCTACAGAAAAAATAACATAAAATACGTCAGGTTCACCAATGTAACAAGTACAATGTTTATTTTTCATTCTTCGACATTCGAAGCTGCAAACCATGAGTTAAGAGTTTTATCAAATTGTCTTGGACCCACGAAACGTAACCGCCACAAGCTTGAAAATACGATTAGTAACATGAAAACCTCTACTAGGTAGAATGCAAAAAATAAAACCAGAATACTAAAGGAAACAGATAGAACAAAAAAATATAAAAAATCTGAATGCAAATGAGAATAAAACATTACCAAGCCAATGCATCACACCAAAGCGAATGCATCACACCAAAGCGAATGTGTCACATCAAAGAAAACATGTCATTTGAAGAATCATATGCGTCTCGATCATGCAAATGCGGCGTTTTGGATTTTGATTGTGGTGTGTCAGAGAGTTTGCATCATTTAGTTTCTCGATTGTGTCATGACGCATCAAATGCGTCATGATAAATGTCGAATGTGTCATGCCGTACCTGTACCTGCAAAAACATAGAAATTGAAACTGTATGGAAGCTACAAAAAAATGTTCACGTCAGGTTCACCAAATGTATCTATGGGTTATTTTCAGGATTAAGGATTAGCAATGAATTTATCAATAATATAAACCCAAAGAAGTTATGAAGCACAAAGAAAGAAAATAATAATGAAACGATTATACCAGATATTCGTGAAGCTTCCATGAATCACCTCCATAGCACCTTCTAGTTTGCAGCGTATGATTGATGCCCTCAGATGGAGTGTGTGAGCAATTTGACTATGCCATTGTCCTATGCAAATTTTGAAGGATTTAAGTAGAATTATGCTTATTCCTACGAAAATGATAAATGACTATAATGCCTATCATAGATCCAAGAGTCCCCTTCATTATGAACAAAATTGACATTTTATAGAAAACACAATTTTGAATGGACAAACAAGATTGAATTTTGACAGAAACCTAAAATTAGAGGACAAGATTAAATCTGACCATCCCTAATTAGGGTTAGGGAAAAATCCTTAAATGAATGATCAAGATGTCATCTGAGAAAATCGGATAGGTGGTAGAGAAAAGATGAGAATTAATTTTAAAAATAAAGATTTTCAAAATCAAGAAGATAAGATAGCCAACTTTGTGAGATTTAAAAAATCAAAAAGATAAAAGGTGGAATGTTCACTTATGAATTAAATAATGGTTTAATTCATAAATGGGTATGAGACAAAATACAATAAATAGTTGTTTTAATTATTTATTTGGTGGGATGGAAAGTGGGTTAAATAAAAAAAAAAGGTAGTGGGAATAATATAAATTATTTAATTTATGGTGGAATGCTCACTTATGAATTAAATAATGGTTTAATTCATAAATGGGGATAGATAAAAGATAATAAATAATTGTTTTAATTATTTATTTGGTGAGATGGAAAATGGGATAAATAAATAAGTTTATTTGATTCAAGGATAAATGATAATGTTATGGAGGAAATAAGGATTGATTAGTGACGTATTTAAATAAATAGACGTAATTTATTTATTTAAATAATCATGGAGGAATGGACATGATTAGATAATTGAATTATGCGAGGGGGAAGCATGGTCATCATAGAAAAATATGGTTTACAAGTTGAGGCCATTTTTATGTGTCTACACTTTTGTCTTGTTTTTTTTGTGCACAAATCTTTCCAGATCAAAACCTCTAACCTCATAAATAGGCATTCTAAGATTATTCACCATAATGCCCAATTTTGCATACTCTTCAAGGGAAATGACATTAAAATAAGCAAAAGAACATTGGGGGTATACCACAAAGTCCTTTCTATCCTTTCTAAACATTTCATAATCCATAACATCAATTTGCCACATGAGCTCCATGAAAGCCAATCTGTCAGAGAAATACAAGGGTAAACAATGGGGTGCCACTTTAGCTCCATAAACCCTAATCAAAGTATATTAAAAATGCAAAAACCAGTTGGCCCAATTATGTGTTGCTATAGAGCTTGGTATATCCTTTGGGTGCATAACACTTCTGATCTCTGGAGATATTTTGGATGTAGGTGCTATAGCTATTGACTCTAAGATGCCATGTCTTACAACATTGGAAAACAATATGAAGTTGGAATTGGAGCAATCCTGATCCCAAATGTATGTCCACATTTGCACAGGGATGGCCTCATTTTCACTACCCACAATCTTCAAATTTAGTTTCCTTTTCCACTCATAATCTCCTTCCCACAAGAGCATGTGCATCAGTAAGGAATAATGAGGGAAAGATAGAGGGAGCACTTCCTTTTTCAAATTGAGAAAATCCTCATGCATTTGTTGAGCAATAAAATTAGCATAATCAAACCCAATGTTTCAATTATATTCTTGTATATCTACTACCATAACCAACAAATCAAGGGCTATTCTAACCTCAAAATCCTAAGCTAGCACTTGGTTCAAACAATAATAAGTGTTTTTGAAATAGTCTTAAAATTATTCACACTCAAAAGGATCAACATCTTGAACAATGAAATTTTTCCTACACCTATGTCGCACAAGTATTGCTTCTTTGTATGCAAATTTTCTCCCCTCATATTTAGCATACAAGTTAGCACACATCAACTTTGTAGTGTAATTGGGATTCAACCCAAACAAATTGACCATTTTATCCTTTGTCACCTCCAAAATTATATCACCCTTCTCGCTCTTGATTTTCTTGTGAGTAGGGTCATAGTGCCTTGCTAGCTCCATCATTAAATCAACTTCCACAAACACATTTGGAACCACTAACTTTCCTAGCTTCAATCTCCACAAATAGCATGCAAGTTTAGTAGAATTTTTCCTATGGAATGCATAGAGAAAAAATTTCCATCCACTCCAAGGCTGGGGTTTCTCACCAATTTCGCCAACATTATCAAGGGTATGTGGAGGATCATCATTGAAAAAATAGGCCCTTAAGTGGCAAAAAATTTAGAAAAATCAGTGTTAGGCAACTTGACGTAAAAAATTGAATAAGTTATCTATATTATTTCAAAAATATGTAAGAATAGAATCTGTAGAAAATTGAATGTAGTTTCTAAACTACTAGGTTTATTTAAAAATAAATAAAATCTATTTGGTGAAAATTTGAAATTTCAATGCAATAGTACTTAAATTTTAGGGAAAAATAAGAAGTAGGTGTCTATTTGACCACCCTAACCATAATAAAATGATAATATTTTTTTATAAGATTTTATATATCAGTATAGGAATCATGTCCGGATATGATGCATATTTTTTTGTAACTTTTTTCCAAGTAAATAATTAATTATGAATTTTTTACTGCAACTTTTAAAAAATATAAAAACTTGTATGTCTGACCACCTTAACTTTGATAAAACTTCATGAAATTTAATTTTTCTTTTTTTAATCCTATATTATGTGAAGCATAGAATGTGACACATGTTTTAGATTCAAAAGATGTGATATCGTTTGAAAGTTATATATTTTTTTCAATCAGCCTATTGATCAGGACTTTAGTCTTAATTCTAATAGAAAATGAAAAATAATTATTTATTAAATTCAAATTAAAGCATAATTTATATTGGTGGAAAGTTGAGAATATCCTCTAAAAACCCTTTTTGTTTCATTAATTTTGGGTAAAAAATAAATTCATCAACCACAACCTGCAAATACCCACAATATTGCCACATTTTAGCCCATCATGATCCTACACATACCCTCAATTAACCTAGTGGTAACAACAACTTGTGTTGTGGTTATTTTACCAATTCATGTCTCTCCCTGTTTTATACCTCCAAAAGTTTCTTGCATAAACTTTTTTGTTTCCTTCTTTGCACTTCTGGGCCTTGTAGAAGCCACAGGGGTACTAGGCAAAGGGTTAGACATAGCTATTGGTTAGAGCTCAACTTCATCTGAAGCATACTGAGTTTTAAGTCTTTTGACCCTCTTTTTCTTTGGTTTCCTTTCTAGTCTAACATTGGATTCACTAGGCTCTGGGTCACTCATTCTTGTAATGCAAATAGAGACTATGGTTTTCAATTTCTTATGGCCAAACAAAACCCTACACAATTATGACAGGATAAAACTCTACTTTTGAACAAGACACCTTTCTTCACAATTTAGATAGAGCTCAATTATCAAATTGAAATCACCAGAAAAGGAAAAATTGCACTTTCCACCAATCTTCTTATCAACTTTCAAGGGCATTCACCTTACTACCTTAATTAAAAAGAAGTATGAGTTTTGCTTACCCAGGTGAAAGCTGTGTCACTCTAGTTGTAGGTAATTTCTAGAGTGTTCCTTGCAAATTCTTCAGTCTCTAGTATTCTTTCAGCTAGTTATGAATTAGGTTGAACAATAAACTAGATATCTCCTTTCTATTATGGATGAGAGGGAAGCATGTTAGCATTAATATTTTATAGTAAGCTCACACAAGCAAAATGACAATTATCTATTCATTTTTAAACCTTGATCATTGATCCTTCAGCTTTAAAATTGTATCAATGGTCAATAATCCACCTCACTACTTTTCTTTCTACTTTATATGAAATCCCTAGGATTCTACCACATTGCCTCTTCATGTAGTAGTTATTGCCAATCACTGATTCACTTCGTTCTCATCCATCTTTATCAATAATGCAAGTGCCTTATGTGACAAAATCTTGACCCTTTAGATCTAAGGCTAGTTTCTTGATCTCATCCATATCCATTGCTCCTCACTAGTTCAACTTTACATATTGACTTCCATCAGCAATAAGAGATGTAAGCACCACTTTTTGATACATACACCTACATAACAATTAATGGCACAATAAACATCGTAAATAGGATATATTCAAGTTAGCAAGAGAAAACTCCTCATAAGGGACCATATCACTCATTGATAATCATAACCTTAGAGCTCAAAAAAATCCATGAGTTGTGATACAATTGGGAACTCATCATCTCACTCTTCTCTAATTGCAAAAAATATCTTCACAACATATTGGTGATGAGTGATGAAACTATGATCATAAAGTGAGCGGTCCTCACTTATCACTATTATAGCTTTAAGAATTCAAAAAGTATTAGTGATATGTGATCTCTTGAGAATCACTCTCATCACTAATTGCAATAAGAAGTTCAAGGATCAATTCATGAAGAGTGATATCAAAATACGCTACCTCATCACTCATCGTTGATTTGAAGCATGCATTTCAAAAGTGATCACCGATGAGTGATAAAGACTTAAGGCTAGTTGAACTTAAGTGAAAAACTTTAGGAACATGCTCAATAAGTTTTTTTAATGGAGGGGACTTCCTAAAATGATACGTTATGATATGTTAGATTAAAAAAACTTAGGAACCCCAAAAACACTATAACAAAGCTTTATGAACTCATGATGAGGGAATTGACTATCTAATATAAAATATTAGAATAGTGACCGGTAATAGGTAATAGGGAGTCAACAACAAAATAGAACACTCATTTATTTCAAGGAAATAAATCCCAAAACCCTTTTAAATGCAACAAGGATTTAAGATGGGACATAAGAATTAAGGTTCCATTAGTGGCTCCGACTGAGGATGTATGCCTCTTGCAGGCATGGTGAGATCTCCAGAATCTCAGGTTGAAGTAGACCAACATGTGGATTAAAATCAAAGGACCCAAACTGGGGAACTACCCAGAAAAGGTAGCAAGTCCCAAAACAAAACAAAAAGAAAAAACACCCAATATATACAAAATATACAAAAAGAATGTACATGGAAGATAACATACTCAGGAGAAGTATGGATTTAAGAACTATCCATATACTGGCAGTTCAAAAAATTCACCTGTCAAGCTCTGAAGAAAATATGAATCCTCTGCATGAGTGTTGACTATCAGGTAAGGGCCAATCCATAATGTTTCAAATTTTCCATGTTTTCCCTTATCCTGAACTCTTGCATTCGAGGTTAACACCATGTTGTTAACTTCAAACTTCCTAGGAGAAGCTTTTATATCATCTAAGTGCTTAACTTGCAGTTGCATCTTCAAGTTTCTAGCTTGAGCTACCCTCCTAGATTCATCCAAATACACCAAATTATTTATCCTATGTTGCATATCATCACAGATTTAATCATATTCCTATACAAACTTGTACATTTTGAGCAAGTTATTTTGTGGTAATCTTGCCTCCAAACCATATACTAAACCAAATGGTGAATAACTAGTAGCCTTTTTCATAGTCACTCTATCTACCTAGATTTCCAATTTAAATTTTGAATCCCATGCCTTTTTGTTCTTCTCCATAATTATCTTGATTATCTTCATCAATCTCTTATTACTAGATTTAGCTTGACCATTTCCTTGAGGACAGTAAGGTGAATAATAAGAAACTTGTATGCCATGTCTTTCACAAATTCCTTGAATTCATCTAACATAAACACATAACATTGTCTAAGATAATTCTTTGAGGGACTCCAAATTTTATAAGAATATCATTCAACAGAAAATTGACTACCACCTTGTGTGTTGCCTTCTTTGTAGGTATTGCTTCCACCCACTTTGTAAAATAATCAGTGGAAACAAGAATCCATGAATGACCTCCACTATATTTTTCTAGTATTTCCCTGATGAAATCAATTCCCCATTCTTGGAAATGGGTTTCAACCATCATAGGTCTGAGTGGTAAGTTTCCTAGGAATTTCAATTTTCTTGAGAATTGTTGACATGCATCACAAGTTTTAATAAACTTGTGACCATCTTTAAAAATAGTAGGCCACCTAAACCCAACTCTCAAAATCTTGTGTGTAGTAGCTTTTTCCATGTAATGACCACCACACACCCCATTGTGCATTTCTTGCAAGAGTTCCAATGCTTGTTTTCCATCTACAGATTTTAGAAGTACTGCATCCAAGCTTCGCCACCATAGCTCATTATCGATGATCACATACTTGATAGCATGCAATTTCAATGTTATTTTTTCATTGTCACCCATATCATTAGGACATTCCAAATTTAATAGATACTAGATAATTCTTTTGTGCCATCCACATATTTGCATATCACAGAGAGGTGCGACATCAATTACTTCAACCTGATTAACTTGATTTGCTTCCAAATTTTCCTTTGCCATCAACTTAGCTAGGCCCTATACTCTCACTATCTTGGTAATTTGAACCTCAATGTTGAATTCTTGGATCCTATTGATCCATCTACACCTTCTACCTTTTGCTTCTTGCTAAGTAAAAATGCCCTTCACAACTACACTTGGTACAAAAGCAATAATTGTAACCCATTGTAGGTAAGTCCTAAAATTATTTATAGCCTTCACAAAAGCATAGGCTTGTTTCTTAGTGGTTTCACACTTCAATTATATAGCTTGTAGACATTTGTTAAAAAATTCAATTGGTTGTTCAAAACCTTGCTCCATTTTCTATAGTAAAATAGCAGCAATAGTATGAAAAGAAGCAAAAGAGAAAATATGCATTGGTTTAGAGAAGTTAGGAGAATTCAAAACTGGAGCCTCTTTAATAGCTTGCTTTATCCTTTTGAAACTTGACTAGGCTCCTCAGTCCAAAGTACCTTTTCACCTTTCTTCAGCATTTTGAAGATAGGTCTTGTAATCTCTACAAAATTGGTTACAAATGTTCTAAAAAAAATTATTTTCCCAAAAAATGACTAGATACCCTTGACATTTCTTGGCTGGGGAATCTTGTCGATAGCTCCTACTCTTTTAGGATCTATCCTTACCCCTTCCTTGGACACAATATGCCCTAGCAACTCTTGCTTAATGACTCCAAAGGAGCATTTCTTTGGATTCAAAGATATTCAATATTCTAGTGACCTAACAAAAACCTTTTCTAGATGCATGTAATGATCTTCTTTCTTCGAATAAGTGGTCAAGTCATCTTGATACACAACCATAAATTGATCAATAAAATATGAGAAAGCTACATTCATAGCTCTGTAAAAAGTGGCACCAATGTTTTTTAAGACAAATGGCATCCTTACATATACATAGGTACCCCAATGAATAGTAAATGTAGTCTTGTACCACTTACACTGCTTCACTTTTACTTGATTATATCCCGAGAAGCTATCCATCATTGAAAATAGATCACATCCAGTTACCTTATGTAACATGGCCTCCATGTTCAGTAATGGATAATTTTCATTTAATGAGGATACATTCAAGTTACTAAAATCCAAACATAGTCTTATTTCACCATTTTTTTCCCTATCGGTACTAGGTTGGATACCCATGAAGAATGTCTAATGGGTTTTCTACTACTAGCGTCCCTCAACTTTATCAACTCCTACATTTTGGGAGCTAATGTAGGATTAATTGGTCTTTGCTTCTGTCTGAAGGGTTTTTCATCCTCTTTCAAAGGAATATCATGTTGAAACAACTCCTCCTTGTAAGCTTTAAAGTCATTGTAGGACCAAGAAAAGACATGCCTATATTTTCTTAGCAAGGAAATTATCATTGCCTTCACCTTTGGTTTCATCCTCTTTCCTATATAAACCTTCTTTGGAGCATTTTTAGTTCCCAATTTCACTACTTCTAGGTCTTCTGGGTGGGTAGCAGTTGTTTTGGTCTTACTAGTTTCTTGATTAGCAAAGACCCTTTCAAGAGCTACAAGGCCTTTGGGGATTTTGTTTGTTTTCAATTGGATGACCTCTTTTCCAAACATTGTGTCTTTTCCATCAGTATTTTCTATGAATCCATTAAAATCAATCTCCTGACTTTCATATTTATCAACACATCTTAGAAATCTAAGGATATCCTCATCATTATAAAAAATCTACCAATTGTATACATTTCCAGGGATAGAGGGCCTTCCTTTTATCTCAACCTTTGAAATTCCTATGAAATTTATATCATCAGGTCTCAATGCAATATTAGCCAGTAGATTAGCCACTCTGTTATTTCCTCTCTCCATCTAGTCTATTCCAAAATCATCAAACTATTCAATGGAATCCCAAATAGCATTTTGGTATTGCCTCAGTCTATTATTTTTGCAAGCATACTTAGCTCTTACTTGGGATATCACAAGCTCAGAGTCCCAAATTACCATTAGCTTTTTGATCCCATGTTTTTGAGCAAGTTTCAATCCCAATAACAAGGCTTCATATTCTACTACATTATTTGTACAAACAAATGATAGTGTAAAAGAGAACTTATATACATTTCTGGTTGGTGATACTAATAAAATCCCTGCATCAGATCCATCTTTAGAGCTTGCACCATCAAAGTAAATTTTCCATAGTCCTTCTTTATCAGACATTTTTGAAACTTCATTATCTATAGGTGCAAGACATCTTTCAATCTCTTTTCGTGCTTCCTAGATACCTTGAACCCACCAATGTTAGTACCTATGAAAAGAATTGTGTCATCTTCAAGGACATGTTCCAACATATGTGGGACCCTAGATTCCCTCATCACTTAGATATTCCTTCCATCAATGGGAAATGTGGCATAAGACATGTCACACTACATACTACCTCCCATAGATGCACTTCATTTTTGATATAATAACACTCCATAATTTGGTGGGATATCAACCACTACCACACTCATTTTAAACTCTTTATTAGGGAAATTTGCTAGCCTATATGGAAGCTCATTTACCACACCTACCACAAGGACCCCTTTGTCATCCATAGCATAACAATTACCCTAAGTGCTATCAACTTTCAACCCTAATGCATCCATGATTTCAACTGGCATGATATTGTTTGATGCACCAAAGTCAATAATACAATTCTTTATGAAATTCCACCCAACTATCAAGGTAAGAAAAAATGGATCTATCTTATTTGGAAAGGTGTTTACAAAATTTCAAAATAAAATGTGGGGAATCTCTGCAATTACTCCTTCAACCTCCTTACCTTTTTTATCCTTATCTCTTTTTTTAGGAGTGAGTTCCACTACATCATTATTGGTTATAGTAGTGCCAATGATAAGGGCCACTTCCTTTTGTTTATGTTCCTCTATCCTCATCATTCCAAGAAATGGTACAAACACTTTAACTTCGCTAAGTAACTAAAACATGTTAATAGGAGTATAATTGGGAAATTCAGTTAAAGGAATACCTTGTTCATTGATATTATCTCCCTGTTGATTTTTGGTTGCTTCGGCCTTGTGTTTAGTATCCTTCCTTATGACTTTAGGAACTTTCTTCTATTTCATTGATTTTTTAGTAGAAAATTTATGTCTAGGAGTAGCTTTTGACTTGCACGTTCTCTTGGTAAAATTTTTATCTCCCTTTCCTTCTTTATCTTTGACAACTTTTATTTTTTATTAGGTTCATGTTCTTTTCCCTTATCCTTATGTTTGATGAACAAACCAGCAAGATTACCTTATTCACCTCCAACAATTCTATTCCTCAAATGATAAGAACTTCTAGCTTGAGCAGCTAAGACTATTGTATATTTTGCAATCTCTTTCGCAAAAGGTATTCTTAATGAGACACCAACTTCAATCACCTCCAAATTGTAAGCCACATCATTACTAGTGCCATCCTCATCAGAAAGAACTTGTTGATGATATGCATTAGCAATTTACCTTTGATTGTCAACATCTACTTCATAAGAATCTTCATCAGAAGAACATTCACTATAAGCAGTATCAAAATCACCCATAATCATAAGTACATCCTCCTCCTCTTGATCTTGTTGATCACACTCCTTAGTATGCTATCTTATACTTCCACCATTTGTGTTACTACACACTATTGTGAGGAATGTCGCATTTGGAAAGCCATACACCAAGGAGTATCTTCAACAAAATTTCTTGAATTATTTTGTAGAGGGTTTGGAGGAACTTTGTTTTGAGTATTGCTCTAATTATTTGAGATAGGATTCACATTATACCAATTGGTAGTATAAGGGTGGTCTTGCAACCTAGGGGGTCTTTCATTCCTTTGATAATTTCTTGGTTGGGCCTTCTCTTTCCTTTCAATTTTATCATTGATATTTTTCATGAAGCTATTAAGCTTATCTTCAATTGTCCCCCCTTTAATGCTTGAGCTCTTTTCTTCCCTTTTTGAAGTTTTGAAAAGTCTCAGATCATCTCATTTTCCAAATTTACAAGTTGTTTTACTAAATTTTTCAATATGTTTTGCTATCTTAAAGGCTTCTCTTAAAGATTGAGAATGCTTATCCAGCAAATGGTAAGTCATTTTTGCATCAAAAGCATTGCAGTAATTTATGAAGCATACATGATCATTTAAGTCTAAATGAGGAGGCAACCTTTTTCTATCCTTTTGGAACCTTGTATTAAACTTAGCAATAGATTCATTAGATCCTTTTACAATATTATTGAATTGATTCAACATAAAACTTGAATTAGTCTTGTCACCATATTATTCTGTTAAAATCATTTTGAACTCTTCCCAAGAGCCAATGCTCTTAGTAGGTAAAATTTTGTACCATTCTCTTGCATCCTCAACAAGACACTACATGAATAAATTCATCATAACATCTTCTGCTTCTACCTCAAAGTCATCCATAATGTTAGCGGATGCTTTGAGGTGGTCTTCACCACTTAGAGCAAGCCTAAAATCTTTAGGAAATGGGTTAGGATAGCCATGTATTCTAGTGAAAAACAACTGTTCATATCTATCTACTTAGAGTTTCCTTCGAGTATGCCTATCCCTATGATCTTCTCTATGTTTATAATTTTTCCTACTATCAAAGTGGCTAACATCCTTTTCCTTACCACTTTAACTATCACCTCCTCCTTTCTTACCTCCCTCATCATCTTCAAAGTAAGACTTACCATTCTTATTTCCTCCTCCACCACCACCTCCTTGATCTCCACCACCACTTCCCCAAGGAGTATGTCCATCAGATTTCATTTTTTGCAATTCACTATCAGTATGTCCAGAGCTAGAGGCCTCTAGTATATGAGTGGACATTTGAAAGAATGCAATATTCCTAGCCATTTCTGCATTGGAAGCTATTATTTCATATTTTTTTTGAATCTTCTCACATCTTTTCACTTTCCAACTGCAACCTTAGTATCTTAGGATTTAGAGGTATGTTAGATGGGGTTTGATCAATTTTGGCTTTATTTGTGGGGATTTCAATAGATGAAGTATTGGTTTTATCATTGGTTTTGAATTTAGTCTTCTTGGGTGCATCAACAGATCTCTTCCCATGATCTACAAATGATATTTTCATAATAATAATAATAGGAGGATTTGAGGCTCTCGTGGTTGAGATAGACATTGTATAAGTATCGGTAGCTAAAGTTCCTATTGAGACTGTTTCTCCAGGAATATCATGTCATTTTAGAAAGATTTTCCTCAGAGGTTCTACGTCTCGCAACCTCCTCTCTCATTTTTTCCAAAATTTTCCTTCTAACATCTCTCTCAAGTTGCTTAGCTCTAATCCTATCTTCCTTTTCTTTCTTTCTTCTTTCTTCTTTCTCTTGGAATATTAACTCTTCACAATGGCTTTCATATCATTATCTATATCTTCCTCATTTTCCAGAATATCTCCATTTTCACTCAGGGTAGGAGTGAAATAAGGCTGGTCATAATGATCTTCCTCACATGAAAAGTGGACTGGATCATCAAGGGATTTACCTCGTGGCTTATATTACTCTGTATTATAAAATGCTATACCATTATCAATCTTACATGCATAAGTATGAGTTACTCCAAAAGAAACATTAAACAAAGACTCTAAAACTTGCTTCGTATTTTCCTTTACAAAACTAACAGTATCAACTAGAAAATTTTCTAACTCTCATTCTTCTAGTCCTAAATTAATTCTTATAGAGATAAAGGAGCAAATAAGCCTCAGATCAGATAGCACATGTCATGATCCCATAGGACTGCTTGCAGCAATATTCCCTTCCTAGTTATGCTTGAGTCTTTAGGTGGAGCAAATAAACATGAGGAAAAATTATCCTCAACTCTTTGTGGAAAATAGGTCCCACCTTAAAAGACATCATTAGTTTTTTATAACAGTTACAAGGCATTCTCCATGTGCTCAAAATACCAATTGTAAGAAAATTGAAACAAAAAAACTTACAAAGCAAGGAAAAGAAAGTAGAAAAAGGTTAAAATTTGGTAATCCACATTAACACCATGTGCTAATCACTTGATTTTAAGGATAGAATAATATTTTACCATGTTACATCAAAAGCCTAATTTGTACAATTTTTTAGGGTACATATTATTCTCCTCCTATCCATTATTCTTATTCATTTTGTATCTCTCCAACCAAATATTGTATTCTTCTTTAGTGGGCCATTTAACATTCAATAAATCATGTACCTTAGTAGTATACTGGGAATACCTTGCATCAATTAAAATCATGGCTTCCTTAACAAATATATCCATCTTTGTTTCAATCTCCACCATCATATCAATATTTTAATTGAAAAAAGATATAACTGGTGACAAACAAACGCATCATAGCCACTTTAAGAAACCCTCCCAAATCTTCCTTCTAGGTGTCAAATAGATGCAATTCACCTTTTGAATTTAATATTTGAGGCATCCCACAATCCTCCATCTCCTTGAATATTTTCAACTTACTTTAGAGCTGTATTCCCAACTTTCCATGGAAAGTAGTTACCTCATTTATTGAGTCAATAGTTTTTAAGATGTTAGGAATATTTGTGAGTGCCTCAGGATCCTCCTTTATTTTTGGCATTATTTATTTCAAAGCACTTACCCTAGCAATCCAATTATTCCACTCATTCCTAAAGGACTCATGTACTTGCAGATATTTTGTATTTGCTTCATGAATGTTTTTATACATGTCCCATACATCATTAGCCATATGGACAAACTTGTTAACCCTAGTTATGCTTAAGAAAATCCCTAAAAATTTCATTGGACACCCTAACTATCTCTAATTTGTCATGCTTCACATTTTCCTTTTCAGCGGTTAACTTTTCTCTCAAATCATCAGTTCTAAGGGCCAAAGTTTCCCTATCCTATGTACAAATACCAAATGAAGAAGAGGAAGAAGGTTGAGTCACTATATTTTTGGTAGCTTGAATGGTAGCTCTCATTCAACTCAATTCATTGAAAGACTTATTATATTCCTTGACCAAAGATTCATATTTCTTTTGAGAAATATGTGTAGTGTCCACACTAAGGATTGCCGCATGTGAAGTTAACTTAGCTGCCTAGATCAGAGTTATGTCAGTAGCTCTTTTGACCACTAGTAAACCAATGACTTCTTCAATAGGCATAGAATCCTCATGTTTGATAGTATTAGGTTCCATAGACCAAATTACAAGGGTATGCAACTTTAGACTATATCTAGAGCCTAATACTTTATTCTAAAAATGATCTTTAGATATCAAAGCTTGAGGATCTCTTCTAACTACATCATATGTTATGGAAATTGTGATTGTACATCCTAGTAATAACATGATTCCACTATCTTTAAAAATTATTCAAGCTTTAGTGGGAGTAATAGCTACAATTTCAGCCTTAATCTTCTCTTCCTCTACTTTCTTAGCTTCCTCTTGATGAGAAGGTTCGGAATTGTCTCGACCTGCTTCTAGTCTCTCTTTTATTTCCTTACTCCACTAGTGAATCATAAACTCCTGAAACTCTTTAGTTTGCAAAAATTTATCATCAGCCAAAAACTGATCACACTTTCTAATTCTGGGATCATCATCATTTTCTTTGTCATACTGCCATTGGACAATCCTGTCAGGAGGAACATCTGAACTATGAGTCTCCTCAATATGAGGAAGGGGAAATTTCTAATTGACTTCCTCATTTCTTGGCACATGTTCTAGAACTTGTTGTTGTCATTGTTTCTCTAAGAGGACCTAGGCTCTATTTACAACCTCCTTTATTTTTACTTTAAATTCACTAGACTGATAGTCCCTTATCATAGTAAAGGCCCTCTCCAAGGGGTTTGCAATTTCATTGTATGGACTGATCTAGAAGGCATTCTTTTTCATAGTTTTCCATTCCTTTTTCCTAACCATAACAACCTCATCACTTGTCAGATTCCTTAGCACATCATCTTTATAGAAAAATTCACAATGTATGATGCCTAAGTTCTTTTGTCTTCTTTATCCTGCCTCAAATCTTTTTGGATCAAAAAATCTAACCTCATTGATAGGCATTATGAGATTATTCACTATAATACCCAATTTTTCATACCCTTCAAGGGCAGTGACCTTAAAATAATTCAAAGAACATTGGGGGTATACCACAGAGCCCTTTCTGTCCTTTCTAAACTTTTCATAATCCATAACATCAATTTCCCACGTGAGCTCCATGAAAGCAAATTTCTCTGAGACATACAAGGGTAAACAATGGGTTTCCACTTTAGCTCCATAAACCCTAATCAAATTATATTCAGAATGAAAAAACCAATCAACCCAATTATTTGTTGTTGTAGAGCTTGGTATATCCTTTGGGCACATAAGACTTCTGATCTTTGGAGAAAGTCTGAATCTAGGTGCCACACCTAATGACTCTAAGATACCATGTGTTGAAACATTATCAAACAAGATGTAGTTGGAATTGAAGAAATCCTAATCCCAAATGTATGTCCACATTTGCAAAAGGATGGCCTCATTTTCACTACCCACAATCCTCAAATTTAGTTTTCTTTTCCACTCAAAATCTCTTTCCCACAAGAGCATGTGCATGAGTAAGGAATAATGAGGGAAAGATATAGGGAGAACTTCCTTTTTCAAATTGAGAAAATCCTCATGCATTTGTTGAGCAATAAAATTAGCATAATCAAAACCATTGTTTCGATTATATTTTTGTATATCTGCTACCATAAACAACAAATCAGGGGCTATTCTAACCTCAAAATCTCAAGCTAGCACTTGGTTTAGACAATAATAATTGTTTTTGAAATAATATTCAAATTCTTCACACTCAAAAGGCTCAACATCTTAAACAGTGAATTTTTTCTTGCTCCTTTTATGTCACACAAGTATTGCTTCTTTGTATACAAATTTTCTCCCTTCATATTCAACATGCAAGTCAGGACACCTGAAATTTGTAGTGTAATTGGGATTCAACCCAAATACATCCACCATTTTATCCTTTGTCACCTCTAGAATTATATCACCCTTCTCGCTCTTGATTTTCTTGTCAGTAGGGTCATAGTGCCTTGCTACCTCCATCATTAAATCAACTTCTAGAAACACATTTGGAACCACTAACTTTCCTAGGTTCAATCTCCACAAATAATATGTAGGTTTATTGGAATTTCACTTATTGAAAGCATATTGAAACAATTTCAATCCACTTTGGGGTTGAGGTTGCTCACCAATTTTGCTAGAAATATCAATTAACCTAGTGGTAACAACAACTTGTCTTGTGGGCCTTTTACCAATTCATGACCCTCCCTCTTTGATACCTCCAAAATTTTCTTGCATAAACTTTTATGTTTCCTTATTTTCACTTCTAGACCTTGCAGAATCCGTAGGGGTACCAAGCAAAGGGTTAGACATAGCTACTAGTTTGGGCTCAACTTCAGCTAAAGCATGTTGAGTTTTAAGTCTTTTGAGCCTCTTTTACTTTGGTTTCCTTTCCGTTCTAACACTAGATTCACAAGGCTCTAGGTCACTCATGTTTGTAATGCAAATGGAGACTAGGGTTTACAATTTCTTATGGAAAAGAAAAAAAATTCACAATTATGATAGGATAAAACTCTGCTATTGAATAGGACACCTTTCTTCACAATTTATTCTCAATTATCAAATTAAAATCACCAGGAAAGACCAAATTACAGTTTCCACCAATCTTCTTATCAACTTTCAAGGGCATTCACCTTACTACCTTAATTAAAAATAAGTATTATTTTTTCTTACCCAGATGAAAGTTACGTCACTCTAGTTATTGGTAATTTTTGGAGCTTTCCTTGTAAGTTCTTCAGTCTTTGGTATTCTTTCCACTAGCTAATGAATTAGGATGCACAATAAAATAGGTATCTACTTTTTGTTACAGCCGAGATTGGAGCATGTCACCATTAGTATTTGATGTAAGGTCATGTGAGTGAACTAACAATTAGTGGTTCATTTTAAACCTTGATCATTGATCCTTCAACTTTAAAACTGTATCAATGGTCAATAATCGACCTCGCTACTCTTCTTTCTACTTTATACAAAATCCTTAGGATTCCACCATGTTACCTCTTCATGTAGTAGTTATCGCCAATCACGGATTCACTTCATTCTCATCCATTTTTATCAGTGATGCAAGTGCCTTATGTGACAAAACCTCAGCCCTTTAGATCTAAGGTTGGTTTCTTGATTTCATCCATTTCCATCACTAATTGCTAGTTCAAATTTACATCTTGACTTCCATTAGCCACAAGAGATGTAAGCACCACAATTTGACATATACACCTGCATAAAAATTAATGGCACAAAAGACATCACAAATAGGATATATTCATGTTAGTGAGAGAAAACTCCTCATAAGGGGCCATATCGCTCATCGCTAATCATAACTGTAGCACTCAAAAAATTCCACAAGATGTGACACAATTTGGAATTCATCATCTCGCTCATCACTAATTGCAAATAGTCTCTTCACAACATATTGGCGATGAGCGATGAAACTGTGATCATAAAGTGAGAGGTCCTCGCTTATCACTATTATAGCTTTAAGAATTTAAAAAGTACTAATGATACATAATCTCTTAAGAACCTCACTCATCACTAATTGCAATCGAAAGTTCAAGGATCAATTTATGAGGAGAGATATCAAAATATATTACTTCATCACTTATCGCCAATTTAAAACATACATTTCAAAAGTGATCACCGATGAGTGATAAAGACTTAAGGTTGGTTGAAATTAAGTAAAAACCTTTAGACAGGTGCTTAATAAGGTTTTTTAATGGAGGGGACTTCCTAGGATGATATGTTAGATAAAAAAAATATTAGGAACCCCAAAAACACTATAACAAATATTTTTGAACTCATGATTAGGGAATTGGTTGCCTAATAGAAAATATTAAAATAGTGACTAGAAAAGGGCAATAGGGGCTCAATAGAAAAATAGAACACTCATTTATTCCAAGGAAAGAAATACTAAACCCCTTCTAAATGCAACAAGGGTTTAAGATGGGACATAAGAATTAAGGTTCCATCAAAAGGGATGAGTAGGATAAGATGGAGAAGGTGATTTTGGGATATAAGGTTCCAAAATGGACTTAGTATATGGAGTATGTGTGATTGCATATGGAGGTACATAAGGACCCAAAATAGACATAGTAGATGGAGGATGGGTGATAGTGGATGAAGGGACATAAAGACCCAAAATGGATTTGGAGGAAGAAGGAGGAATTTGGATGGTTGTCATGAGGTGATATGATGGAGGGGGAGGGATAGAAACAAATGCTTTGGTGGAGTGATGGGAAGAGCCTATCATTCTTTTGGAAGAGGCTCATTGAGGATGCATGGAGGTTGTACCAACATTTTTAGATTGTGAGCCTTGGGATATATATCCAAGACCTTATCCATGTGGATTTTCTTTGACGTGGATGGGGTCTAAAATTCCTTTCTCATGAAGGCCTAAGCATTTTCCTTGATAGTTCATGGTCTTGAGAAATTGATTTATACTAGGATTATTATTATTCTAGAAAAATGATGAAAGTATAGATTATTAGGTGGAGGATAGGTGGTGTATATGATTTGTTCTTTTTTTGCAAGAAAACCACCATGGATGAATGTAAGAGCACCAAAGTGATATAGAAGCAGTATTGGGATGGCTTGGATGGATGATGATAAAGGATCATGAGATGGAGTAGATGGGATGGTTGGTTCTTGATTTGGAGGTGCAAGTGATAAGGGATCATGAGAGGGATTAGGTGGGATGATATGATCTTGATTTATAAGGGGATCATGGGGTGGAGTGGAAGATCTAGTATGATCTTAAGATGGAGTAGATGGGATGGTAGGATCATGATTTCAATGAGGGGATGATAATGAATCATTAGAGGGATCATGAAATGGAGTGAATTGGGGATTGATATGGAGTAGATGGGATGGTAGGATCTTGATGTGGATGAGGGGATATGTTGGTATTGTCTGTAACAAGCTCTTGGCATGTTTCAACTTGTGGGGGTGGTACGATGGTGGATGATTGTTGGATGGAAGGATGGAAGGATGGAGGTGTCGTGGGATTCATGGGAGTGGATTTGGTTAATGCTAGGAGTAGGAGAAGGGAATTAGATTTAGTTTTCTTCAATGGGTTGGGTGAGTCTAGGAGTAGAAGTTGGGGATTCAATGGATTTAGTGGATTTGATAATTCCAATTGTTTGGATGGTGTTAGGAGTGAGAATTAGAGTGATAGGTGTAGGCTAGAGAAGGGCCTCATCACTAATGATCATGCATGATGGGTTGCGATGGCATGCCTCCATGAATTCAATATGTGGATTTGGGGTTGTCTTCTTTGTCATGAGTCTTTGGATGACATATAGAAGGAGATGCTTGTATATTTTAGGCTTAGATTGGGTGATGAGAATAGGTGAAGGATTATGAATGGGTGGACGAATAGGATTATGTATTGGTGGATTAGGATTAGATGGATGAATGGGATTGGATGGAGGACTATGATTAGGTGAAGGATTAGGATTGGTGAGGGGATCTATATTAGATGAAGGATAAAGGTAAGATGGATTGGAGGGAGAATCATATGATGGAGTTGAGGATGTAGTGATATAGGAGTATGTGGATGGTGGATTAAGATAGGAAGAATTGGATGGTTCAATGGGATAGGAAGATGTGGATAGTGGATTAGGATAGGAATATGTGGATAGTGGTTTAGGATCATGCACTAGAGAATAATGAGATGGAGGATTTGGATGAGGGGTGAAGGTGATAGTGTTTTTGTGTGAAGATGGAGGGTGAGATATGGCTATGGGAGAAGATGGAGCTATGGATGTGGAATGTGTTAGAATTGGCTATGGCTATCAAGATCTATGGACCAAATGGAAAGCACAAAAAGAGAGATGAATATGACAAGAATAAACTATATTCAATGTCAATGATATGATTGATGTTTTTTACAATGAGAGAGACCCCTTTGTTATATAGCCAAGGTGAGAACATAGAAGGGCATAAGATTATGAAAAGTGTCATAATATTATGACATGAGACAACTATGAAAAGCTATCACTCCACCTAAGGTGGAAAAGTGATAATGTGATAATCACCACAAAAGGTGGATCACCCAAAAAAGGTGGAGATGTAATCACATGATGTGTCCACAAAAGGTGGATGTGATAAAGTAATAACATGATAATTCCACAAAAAAGTGGAAATTCTCTGACTACCTCCTATGTGGTCCCTAAGTAAACTTAACTAAGGTGTAGTTATGAACTAGGACAAGGTACAACACTTTTAATTACACCAACACCCCCCCTTAAGTGCAACTTACAGAGTGAAGAATTATTATGCAAATGACACAAAGATGTAAAGATGGGTCTCAACTACTAGGCCATGTTAGGTACCCATGTACATGCAAAAGAAATGAATACAATCTCTCACAAGTGGAGAAAAGGAGAAAACCTAGTGGGACAAAACTCCTCCCCAAAAGAGAGATGAAATACAAAAAGTGAAATACTTTCAATGAAGAATGAGAAGGTAAAAACCCCATGTGAGGAAAAAGACCCCCCCATAAGAGAGAAGTAGAAGACAGACAAGGTAGCCCCCCCTTAATGTTGAGTCTCCTGCAATGATGGTAGAAGCTCGACATTGAATGTTGAAGATGATCCAATCTCTCTAAACAACATTCCTCCCCTTAGGAAGAAACAAAACCATGGATGTATGTAGGATTTTAAGAATATGAATGATGTAGGATGGTGTCTCTGAAGAATGCTCAAGTGTCTCCATGTCGATTTCGAAAGCTTACACACTCCAAATAGGCATTCTAGGCCACACTGCTGAAGAGGACAATCCAACATCTAGTAGAGATGAATGTAGAGCACAATATAAAGACAAAGATATCCCCTCTGAAGACAAAGAATCCTCCTCCATATGTTGTCCAAAAGTATCCACACTCACGCCAATCGGTGAAGAATGATCATGTAGAGAATGAACAAGAGGGTCAAGGTGTTCCCTCACAACAACTAAAGAATGAGCATCTTCATCAAAGAGAAGATGAATTTCATCAATGGTGTCCTCCAAATCTACAAGAAAAGACTCCATAAACAAGTTTGAAATACCTATCAAGAAGTCATCCAAAGTAGCCATATCTAGAAGACAATGAGGATCCTACTGCACTGAATCACTAGGAGCCAAAATTGTAGCAACACAAGCATCATCAAGTACAATAGTAGATGGAGGAGATGAAATGCATGGCTCAAGTACTGGATTTGATGTGAGTATGCCCAAGTTCAAGAAGCTAAATGTCTCCTCTGAATCATGGTGTATGTGATCAACAGTTGAAGGAACAATGTCACCATTAGAAGCAAACTATAAAAAGGTGTACAACTAAGATGAATGATTAACCACCCCAGTAGCAATGATCTCTCTAGTATCCAAGTCTCGAATGAAGAAAGAATCAGGATTGAACTCCACAGTTCTCTCATCTCCAGCGTGTGTAATCTAATAAATGGAAAGAATATTGTTCATCAAATGAGGAACACACAAGAAATCCTATAAATTGTTTTCCTCAAAGCTAATAGATCCCTTCCTTATTGCATTCATGTATATATTTTTTCCCATCAAGATATGAGACATAGTACAAGGCTGAAATGAAGAGAATATAGTCTATGTAGATGCCATATGATGAGATCTTCCTGAATCTAGAAGCCATCTCCCTGATCTTGGACCTAAAAGAGCACAAAGAGCTTGTCCTTTATATCCTAATGATTTACCTTTGTCCTTTTTAGACTATTTTGAAGTAGAAGGAGAAGAAGATTTAGACATTCTAGAAGGAAAATCAATGTGGTTCCTTTTGAGAAGATGTTTCAACTCATCAATATATTTCTTATAACAATAGTGTTCTTCATGCCCATCCTTCTTGCAATATGCACAAAAGGCCTCTCCTTTGATGATTCTCCTTTTAATGATGATGATTCTAATTCTTTATGTGGCTTGTTCTTTTTCTTCTTTTGCTTCTTATCAAGATTCCCTAATTCTTTATGTCCCTTAGACTCACTTACCACCAATGCTTGTGGCTTGGAAGACTTGATTAGACCCATGTTTATTAACTTAGCTTCCTCTTGAATTAGGATATTTTCAAATTCATCAAACTTAGGATCAACATATGATGCTCCCATAGAAAATTGATGGGTATGAAAGCTAGAAACAAACATAGAATACTCAAGACCAAGCTTGGATAACACATTCAAAATCAATTGTAAATCCTCTTTTTCAATACTACATTCTTTCAATTGTGTTCTTAGTTGCTTGATTTTGGAGATGTAGTATTGGATGTGGTTAAAAAAATTAGGATCAAGATTCATCAAATCATTATCAATATGATAACCTCTAATATTATCTGTTTTACCATACAATTTTTCAAAAGTCTCCCATGCTTCTTTAGGTGTATTACATGATTCAATATGAAATTGCAAATCAAATGAGACTAATGAACATATGCATCCAAGTGTTTTCTCACAATCAATCTCCCACCTTGCTAGTTCTTTAACATTAGTAGGTTTTTGAATTGTGTCTTTTAGATGACCTAATAGACCTTTCATCATGAGATAATTCCATACTGATTTTCTCCATGTAGCACAATTATGTGGATTTAGGGGTTCAATTTGAGATTTCCCCATTGCAAGAACACAAATCAAGCAAAAGAATGCAAGCAATCACTAAAATATTACCCCCCCAAATCACTTAATCAAGAAACCCCCCCCAAGAAATATCTAATTTGGCACTTTATATTTAGTCTGTTTACAATTACCACTTGCCAAAAATAGTGAAATGGTCTTTGATCTTGGTACATGCAAATGCCAAATTTAGCCACAAAATCAAGTACATTTTTTGGTACAAAATGAGATCAATCTAATCATACCATTAAGAATTACACAAAAAATCATGCACTTTAAAAAAAAAACTTCACCCAAAAATGTTACTGTAGGAGCAAGATATGAGCTCCCAAAGTTCCCAAAATGAGGATGAAGCAACAACACCTATGAGAATCTGAAAATTATGGAAAAATCAGACACCAAAACAAAAAATTGATTGTACCACTGTGAAGAGCACAAAAAATTATCCCAAATAAAAAAAAATTGCTCTGAAAAAGGAACCAAAATGACTCAGATATGAACCTTCAAAGTTTTCCTGCAAAATTGAAAATGCAATTGGAGAGGGGGGAATTTTTTTTTAAAACAAATGAAGTAGTGATAATGCAGGGCTGATGTCAGAAACTCACAATGTTAAATTTGACGTCTTTCAAGCTCTCAAAAGAGAATATTCCCTCTGGGAAAAATATTCACTAAATCTGAGCTTTAAAATGTTGTTTGCAAGCTTGTCATGGAGGTTAGCAGATCTTTGACCAACTTTAGAATATTCTCCGAAAACTTCTATTATTCCTGCTAGAATCTGTAGGGAAGCATTTTACCGCTGGTGGTTAAAATGTTGACCGCTAGTTATTTGGAAGACTGCTAGATGATTGTCGGAGGTCGTCGGTAGGTGAGAGGGGCCTACGAGATGAAAGTGGAGTTGCCATGTGGTGGCGAGTGGTTGGCCCGGTATTGTGGGGTACCTATAATCTGCAGTACCCTACTATAGACTACGGTACTACCGCAATAAAAAATTGAAATTGCTTTGTTTTTTTTTTCAATTTTTCAAAAATTTCAAATCATTTTTTTTTAATGATATTCGATTGAAAAATGATTCTTTTATAAAAAAATTCAAAAATTTTCAAATGAATAATTTTTTTTTTTAGAAAATTCATACCGATGGTATTAATGACAACTTGAGGTCGTACAACTCTTTTGGAAAAAAAAAATCCTCACCGGATAACTACTCAGATTTGGACGATTTGATTGCTATAATACCATGTTAGAATTGGCTATGGCTGCCAAGATCTATGGACCAAATGGAAAGCACAAAAAGAGAGAGATGAATATGACAAGAATAAATTGTATTCAATGTCAGTGATATGATTGATGTTTTTTACAATGAGAGAGACCCCTTGGTTATATAGCCAAGGTGAGAACATAGAAGGGCATAAGATTATGACAAGTGTCGTAATCTTATGACATGAGACAACTATGAAAAGCTATCACTCCACCTAAGGTGAAAAAGTGATAATGTGATAATCAACACAAAAGGTGGATCACCCACAAAAGGTGGAGATGTAATCACATGATGTGTCCACGAAAGGTGGATGTGATAAATTAATAACATGATAAGTCCACCAAAAGTGGAAATTCTCCAACTACCTCCTATGTGGTCCCTAAGTAAACTTAACTAAGGTGTAATTATGACCTAGGACAAGGTACAACACTTTTAATTACACCAACACCCCCCCTTAAGTGAAACTTAGGGAGTGGAAAATTATTATGCAAATGACACAAAGATGCAAAGATTGGTCCCAACTACTAGGCCATGTTAGGTACCCATGTACATGCAAAAGAAATCAATGCAATCTCTCACAAATGGAGAAAAGGAGAAAACCTAGTGGGACAAAACTCCTCCCCAAAAGAGAGATGAAATACAAAAAGTGAAATACTTTCAATGAAGAATAAGAAGGTAAAAACCCCATGTGAGGAAAGATACAAGGTACAACACTTTTAATTACACCAATAGAATGGGAGGGATTTGAGGGTGATAGATAATATAGAGATGTGGATGATAGATAAGATGGATACATGGATAGGGAAGATAATGGATATACCATGTCAAAGGTAGCATAAGGATCGCTAGTGGGGGTAGATGAAGGCATGATGGGAAAGCTTGGATGAGTGATTAGATTTTGGATGATGCTTGGGGAGAGATTGCTAGTAATGATAGCATCAATGGGATCTATTTCATACTCATCATTATCGATGAGAAAATTATTACCATCATCAACGTAATTGAGATCTCCCTTGACTACTATTTTTGGTTGAATTGATGGAGGATAAAGATTTTTGATGATCAATTACATGGGAATGGATGAAAGATATCAAAATAGATGGTTAGAAGAAAATAAGAGATGATGAAAATATAAATAAAATGGATTAGAATAATATTGAAGAAGGGGTTTTTTGGTTCCCAAATCAGCAGATGCAATGAGTCCTAAAGAGTAGCCACTCTCTCATATTTAGACTTAACGGGTTGATATGGCAAATGAATGAGAGAGTGAATAAAATACCCTATTCTCCCCTACACTTCACGCTCTATTAAACCTGGGAGTGTGATCCCAACAGTACATTTATAGATACTTGTGTGTTGAAGTACCAAATACACTGTAAACAAATGTTTCTCCTTTAGATGCTTAATAGACACAATACTATAAAGGCTTGGTTGACCTCTATAGTAATGCCTAATTTAAACATGAGAGGTGTAACTCATTAAACTCCTCATACAAACAAACTAAGATTGATATTTGATTTAAAAGATGATCAGCTATTGTATTAACCAACAAATGTAACATGAATAGCAGACTTAGATTAGTGCCTCATCCTTGGGACGGAGTCAACTCAAACACATACATAATTTGATAACAATTTTCACTTGACAATAGATGAAGCTATAAAATGTTGCATTACAATATTCCAACATTGTGTCTTAACCTTTACTTATTACTAGCATCTTAGCACTCAATTCAATACAAACTTATAGCCATATTCAATCACCTACATTAATTCTTTGAATTAATAAATAAGAATAGAACCACACATCTATCTGAAATTGATAGAGATAAATAAGACAATCCTTTATTGTTTCATTCATAATCTGTAGAACTAGTACATAGGAGAGTAAAGTAGTCTCAAACTTGAAACATTCAACATTATCTTTCTAGTATTGTAATCAAAATTACATAAATATTGATAGACTCAAATCCTAAAACATAACTCTAAAATTCTTTGTATTACCACTACAATGTTCTCTATGTTAAATTACAAAAACCTCTTTTGAATGAGATAGAAAGACAACACTTAAGGAAAAAAAAAAACCCTAAATGTTCATATGAAGAAGACACTGGTACTTTTAGGTTTGCTAATATTCAACTACCTTTGCTTGCAGAACAATCTTCAACTTTCTCTTTGTTTTCTTGCTCCTCACTCCATTGCCCTACAATAGAAAAATATTCCTCTTTATGAAAACTCATCATTCTCTTTGTTTGCTCTTTACCCACATTGAAAAAATGCCCTGAAGTTGAAAATGCCTTTACCTACAAAAGACTTCACCTCCTTTCTATCTCTTGTCAATAACCCTTACATCTTCACTTTTCTTTTAAATCTACTAGCCTATAAAGTTTTTGTCCTTAAATCTTTATGAAGACTTTAAAATTTTGAAATGGCTATAGAAAAAAATTCACCCATGATTTTTGCATTTTAAATGCCCAACATTTAAAATATTATTTTCAATTACTTACACTTGAATTTTAATTTTTTACTTAAGCAATGTAAAATTCACATACCCATGTATTTCCCTTTTTTACCTTATACTTCATTTATTTACTTCAACATTCTAGCAACCATCACACTTTGAGGATGAAAATAAAAGAAAAAGCATGAAACAACAATGGGAGAAATGCAACACATGGCATCACACATCATTGATGTATTTGGGAAATGAAGAACTTAATAGCGATGTGTGATGAGAAAGGTACATCATCACTCCATCGCTGATTCAAATCTGATTTTCCATTCAAAATGGAGACAAGAATTACTCCCATGAGAGTTTGAGAATTGCCATGAATAGTCAAAAAATTCCTCCAACCAATAAAAAACAAAAATTTAACTTTCCTTTTGCACAATAATAGTTGAAAATTTTGTTTTCAATTGCTCACGTGTCTTACATCGCATATTTCTATTGTAGAAAGAACATGGAGAAATGAAATAGCGACGCCTGATGAAGAAGACATGGTCTCACCCATCACCAATCCAAGATGGAAAAGAAGCATCAAATCAGTGATACATGATGGAGAGAACACAACATTGATCCATCATAGATTCGATGAGAGAAAGAGTTTCAAATCAATGATTAGCGATGAAGTTCTCTTGTTGTGTTGTTGTGTCACTTTTTAGCCAATCACAAGCAATAATTAAGCTTTCTTCTCTTATAAACATCCGAAATGCACTTTACAATTTCCCTAAATGTATCTTTTCATTTTCCCAATATTTAAAATACTCAAAATATTTTAAATATTAATATTTGAAAACATTAGAGAATAGGAAAATTTTAATTACGCTTATGGCCCAAATGAAGAAATTTCACTGTGCATAAATGGTGACCCCCAAAGCTGAATTTTTTTGCATACAACCATAATAAATTATTTAGAGAAACCCCATTTGGTCAAATTTTTTCCATCCATCAAAACTTAGGTACCTCCTTTGTTAACTGGCCCCTGTGACGTGTTTGCTGCAATAGAAGTACATTAAAATAATGTATCAAATGACCTCCGATCTTTATGAAAATGAAGTTGTAGAGGTTTTAGACAAAATAAAAAATGGGTTGTCCTTGATTTTGAAAATTTGAAACTTTTTGGGACACCATTTTTTACCATGTTGCAGTCAGAAAAAGGATTAGCTAACTAATCAAAACTTATCCTGGGAGCTTGAAAATGAGTAGGAATGTTACCATTTGACCCAAGAATTCATTTTAACAAATTTCATGGAAAAATTCTTCCTGAGGTGAAAGATATTAAATACCAATGTTTCCTACTTGGACTTTTCTGCAATTTCACCTATTAAAAACCAATTAGGGCTCTCAAAGTCACCACTTTGAAAAAATATCAAAACAACTTCTGGGGGGCTGCCACTGGGAAGATAATATCATCTAGGTAAACTAAGCATGTGTATAAGATCTCTATCCTTGAATCATCATTCATCACAATATATTAAAGGTCAAACTTGACCTCGAAACATTATGAAAATGTAGGTGCAAAACATAGCAAAATGCATTTGCTTTTGACGTGGTAAAAATAAAAAATCTAATCATGGGGCTTTGAAATTGGACTAGGGAATAAATTAATGTGGGGAGAATAGAGAGAAATAATCCTTTTGTTATGAAAATCAACTGGCTCTAAGTTTTGACCCTCCAAAGTAGGTCACTTGGGAAAATTTTGCAGCTGCACTTCTAAGTGTGCAAAGGAAAATTTTTCAACATGGGAACTTCAAATTTGTAAAATTTGAAGGTGCCATCAATGGATTTTTCTAGGGATGTTTGTTCATTAGTGAAAAAAGTGAGAATTTAGATCCTTTGGAGAAGCAGACCAGGTGCAAAAACATTGGGTGATAGTCTTTTTAAAAAAATTAAATTCACTTTATGGGCCCATGCCACCAAATGAAAAAAGGGAAATCAATTCTTACCTCTATCAAACACCAATTTTTTAAAAAGATTTAATATCTTTTAATTCATACTTTCCTTTTCCACACCATAGAAACATGAGTAACTTCATTCTTGCAAAGGCAAGTGTCAAGCTACCTTTGAATTTAACTTTACTGTCACATGGCAACCAAATGAAATAGGTTGCATCACTGCCACTCATTCCATTTTCTGATTTTGTGGCAAGTGACAAAATGTGAGGATAGTGATCAAAACCATCTAAAAATACAACCTCATCCCATTTACCAATTCCCTCAAAATGATTAAGGTCAGAAAAGAAATCCTTCAAAAGTAGTGTGCACTGCTTTCGTGTGTCAAGCAAAGAGTGCTCACACATTTGTAACTCATCCAACTGAATTGCATCACATAAAAATTTATCATCATCTCAACAACACAACTTATTCACATTACCATATGTCTCAATTTCTTGAAAAAAATATTCACCAACACTCATAATACTTTCCTCCACATTCAAATCATAGTATTCAAACAATGCATCAACATTCCAAACAATGTTTCCCACTTCAAGCTCATAGACAAGACTATCAACATTAGTAATGTTATCACACACAAAAGTCTCAAGAGAAGGCTGAAATGACTCAAAATTTACCTCTGCAACAAATTCCTCATAATGATTGTTTAAAACATACTCACTATTGCAAGAAGTATCATATTCAGCAACACCTCTTGTTGCATCAACATGACAATCTGAAGCATACTGCTCAAGAGGAAAACTATGAGTTGCAAATCTAGAAAAGAGATCCTCATATGCATCCATGTGATTGACACAATCAAATTCTTCAAGTGAAAACTCATCATAAAGAGTGTCATCAGTTGTACCAATATTTGTCTCTACACTTTCACTTTCATGTATAAATATATCAATGATATCATCATGCAGACACTTACTAATAAATTCAAAGGAAACAACATGAATAGAAGAAGGTAAAGCATCAAACAAAATAGGAGTTCCTTGTTGATAATGATCAACATCTGTATGCTTGTCATAATCAACTACTTTAGAGGATTCATTAAATGAACCTCTTGTATACATATCTCCATTGTTTACACTGCTATTACAATCAACAGAGCTACCTTTCTCACTGTCAAATTGAAAACCATCATTTATCTCTTCACTGCAACTCCTCACACATGATTACTTTGAATGAAAATCATTGCATACTCTGTCACTTAAATCATAACACTATTGATCACACATTTCCTCTTTAAATTTTTTTTGCAATTCATATCCATCATCATGCAATAGTGAGGCTTTAGAAATGTTATCCAAACAAGAATGCTTTCTATCTAGTTACAAACTTCCATCTACAACACCATTGTTCTCATCATGAAGACATGAAACTTTAAAATCAACATAATCTTCAATTGTATATTCAAAGTCCATAGAAGAGAAGATATTTTTAGTATCATTTGCATCATAAAATATGATTTCTATTTATGTATTTTCAAAGAAAGTAGAGGAAACTTCAGATGTTTCATCTATCTCTTCATTAACATTATGGCTGAAATCTTCATCTAGGTTTATTTCTTCTATAGGTTGTTCAAAAAAAAAATCCTCACCACCTAATGATGTATTATCAATGTATTCTTCTATACCATCTAGATCTATTTGATGAAATCTTGAAAAGGTACCATCACAGAAGTTATTTAGGAGATTAGTTCAATACTTCTCTATCATTTCTTCAATTATTGATAGCCATTGATATAAACATTTAAGGCTAGTGGCTTCATGTGAGTTGGCATAGTACTCAAACTTGGCTCACAATTCTCACAAAACAAATCAATTCAAAATAACTCATCAGGTCTTTCTGATTCTGGTATAGCAAGCAAAAATTTCTTGAATCTATCATGAAAATCATAGATGGATTCATCCTCAAACCTTTCTATATCACACAATGCATTAATAGGTGACATAGGGTCAACCTTATTTTTAGATTTCTCTTCAAATACTTATTGGGTATGTAGTTTTCTTTCTTTAGACAAGTAGTCATCATTCACTTCACCAAACTCATCCAAGAACAGCTTCTCAAGCTTTTCCATGAACATATAGAATGCATTGGTAAACTACAAAACCAATATTCAATAGTATTTTTTAAAGTTCTTACAAAAAACTTCATGGTAGCATCTTCTTCTACTATTTGACAACCTTGCATTACATCGAGAAAAATGTGTACATGTTGTGATGTTGATTCTTCAAAACCTCCTCTAAATGTAGGAAAATATTCATTAATTCTCTTGGGATAGAATGTGGGTTACCTTGAATTTTACTAAAATCCAAAGGGTCATATCTTTCACTAGTGGACACTTTCCTTTGAGGATATGGCTATGTTCTAGACATGATATTACAAGTTGTAGAGGGAGAACTAGGACAACAATACATTTTCACAAATAAAATTATTCCCTCTACAACTAATTTCTTCTCAATATCCTTTTCAAAATATCCTACTTTCTCATTTCCCTTTCTACTAGTATCTTGAAATATTGAATAAGGGGCAGTATTAACTGGAACTTTTTGTTGAAAAACTTCATACAAAGATGTTACAATAGAAAAATACCTTAGAACTACTCTAACCAACTCTTCTAATGATGTAGAAACTTATGTAGAGTCGCCACCTCTTTGAAAGAGGAAAAGATCTTCAAGCAGTAGAAAGCTTCTTCCAAGATCTATGTATTTTTGAGTTCTCTCCACCAGCAGAGCACGAGACTTCAAGAATACATCAGAAACATTGCAACAATCTCCTTCAAGTATGCAGGTCTTTGGATCATTTTTGAATATTTAATGACTCTTTGACTAAATGGTCTGAAACTAATATTTTTGGATTTTGGACCCTAGTAGAGTCACCAATCTGTTGGTTCCAAATCAGTAGATGCAATGAGTCTTAAAGAGTAGCTACTCTCTCATATCTAGACTCAACAGGTTGATATGGCCAACGAACGAGAGAGTGAATAAAATACCCCTTTCTCCCTTGCACTTCAGGCTCTGTTAAACTTGGGAGGGTGATCCCAACAATATATTTATAGATACTTGCATGCTAAAACACCAAATACATTGTAAACAAATGTTTCTCCTCTAGATGCTTAATAGACACAATACTATAAAGGCTTGGCTAACCTCTACAGTAATGCCTAATTTAAACATGAGATGTAACTCATTAAACTCCTCATACAAATAAATGAAGATTGATATTTCATTTAAAAGATGACCAGTTGTTGTATTAACCAACAAATGTAACATGAATAGAACACTTAGATCAGTGTCTCATCCTTGGAATGGAGTCAACTCAAACACATACATAATCTAATAACAATTTTTACTTGACATCATATGAAGCTCTAAAATGTTGCATTACAACATTCAAGTATTGTGTCTTAACCTTTACTTCTTACTAGCATCCTAGCACTCAATTCAATACAACTTATAACCATATTCAAGCACCAACATTAATTCTTTGAATTAATAAACAAGAGTATAACCACACATCTAGCTAAAATTGATAGAGACAAATAAGACAATCCTTGATTATTTCATTCATAATCTATAGAATTGGTATATAGGAGAGTAAAATAGTCTCAAAATTTAAACTTTCAGCATTATCTTGCCAGTATTGTAAACAAAATTACATAAATATTGATAGACTCAAATCCTCAAACTTAACTCTAAAATGCTATGTATTCATACTGTAGTGTTCTCTATGTTAAATTACAAAAAAAAAAAAATCCTTTTGAATAAGGAAAAAAGAGAACACTTAAGGAAAAAAAAACCCTAAATTTTCATCTAAAGAAGACACTTGGTACATTTAGGTTCACTAATCTTCAACTACCTTTGCTTGCAGAACAATCTTCAACTTGTTTTTTGTTTTCTTGCTCCTCACTCCACTGCCCTACAACAGAAAAATATTCTTCTTTGTGAAAACTCATCATTCTCTTTGTTTCCTTCTTACCCACATTGAAAAAATGCCCTGTAGTCAAAAAAAAATTTCTTGTAAAAGAATTCACCTCCTTTCTATCTATTTTCAATAACCCTTCCATCTTCACTTTTCTTTTAAATCTACCAGCCTATAAATTTTATGTCCTAAAATCTTTATGAATATTTTAAAATTTTGAAATGGTTGTAGAAAAACATTCACCCATTCTTTTTACATTTTAAATGGCCAACATTTAAAATATTATTTTCAATTACTTGCACTTGAAGTTTTTTTTTTATTTAGGAAATGTAAAATTCAAATACTCATGTATTTCCCTTTTTTACCTTATACTTCATTTATTTACGGCAACATTCCAACAACCATTGCACTTCATGGATGAAAATAAAAGAAACATGAAACAACGATGGGAGATATGCAACACATGACATCACACATTGTTAATGTATTTGGGAAATGATGAACTTAATAGCGATGTATGATGAGAAAGGTACATCATTGCTTCATCATTGATTCAAATTTGATTTTCCATTCCAAATGGAGATGAGCGCTACTGCCATGAGAGTTTGAGAATTTATGTGAATAGTCAAAATTTCCTCTAGCTAATAAGAAAGAAAAATTTAACTTTCCCTTTGCACAATAACAATTGAAAATTCACTTTTTAACTACTCACGTGTCTTCCATTGCATATCACTAACGAGAAAGAATGTGGAGAAACCAAATAGCAATGCCCAATGAAGAAGACATGGGATCACCCATCTCCAATCCAAGATGGAAAAGAAGCATCAAATTAGCAATATACAATGGAGAGAACACAACATTGCTCCATTGTGAATTCGATGAGAGAAAGAATTTCAAATCAACGATCAACGATGAAGTTCTCTCTTGAAGTTTTGCCAATCACAAGCAAGAATTAAACTTGATTTTCTTATAAACATTTCAAATGCACTTTACAATTGACCTAAATGCATGTTTTCATTTTCCCAATATTTAAAATACTCAAAATATTTCAAATGTTAACATTTAAAAACATTAGAGAATAGGCAAATTTTAATTACGCCTATGGCCCAAACTAAGAAATTTCATTGCGCACAAACTATGAGCCCCATACCCGATATTTTTTGCATGCAGTCATAATCAATAATTTAGAGAAAGCCCAATTGGTCAAATTTTTCCCAGCCATCAAAACTTAGGTACCTCCTTTGTAAACTGGCCCCTATGATGTGTTCGTTGCAATAGAAGTAGATTAAAATAATGTATCAAATGGCGTTCAATCTTGATGAAAATGGAGCTATAGAGGTTTTAGATCAAAACAAAAAATGGGTTATCCTTAGATTTTGAAAATTTGAAACTTTTTAGGACACCATTTTTGGCCATGTTGTAGTTAGCAAAGGATTAATTAACCAATCATAACTTATCTTGGGAGCCTAAAATTAAGTAGGAATGTTACCATTTGACCCAAGAGTTCATTGCAACAAACGAAATTGAAAAATTCTAGCTAAGGTGAAATATATTAAATACCAAAATTGCCTACTTGGACTTTTCTACAATTTCATCTGTTAAAAACCAATCAGGGCTTTCAAAGTCACCACTTTGAAAAAATATCAAAACAACTTCTGGGGGATTCTACTGGGAACATAAGCTCATCTAGGTACAGTAAGTATGTGTACAAGAGGGATTTCATTGAATCATCATTCATCACAAGATATTAAAGGTCAAACTTGACCTCGAAACATTTTGAAAATGGAGGTGCAAAACAGAGCAAAATGCGTTTGCTTTTGACTTGGTAAAAATAGAAAATATAATCATAGGGCTTTGAAATTGGACCAAGGAGTAAATTAATGTGGGGAGAAAGGAGAGAAACAATCCTTTTGTTATGACAATCAACTGGCTCTGAGTTGTGACCCTCCAAAGTAGGTCACTTGAGCAAATTTTGTAGGTACACTTTTGAGTGCAAAGGAAAAAATTTCAACATGGACACTTCAAATTTCCAAAATTTTAAGGTTACATGAGGGTCTTTAACATTTTTTTTGATATCATAAGATCCTAAATGTGGGTGGACGAAAGCTTGAATTGGGATGTAGATTAAGATCAAATTTAGTTTTGATTTAAGCTTAGATTATGATTGGATTTGAATCTCATATTAGGGTGATTGGAAGATATGATGGGATAGACTCCTAAGTTCAAGGATGTAGCTAAAATTATCGGATGATTGATTTAAGATATAATATCATGATTAAATGTTTAAGGGTGGATTTTTTTATTATGGATGATTTTGATAGGAATGGTTTAGCTAACTCCTTGCTAAAAGGGGATGGTGTTTGGATAGACTAATGATGGCTGATGAGATGAAATTGATCATTTGGAGATGGATATTGAGAGGAAAAAATACTAGATTATGGTTTTGGACTTAGGGAGATGCAGGCTAACTATGATGAGAAGGATTGAATCTTTGTATTTTGTATTAGAAGTGGATTCACCTCTATGGGTAGCAAATTCACCTCTTTAGGTCCTAACTTCACCTATTTATGGAATCGCCCCTCTAGGTAGTAGAATCATCTATCTAGTTTCACAGGTTCACCTATGCTCAATGACTATATGAAACAAGTTGCGGATCACCTAAAAAAAAAGTAGATTTCCCTAACTAGGTAAATGTAGAGATGATGTACAGAAAAGGGGATTCGATCAAGAAAAAAAAATTCCTATCAAGGACACGAGATCACCTATCCAAAAATATGTACAGATGGTATGATGGTAGGATCACCCAAATGGGTATGATCAGATTCGCCTATCTAGGACTCAAAATTACCTATCCATGGAGAGGAACATATGGGGGTATGGTCAAACAGGATGAATCACCCAACAAGGTTGTGGATTCACCTAACAAGGATGATAATTTATATGGAGGTGTAGACCAATAGGAAGAATCACCTCTAAAATGGGTGGAATTTCCTATCAGATGACTAGGGTGTACAGGTGACCGAAGTGGATTTTCCCCTTTGGTGAGAAAATTCACCTATTGAGTGATAGCACAGACAAAGGGAATAATCACCTCTCAATGAAGTAGAATCACCCAAGGGGTGGATGGACTAGACAAGCCAATTCTCTTAGAAAGAAAAAATACTTATCGAGGGCTGGCTAGCTAAATAAACAGAATGAAAATGATGTGAAATTGCCCCTTGAATGGAAAGTTCACCCATCCATAGTGCTAATTCACCTCTTTGAGGATGTATATTTGACCCTATGAAATGTATGGACTATGGAAAAGAAAAAAAAAAAAAACAAACAAGATGATACTTGGAAAAGACTAACTGTGGACTAAAGACACTCACTAGTATCACACAAGAAGGTAGTTTAGACAACACAATCCTGAAATTAGTGATAAAGGGTTTACAAAATTCATGTAGGCCTACCACCCTAAGGGGTTAATACTCTATGATACTTGGGTGCATCACCCTTTCTCATCGAAGTTGAATAGGTAGAGATCTAGTGGTATAGGATCGTCAAAAGATGCCATGGCTCACCTTCTCTCTCTTGATGAGAACTGTCATAGTTCCACCTAAGGATTTTTATCTCAACCTAAGGGAGTACATGGCGAGTAGCTTTGGGGTGCCATTCACAACTCCTTGCACTGCACCAAGCCACGACTAAAACATGATTCTTAATCTAGGCTATACAAGAAAATTGTGAGTCCTCAATACACCACGAGGGTGTGTGAGGCACACTCATGAACACTAGCCTATCGTAAGCATGGATTGAGAGCCCCAGTGAGGTACTGGAAACTTAGACCAACCGTATCTTAAATAGGAATCATCCTAGTATCGACACTTCACTAGACACAACGTAACTAAATTGGGGTACAAAATTCATTGTTGCCCCTTTATGCAACTCACTAGTACACATGGTTGAGATCATCCCCCATGTGATGAAATCTTGGGTAGGTCTCATATAGGGTTGGAAATGCTAAGTATTTTATCTCCCTAGGCTCGCACATAGCGCAAGGGGAGAGCATACATGAAAAACTAGTACTTCCTAGGTAGACATAGTGGACTTGAGTTCGATGTGATTTCTAATCTCCAAGCTCATCATACAGTGCAAGGGGAGAGCATATGTCAAAAAATTCCTCTAAACATGGAAAACAAGTGTTAATTAACCCTTTAAAAAATCAAAATGTACCTCTGATTAGTTAGGGAAATCACTACACTAAGATCTTTGACTGATCATCTTGCAAACACAAATTAGTAGTTGGATACATCCAATCTTGGACAAACAAAGAAAATTTGTAAAAACATTAGTGAAATCGTACAAACAACGACAAACAAGTTAGTAGATTACTACCTGAACCCAAAACAAAATAACAATTTTAACAGAAAGATTTTGGTCTCAATTTTATCTAAGGGCCACTTTTGTAAATTGCAAGTTCACTTTTGTAAGGCTTGAAATCACCGTTGTAGTTTGAGTGCAATTGCTCGTTTAGGTTGCAAGTTTTCCAATGTGGAAGGTCGAAGTTAGGATCGGGCACGCACCCGGTGCCGAATTTCCAAGTGTCGAATCACTTATCTGTATCTCAAATTCACCTCTATAATTTGTAACTTCACCTTTGGACCACAACTTCACCTCTAGATCTTAGTGACTTCACCTCTAGACCGTGACTTCACCTTTGGATCATACTTTGCCTCTAGATTGTGACTTCACATCTAGATCTTTCAAATTTTCCTCTATACTTGAAAATCTAGACCTGCAAAATAGAAACAACATGAAGAAGATCAAATGAACCCATGACATGGGTCCCACCAGGTATGCCAAAAATGTGTGCATTATTTTTAATCTAGTAGAATGCAAGAAAATCAAGAAAGAGACTAAAAACCATGCAAAACACTCAAGATTGGGTGATAAGGAGCTCAAACAAGCATATGAGGCCTCATGTTGTGTAGATATTCCCACAATGTGCGATTTTAGTGTGTGCTCACTAAAATTTTTGGCAACATAACAATGCTCTAATGAAAAATGGGCGAGCAAGAGATGAAAATGGTTAAGTCTTTAGATATATAGGTTGGATGACTTTTCAATGGAGGGCTAGGATTAGGAGTTGAAGATCAAGGTTTGAGATGCCTTGAGACATCTCAACCCACATGTAGATGACACTTCATCATGCAGATGCATGAGACAAGATGGGATACTTGATAGGTACCATAGGTATGGGCAAGAGAGGAAAAAATTGAATTTAAATTTCCCTTTTAATCCCCATGGGGATTGAAGAGGAATTAAAAATTCCTCCAAAGGATCTTGGGAAGACAAAAAGGAATTAAAAATTCCTTTGGGGATGGGGAGATTTGACCAAAGAGTTGATTAGGTTAATTAATGAGGGATTAGATGAAGGTTAGTTGGCTAATGGGGATTAAGTGCCCACTTGCAAAAGTTGGAGGATGTGACACCTCCCAGTCATGGGTTAGGAATGTGCACATCCCTAATGATGGGATTAGCAAGTGGATTAGGATTAGTTGAACTTTATGGAGGATGTGACATGAGGGGAACTAAATAAAAAGATTATTTATTTAATTTTTGAGGAAACGAATAAAGGGTAGTGGGCAAGATATTTATTTGTATAATTAAATATCTTAGGGATTTTAGAGGACTTTAGGGATATTAATTAAATAATAGTAGTATTATTTAATTAATATGGATAAAAGGATATTTAGATGAAAAGTGGATAAATTTGACCAAATCTAAGTGGTCAAATTTAGGTGTCTACAAATATATATAAGTATTAATATATATATTAATTTCCAAGGATATTTGAATATAAGTAATTGGATTGAAATATCAAAATACATGTAGTAAATATATATATATATATATATATATATATGTGGGAACTAAATAAAAAGATTATTTATTTAATTTTTGAGGAAACGAATAAAGGGTAGTGGGCAAGATATTTATTTGTATAATTAAATATCTTAGGGATTTTAGAGGACTTTAGGGATATTAATTAAATAATAGTAGTATTATTTAATAATATGGATAAAAGGATATTTAGAAGTGGATAAATTTGACCAAATCTTGGATTGATAATATCATATATATACATAAGTGGATTGAAATATCAAAATACATGTAGTAAATATATATATATATATATATATATATATATATATATATATATATATATATATATTGGAACTAAGTAAAATTCAACATAGTGAATGAATGTTAAGTGGGTATGATTGGTAATATATGCCAAAAAATAAATTAAATACATTTCATAAGGCTACGATGAAGTAAATAATGATTTAAAGTAAGCACTACAAATATAATGCGAGTAAATTAAATGATGAAAAAGTTGATCTTACTATGCATGGACTATGTGCATATATTAATATAACATCACATATTTAAAAGGAAGAGATTGTGCAAAGATATTTTGTCACAATAATAATATGATAAAATGTATTTTCTAGAAAATAAGGATGAGTAAAGTTACCAAATATGAACAACAATAACAAAGTGTTGAATGGCTCAAAGTGCCAAATGCTGGTAGGGAAGAAAAGAGAGTTTGTTTTTCTTTTGAAATGTAGCCTCCATTTTTGGGCCATGAGTAGAAATCTAGTATTGAAAGAGCCACAATGGAAGGTAGTATGCAAGTTGGAAACCATAGTAAATGTTTCACCTAGTAAAATAACCAAGTGTCGGTAGCTTTGAAGTGACTTAGCCATGCGATAGAAATTGATTTTACTTGGACTATATATGTGTTAAAATTTTGATCCTCTTAGCTACCATATTTCACCTAGTTTTTCTTAGTTGACTTGTTTAGAGGTGGAGTTGGTTTTGGACTTGTGGTTTCAGTTTTAGAGGTGGAAATAGGATGAATAAGGTGGAAAATGTGGGAGCTAAATTGTAGTATTAATTTTCTCAAAATTCCTTATAAATAGTCATAGGTAACCTCTTTGATTGTATTATTCAATTGGAATTATTTGTTTTCCATTGTTATTGTTCTAATGCCATTTTTCTTTGTATAAAGTAGTGTTCAAGTGCAAGTTGTGAGATGTGAGAGAAATTTCATTGATTGTTTGAGAGATTTTTTTTGTGAGTTTTTGAGTGTTGGGAAAGAGGTTTGAATTTGGGTAAGCTAAAAGTGAAAGAATTAACAAGCAAAATTTGTGACATTGAGTGTAAGTGTAAATTCTTCTTAAAAAGTTAAATTTCTATGCATGCCAATTATTTTATTAATTACTCCTTTCTATGTTCAATTTATGCTTTTTTCTAATTGATTGCTAATGCTTGTGAAAGATATTGGTTCTTATCATAGATATTAAATCAATCTTTTGCATACAGATAGATTGGATATATGTAGTTTTGTGGTATTGTATTAGTATGATACATATATAGTTATAATAATTGTCATGATTGTATGACATGGTTATATTAAACTATCTAAAAGGTATATGTATATGATATCAAAATGATTATTGTAAGAATGAAGAAGCCTCTGGTGTGTTGTCATTGATGTCAACATTGGTTGGTAATAGTTTTGTCAATTCAAAGAAACTATGTTTCTATGATTTTAATATGATAATTTGGTCCAAAAATTCTCTTACTAGAAGATCACTTCATAAGATTTTAATATGATGATCAAAACTATCTGTTGCATCTCTAAACAATTTTTTAGTGTTCTTTGTTGAAGGGAATGAAAGTTATGAATGGCAGTGTTTGGCTTATAGTATTTTACTCAGTATTTGTGCAATTGGCATAAGTTTTTCTTCTATCCAACATAGATATGTGGTTTGCGCTTCGTTGATGATTTAAATATTTCCTTATTAGGTCCAAGCAAACCTAGTTTATGCTTTGCATGTTTCTTTTTTGCTGAAAAGGTATTCCGAGTTAAGCCAAAAAGCTACATTTTGATTAAGTATGTGTACTTCTAATTAGGACAACCTAATTGATGTATGAAGTTGTAATAGTGTATATATATGAAACATTTTTTTTTATTGAGTGATATAGAGAGTGATAGATGTATGCAACAAGTGGTATACAAAAAGGGAAATAAACAGTGATGTGTAACTATTGTGCAAAATTGTATGCATTTTGATGTATTTGTTATGTACCTCCAAGCTAGAGAAGAATTTTGTAATCTAGAGCCTAATTGGAACTTAACTCAATAGACAGAAGACGTATTTCACTAGTTCATCATTTTTGCAGTGAGCCACACTCATTTTTGTATGTATTTCAGGCTATGAGCCTTTCAAGGACAGTGAGTCCTAGAAATGTGCCATGCAATATCTTATAACCAGTTATAACATATTGTGAGCTAATACTCACTGCATTTTTTCCCATTTTGGGTTTTCCACATAAAAATCCTAGTGTTCATTTATTATGTGGTTTTATGCTTCCTTTCATGTTCTTGTTTATAGTTGCAATTATATATGTTTTGATTATTGAATGGTTAGCAGTTAAATAGTTTGGTAAAATATTGATTCACCGCCTTTCTCAACAATATTTTGGGTGTTTGACAATTGGTAACAAAGCTTGGTTCCTTTTGAAAAGTTTAATAGATTAAGGAAGATATTGAAGTTTGAACAAATGGATGGAAAAAAGTATCATTTTCCTCTAGAATAGATTTTTCAATTGAGGAACTCCATGTTTCTCTTGAAGACCTTCACAAAAGTGAAGATGAGGAAGAAACTCTAAAAGAAAACTTGAAATAAGAAAATAAATGCATCAGAAAGTTAAGGGAACAAATCAAGAAGTTTGAAGAAAGGAATAGAGAATTCAGTGATTAGTTAAAGAAAGCTAATGAAGACATCACCTAACTAAAGGTGCAAGTGGAAGAAAAGACATGTCAAAAAGATGAAATTAAAAACAAAATTTATGAATGTACAAAGCTTGAACAAGAAGTAGTAACTCAAAGATATGACTTGGAGAAAGCAAGAGCTCATGAAGAAAAAATCAAAACAAGTTACAATTCTTGATGAGTTGATCATATTTCAGAAACCAACTAAGGATAAAGGTGGTATAGGACTTGAAGAAGGACAAAGTTCAAAGGAAAATTAGATTCCTAACAAAGTTAACAATCAAAGGAAGACTCATGGAAATAATAAACAGTTCAAGAACCAAAGAAGCAATACCAAAAGGATTCCTATTTGACTTGACCTAATGCACAAAGGTACTCATCTTTTAATGGTATTTGTTTCTCATGTAATAAATTTGGTCATAGGGCAACACAATGTAGACATAGAATGAATCAAAATGTTCAACTCTTTGTTGGAGAATCTTTTTCTTGCAAAATTTTCGGACATAGAGCTACCAAGTGTAGAAGTCAGATAATGATGAATAGATTCAATACTGGTAGAATGGCTCAATCTTTTCAAGGCTATTATTATATATGTTATGATTTTGGACATAAAGCTAACCAATGCAAATCAAGGATAAGTTAAAATTAGTTTGGTCAAAGAAATGTTGTGTGCTACACTTGCAACAAACCAGGGCACATCTCACAATTTTGTAGAAACAAAATTGGGAAGAAACTTGATGAAAAACAAAAGAACAAACCTATGAAAAAAGTAGATCATGACGAAGTGAAAAAGGAATTTGAGAATATTTTGAAGAAAAAGGAAGAACCTGATAATATGGATGAATCAAATACATTTGTACATACAACAGGTGCGGATACTTCTTTGAAAAACTAAACTTAGTAGTGGCTTTAGGGGGAGCAATTACAGAGATATCTAACAAACCCCTAATATAAGAGTTGTCAAGTAGTGACATGAAGATATGTGATGTAGAACACAATACTAATGCTATTGAAAAATATTTTTGCATAAAAAGTGTAAATTTGAAGATTTATGTAGTGTTTTAGGGTTTACGGTGTATTTCAAAGTTTATTAGCTTTTTGAAGGAAAAATGCATTTAATGAAAATTAGGGAAAATTAGTAAAATATAAAGTGAAATATTGAATTTAAATAAATCACTTTTAATACTCGAATGAAAGAAAAGAGAGTTGAGGCAAGGTGGATTCGATTCGATGCAGTTGGTATCAAACCCTAGTTTCGTCAATGCTTGAAAGAGGTATTTACAGTTATCAATTATCTGTTGGTTTGAATTAGAAGAATTTATCATAAGCATATTCAAAATAATTAAGGGAAGATGGCCACACCAACTATTTTTGAGACCTATGAGAGAGCTCGACCTAGGTTCAAAATGATTTCATGAAAAGTTTATGAAATGAACCCAATGGGTGCAATTTCACAAATCCTAAGTAGTGTTTTGCCTAGTGGAGATACTAGGATCTACATTCACAGAAAAATAGAAGAATTTGACCATCAGGAACTCATGATTCAATGGGAAAAGGAATTCTCAAGAAATGGTTACTTTGTGAAACTATAATATGAAAACCTAGTATGGAAGAAACTAGATGTATGGAATCGGTTCCCAAACTTTTTTTGGTAGATGCTTGCAAAATTTATGAGGATGGAACTTAGAAGAGTGTATGAGAAGTTTTTATGGACAAGCATTGGTGGAGTGATTACTAATGAATTGATTAGGCTTGTAACTAGTCTCTATGACACTAGAACTATACCACTGTTGAAAGCTATAAAGGACAATGTGGTAACAAAGCTTCCTGGTACCACATATGATGGAAGGCACTGACAACAAATCCTATCACAAACCCATCCATGAGATATATTATTGTTATGATTGGTCATAAACTATTTTACAAACCAAGGAAATTTGGTATCAGCTACAACAATTCATATTACACATGAAATGGTGGTTAATGAAATGAATTATGATTTGTGTGAGTTGATCTGACAACTTATGGATAACCTAAACCAGACTATTTAAAACAAATAAATATCCTTTCAAGTTTGTCTCATTGGTTTTTTTTTTGTTATTTTACTTCCTGGGAGAGCTACCTAGAAAGAAGAACATCATATAGGATCACAAAATACCAATAGAACATAATATTTTTGTACATATGCATAGTATTAGAGACTACAAGAAGAATTGAAGACTTTGTGGATAGCTCCTCTTGGATATGAAATTGAGAAACAAGTAGATGAAGGACTAATTGAAATATTGTTGAATATTCCTAAGGATCCTACTCATCCCTGACATGGTACTTGTGAAGAAAAGTATGTTGAAGTGCATTTGGAGACTTCAACACTGCAAAGGATTAAAAGGGTGAACAAAAATGTTGAGGAATATTTCAAATTGCATGTAGATTGTCTAAGGATGATGTCAATTAGCTGAGGGGACTTGTAGATGAAAGCAAGGATAAATCAATTGATATCCCCTCTAAACCTAGGAGATCAAGAAGAGCATCTTCCACCACTCCCTCTATATTATCAACAACTCTCGATGTAGCTACTAGAGTGAATGAAAAGCAAGTAGTGCACAATTCCACTATAGTAGTTGTCTCCTTTGGACCCAACACTAGGGCCTATAAGAAAAGGGGCTTACCCCTATTGTACCACCTGCCACCACTAAAAAGAGAGTGAAGCAAAAGGAAAGTAGGAAAAGAAGCACAAGTGACATAGTGCAAGAAGAAATAGAACTTGGAGTAGAAGAAGAAAGTCAGTTGAAAAGAGAAAGGAGTAACACCTCCACAAGCAATGAAGAAACTAAAACCAAAGATACGGTTGAGATCTTATCTAATGATGAAGAGATAGAAGATGAAATAAAAGAATTCAAAACCCATGTAAATGAGAAGAAGGATGTAGGCACATTAGGACCTATTGAGGACATGCCCAACTCTTCTCCAGTAAGAGATAACTCTCTTTTGGAAATGGAAATCGTAGTTAATAACATGGTAGATTCGAAGGATTTGCTAGCTACTGCTATATTATTTAATGAAGTTGATAAAAAGGATAAAGAAACAATTATAGATGTTATTTTTCAATATATGGTTATTTTTAATGAGTCTATGGAATCTATAAGGAAGAAGGTAACTGATAATGTGTGGGAAGCATTAGTTCATAGAAGACAGGAAGTTGTAACCATTGAAGACAAATTCAAATTTGATGCCTTAAACACTTATGGATCCTCCTTTTCTATGGAAGATGTTGCTTCTCTACTAGAAGAGTGTTCCCAATTGTTCAAGGTTAAAAAGAGAGTCACTACCTTGATGACAAAGTATAGATAAATTGAGGCAAGAAACACTTGAAACTATTAGAAAAATGGAAAACAATTATGGGATGAAAACTATCTCTTCATCTCATACAACTCAAGCACAAGAGCCTGTAAATACTGCAGCAATAGAAGACCATCCTGGTATTGACAATTTTGGTGAAACACATTTTGTTTCAGAGATATCTGTTCCTTTGAATGATATAGAAGAAATAACTAGTAAACACTTTAAAGATCAGCAAAAAGGTGACACCGATAGTAATCCAAGAGAACATAATGATGATACCAAAAATAGAGAAGAAGAAGACAAGAATGGAAATGAAGGAAACAAAGGTGAAAAGAAAGATGATGATAGAGATGATGAAGATAAGAAGGAAGAAGAAAATAGAGATAAGTCTTCAGGAAAATCCTCTGGAAAAGAAGTAGAAGAGGAAAAGAAAGAAGAAAGCAATGAATATACAAAGGTTGGAAGAAGTGAAGAAGAGATGTCAATTTTTTTTTAGCCATCAAATCCTTATGAAGAATCATCCAGAAATATTCTTAAAGGATTTTTGTCAAGGAAATCACAGATCTAGCTTGTGCTTCCACCCCAGTTGATTCAACACCCTTCACATCTAGGGTATGTGGATCTGAGAAAGATCTCACTATTTGAGAGATTAAAAATCTATGGTATCTTTCTCAAATTTGGTACAGAAGACATGATTGGAACCTATTAGAAATGGAATAAATTAATAAATGATACTATTAAGGCTTTATAGGAGTCAGTACCTAATACTAGTATTGATACCTCCTTAGCCCGTATTGAGAACCTGAAGCTTCTAGTTGATTCAATCAAATAATAATCCTCTAGTCTTAAGTTGTAAACTAAGAAAGAAGCAAAATCAATAATTTTGGAGAGAAGGCTATTCGAGCTACAGGACAAATGTGCAATTGCACATAGCAAAGTGTTGTAAAATATGAAAGAGTTAAATGACTACAAAGAGGAAGCACAAATATTGTTTGTATACTACATGTGGTGGCCTAACGCCACTAGAGGCATAAAAAATTTAATGGACTCAATAGAGTCTCAACTTAAGCATGCCTTAGGAGCCTACAAAGTTTCAAATGATAGAAGTTATACTTCTTGGAATTCTATTGCAGACCTACATAACAAGTTCTTCACTCTATAGAAGTCAATAGAGGATGCAATAAGATGGTTTGGTTAGCTCGTAGATTTGGTTATGTCCAAACATATTCCTATATCATATGCTCTTGTGGATGCAAAAAGACATGATAAGATAAAACTTAACCCATCCACTCTAGAAAGAGAAGAATGTTTGGTTGAACTACAATCACTGCACAAAACACTAGTCAAAGCAAAAAGGAACTAGGATGGAGAAAAAGTAGCTTGGGAAGCTTTTTTCAAGGAACTAGATGGTGACCCCAACTTTAGTTAAGTGTTTTCTACTTTTTTTTTGTTTGGTTTTGAAGTCATCATCAGGAAACCCTTTGTCCTTGATGTCAAAGGGGGAGGATATGTGTATATTTTTTGTTTTTGTCATAAAGAAGTTTTAATTAGTTTGTAGAGTTGAAAGGGGGACTAAAGTCGTTTTTTTTTGGATATCAAAATTTTGGCACATGTTTCCATCAATGACAAAGGGGGAGATTGTTGGAAGAATGAAGAAGAAGCCTCTAATGTGTTGTCATTAATGCCAACATTGGTTGGTAATAGTTTTTTCAATATGAAGAAACTATATTTCTATGATTTTGATTTGGTAATTTGGTCTAGAAATTATCTTAGCAAAAGATCACTTTAAATAAGCATTTAATATGATGATTAAAACTTTTTTTTTTATCTCTAGGCAATTTTTTAGTGTTCTTTGTTGAAAGGAATGAAATTTATGAATGGAAATATTTGACTTACAATATTTTGCTCAAAATTTGTGCAATTGACATAAGTTTTTGTTCTAGCCGACATAGATATGTGGTGTGCACTTTGTTGGTGATTTCAAGAGTTCCTTACTAGGTCCAAGCCAACCTAGTTTATGCTTTGAACATTTTGTTTCGATCAAAAGGTGTTCCATGTTGAGCCAAAAAGCTACATTTTGACTAAGTGTGTGTACATCTAATTAGGCTGACCTAATTGATGTATGAAGTTGTAATAGTGCATATATATGAAACATCATTTTGTATTGAGTGATATGGAGAGTCATAGAAGTATGCAGAGAGTGTTATGTGAAAATGGAAATAAGAAGTGATGTGTGAGTATTGTGTGAAATTGTATGCATTTTATGTATTTGTTGTGTACCTACAAACTAGAGTAGGATTTTTTAATCCGGTATGTGTAGGATCATGATGAGCCAAAAAGTGGCGATATGATGGGTATGTGTAGGGTATATGGCTGACTACCTTTTTTTTTACCCAAAATTTATCAAATGAAAAAGGTTTTTAAAGGAGATTCTCAGATTTCCACCAATATAAATTATGCTATACTTTAAATCTAGAATAAATAATTATTATTCATTTTCTATTTGAATTACAACTAAAGTCTTGATTGATAGGCTGATTGAAAAAAATCTATAGCTTTCAAAGGTATCACATTTTTTAAATTTGAAACATGTGTCACATCCCATGCTTCGCATACTATAGGATTAAGAAAAGAAAAAGTTCAAATTTTTCATGAAGTTTTGACCAAGTTAAGGTGGTTAGACATGCAAGTTTTTATATTTTTTAAAAGTTGTAACAAAAAAATCATAATTAATTATTTACTTGAAAAAAATTTACAAAAAATATGCATCACATCTAGACATGAGTCGTCTACTCATATCTAAAATATTATAAAAACATATTATCATTTTATTGTGGTTAGGGTGGTCAGAAAAACACCTACTTATTTCTTCCCTGAAATTTAAGTACCACTACATTGAAATTTTAAATTTTCACCAAATAGATTTTTTTTTTTTAAATAAACTTAGTAGTTTAGAAACTAAATTAAATTTTCTATAGATTCTATTCTTACATATTTTTGAAATAATATAGATAACTTATTCATTTTTTTACATCAAGTTTCGTAACTCTAATTTTTTAGATTTTTTTGCTACTTAAGGGCCTATTTTTTCCATGATGATCCTACACATACCCAATCCAGAGCCTAATTAGAACTAAACTTAGCACATAGAAGGTGTATTTCATCATCTTGATAGTCAGACACACTCCTTTTTATATTTACTTCAAAATGTAAGCCTTTCAAGGACAATGAGTCTTGGTAGTGTGCCTTGTAATATCTTATTGTGAGCTAATACTCACTATGGTTTTTCCAATTTTGGGTTTTCCACATAAAAATCTTGTTGTTCATTTGTTATGTGGTGTTATGCTTTCTTTCATGTTCTTGTTTATAGTTGTAGTTAAATATGTTTTTATTATTGAATGGTTAGCAGTTAAATGGTTCAGTAAAATATAGATTCGCCTCTCCCTCTTATTATTTTGGGTGTTCAACAATGATTGCATGTTACTTATATGTTTTTATGAATTATGTTGTTAATAATGCAAAGGGAATGATAGCATGTTAGATATGTCATCATTGATAGGTTATTATTTTATGCAAACCATGTTAGTAGTTTATCTATGAATGGTTACTTAATTTCCTTTAAAGTAGGAGAATAGCTTATTTCCTAGGGTTTGGGTATGTACACATGAATATGATTATATTGATATTGAACAATAATGTTGAAAAATGTATTAGTGATATATATATTTTCTTATTGTGCTATTACATTATACTTTACCTAAAGTTTATACCTATTCACGTTATTCTAGTCTTAAAGAAGAGGACTTTACGTCTTGACAAACCAAAGTCGTAAAGCAAGGAGACTATAAGGTGGAGAAGCTCAAACTCTTCTTAAGCGAGAAATATCCTCTAGATTAGATATGAATTTAGTGTATATTGTAAACATGAGAAAATATGATTCATAATGAAACAAAGGATTTATGATTGTTCATGAACATGAAAACATAGAAACCTTAGAGGATAAATTGGAAAGAACCATGAGAAATGGAGAATAATCAAAAGGGCATGTTGATGAGAGAAATAATATTAGTTTTATAGCATCTTTATAGCATTTTATGATAATAGTCAAATAGTGATAACTAAAGGGTATTATCATAATATCTAGAATATTGTAGGCCAAATGTACGGTTGCATGAAAATTTTGACATTGGAAAATGGTATGATATAGAAGTGTTATGTTGAGATTGTTAATATTTGATCTTATATAAACTTGTGTTGGTAATGAGGTTTGTTCCTAGGATTAGGATAAACCAAGGTTTGGAATAACCTAATTGCTCAGTCAAATCACTTAAATGTTACATCATTTTTGGAAAGGAATTCTTGTTATATGTGTATGGAAAAATTGGGTCAAGACTTATTTATGGTCACTATATTTACCAAGTTGAGCAAGGTGGTGGGTGAACATATGACACCACTGCATAGAAAGTAAGTTTGATTTAATATCATATATTTATTATATATATTAAATCTCTAGCTAGAGTAAGTGTAACTTCCCACTTCATGTCACTTGTCAATTTACTATGAGATGAGGGCCAAGCCACTCAAAACCACATAAATCACATCAATAGATACCAACATAGAAGATACGATACAAAAAAATAACCCACTTTCAATTATTTTCAAATAATGAAATTACAAATTAAAAACTTACATGCTGCAACCTCACGGGCTTGATTCATTACAACAAAATCAAGAGTAAAAAGAAAATATATTATCTGGAGCCCAAAATTTTCCCTATTGGAGTCACCTTCTACAATCCCCACTTAACCCTTTTTATTCTACCCAATAACCATCCTAGAATATTTTAGAAATTTCAAATTTCCCTTTTGCTTTGGTGCCAAAAGTCCCACTGTTTGATTTTTGGCCTAGGAAGAAAGTTTAATGAAATTCACTTTTTAGAGGGTCCACTTTGTGAGGCCATAACTTTTGATCTAGGTGTTTTATTTTCTATTATTTCATATCATTGGAAAGTTCTTGATGAGCTCTACAAGACCTAAACCCATTGTAGGTTAGTTCGTTGACTTTTAAACCTGTTTTGGGGCCTCTAAAGTCTTCATATCTAAATTTGAAGTTGCATTAAAGAAATTACTTGGTATAGAAACTTTAATTTCTCCCAAACAATGTAGGGTATTGAGGTGATTCTTATGCAACCAGAAATTTTTTTCAATTCTACTCCTTGTGGTAAATTTTCACATCCATACGAGCTCGTTTAGGCTAACTTACTAAAAAATATTGCCTATTTTTTGCTATTTTTGATGCCTGACTGTCTTACACCCCTTAAGTGCCATCATGGGACTCAAAAAAACTAGAGAAAAATAAAGGAAACATTTTTTTTAGGTGAAGCATGATTGTCTTACACTATTGATGCTCCTACATTAGAAACCTAAGGTAATTTGAAAAGTGATCTTGCCACTTCTCAGGATTTAGAGGGAAACCAAGATGGTTAACCTCAGCCTCAAACAACCATGATGAATCTTCAATATGCCTTCCTCTTCATTTCACCAAGTACTCTGCATATTATCTATTTCTTATACTTTTACCCACACAACTATCCAAGATTTCTTCTATCTCTTCTTTCTCTGAAGTAGGTGCTAGAGTTTTTCAATGTTCTTTTATCTGCCCCTCCTCTATATCACCTTCATGATACTTTGTCAAATCAACAATTTTGGACACATGATAAATATTTATTCCACTAGACAACTCTACCTCATAGGCATATCCTGAATCATGCTTCTTTAGGATCTTGCATGGTCCAAACTTCTTCATCTGTAACTTTTATGTACCAAATAGAACCCTTTCCTTTCACAAATAAACCATGACTTCATCTCCTCCCTAGAACTCCTTATACCTCTTTCTCTAATCTGCTTGAGCCTTATATTGTGAGTTCATCTTATTGATAGGTTTCTTCAACTCTTCATGCAAATTCTTCAAGTGCTCAACAAAATCTTCATCCTTAGCACTATTCTTCTCCCCCTTATCCATCTTTCTCAATTAAGAAGCAGTTCTTGGACTACTCCCATACACAATTTGGAATAGTGATTTTCTAGTGCTCCTATTGATAGAATTATTATAAGAAATTTTTTCATGTGGTATAATCAAATCCAATCCCTTAGGCTTATCTCCTACTAAGCATCTTAGCAGGTTACCCAAACTCATATGCACCACCTATGTTTATCCATCAGTCTATGGATGGTGTGTAGAACTGAACTTCAAATCTATCTTTAACTTCTTACATAATGTCCTCCAGAAATAACCAACAAATTTGGTATCTCTTTCTAAAAGTATACTCTTTGGTAGACCGTATAGTCTCACCACCTCTCTAAAAAACAACTCTGCGGCATGACACAACATCATTAGTATTATGACATGGAATGAAATGTTCCATCTTTGAAAATCTATCCACCACAACAAATATGGAATTATGCCCTCTCTATGTCCTTGGAAAGCCAAGAAAAAAATGCATGCTAATATCCTCCCATGGCCTCTCAGGTATAGGTAAAGGCCGATACAATCCAATATTCTAACTTGTTCCTTTCACCATATGACATACTCTACAACTTTGTACAAACTTCTTCACATCTTGTTGTAACTGTTCCCAATAATAATTCTCACTAACACGAGAAATGGTCTTATCTCAACCAAAATGTCCAACCAATCCTTCACTATGCTTCTCTTTGATTAGATTCTCTCTCATAGAACTCCTTGGAATGCATAATTGGCTTCCTCTGAACAACATCCCATCTTGGATTAAGAAATAAAACCATCTCATCCTATCCAATGTAATATGTTTGAAACAAGCCTTCTGAGCTTTTGCAAAGTCCGGATCTTCAGGAAACAAACTCTTGAGTTCATTGAACCCAAGAACCTCTATATTCATTTCTATCAATATATTTTTCCTTCTACTCAAGATGAAGCCACAATAGTGGTTTACAAGTTGATGGAGGAAGGAAAACTAAGAAAAAAAGACCCCATGGAAAAAAAAGTTTTTTGAGGGTTCGTACGAACCTAGAAGTTCGATCCAACCAAAAAGGGGTTCGCTCGAACCCCTAGGGGTTCATATGAATCCCCCTAAATCCTCATCCCCTCCCTGAGACACACAAACAACCTAAATTTTGGCACTTCGGAGCTCAAGTTGAGGATGAAAATGGAGGAATCCTCACAAACCCAACTAGAGTTAGGGTAGTCCTCGAAACGAGCTATCCAAAAAATATAATTTTAATATGTTTTCGTTTTAGTATGTATTTGTTTTCTTAGTTTTATTAAACATAGGTTTTTGATTGAAAATGAAGGTCTGTATTCTGCACATGTGGAAAAATAGCAGATAATAAAAAAAAATGAAAAATATGAGCGCACCAGATATTGAGGTCCTTGATCCAACAAAAATAAAATAAAAAATTGATATATACAAAAAAAGTTATACGTTATACAGTCACGCTATGTCTGAATTGTAATTGGTTTGACTTTGAAACTTTATTAAAGAAAAAATATTCAATAAAAAACTATCTAACCAAGTGGAAGCACTAGATATCAAAGTTATGAATCTAAATTTGAAAGAATTAGAATTTTATCCTTCATGAAAAAAAATTTATGCGCTATACGGTGTGCGCATCACTTTTTTAAAATGTTGTTTTATGAAAAAAAAAACTAGTTTTGTGGGAGATGGAAAAAGAAGTGCAATCTAATTCCAAAAATTTTGAAAAAAATATTTTTAGAATCTACAAAAAAAATGTGACGAGACTCTATTTTACATTATCTTCAAATCCTTTGTGGTTTAGCTGCTATAGGTGCCCGAATGTGAAGATTTAGTTAAAAATAATAATTTTAGTGTTGGGTTTGGCCAAAAATTGTAAACCACTATTGTGGGATCACCCTTCAAGGAATATGCAACTCTATTTGACCTTCCGCTCCTATGCTTAAAAACAAAGGTACAACTCTAGAAAAACTAAACCCACTTTAAGTTCCTTTGATTTAACTTTCTTTGACTATTGAGATACTGCAAAGCCTGGTGATCAATATTTAAAAAAAAATATTTTGGCAACAAATAGTGTCTCCATTTCTTCAAAGCCTGAATTATAGCATAAAACTCCTGATCATAGACATATTATTTCTTCTTGGCATCATTCAACTTCTTACTAAAATAGGAAACAAGATTACCTTCTTGACTCAAAACAACTCATATGGAAGTGCCACTAGCATCACAATCTTCCTAAAAGACCTTATTGAAACCTAGAAGTGCCAAAACAGGTTGCTCTGTAACTTTCTTCTTCAACATATCAAAAATTTTGGCTGCTCGTGTAGTCCACTTAAACTCTTTTTCATCCCCTCTCATCACTTTAGTTAGAGGTGCACAAATACTACTAAAATTCTTAATAAAATTTCTGTAAAAAACTTGCTAGACCATGAAATGATCTTACCTCTATAAGATTCCTTGGGGTAGTTCATTCAATGATAGATTTTTCCTTATTTGGATTCATTTTAAGACCCTCTATTGAGACAACAAACCCTAGATACACCAACTCTCTCTTCACAAAACTATATTTCTTAAAATTAATCAACAACTTCTCCTCCCTTAGCATCTCAAAAAAATTTCAAATATGCATCAAGTGCTCCTCTAATGTATTACTGAAAGTCAAAATATCATCCAAATAAGTAACAACAAATTTTCCTAAAAACTCTTTCAATACCTCATTCATAAGTCACATAAATGTGCTCAATGCATTGGTTAGCGCAAAAGGCATGACTAACCACTTGTACAAGCCCTCCTTGGTTTTAAAGGCTATCTTCCATTCATCTCCTTCTCTAATCCAAATCTGGTGATATCCACTCTACAAATCTATCTTTGTGAAGTACACAGCTCCACTCAAACAATCCATAATGTCATCCATTCTCAATAAGGGAAATCTATACTTTATGATGATCTTGTTGATGGCTCTAGAATTTGTACACATCCACCATTCCCCATCCTTCTTTGGTGCTAGTACTATGGTTATTACACATGGACTCAAACTCTCTATGATCAATCCCTTCTGCAACAACTCTTGCACTTGTTTTTTCAACTCTTCACTCTCTGATAAAGTCATATGGTGAGCTGCCTTATTTGGAAAATTGGCTTCAGGAATCAATTCCCTATTATGACTGATATTTCTCAATGAAAGAAAACCTTCAGGTACATTATCTAAAATAATAGCTTGAAACTCATTCAACAAATCTAAAACCTCTACAAGTACCTCAATAGTATCTTCTTTATCAATTCTAGGTATCAATGAAAAACCCATATGCTCATGCCTCATACCATATAGGAACTTTCTTCCATCAACCAAACAAATTCTTGCATTACTACATACCTTTTCCTTTGCCTCTTTCAAGGTCTTCAACTTATGAAAAATCTCATCCTTTGTCAAAGAATAGGTGTTGGCATGTCCATCACGTATTGCTCACCAATCAAACTACCATGGTCTTCCTAACAACATATGAAAAACATCCATATAAATAATATCACACAATACCTCATCATGGTAATTTCCAATCTTGAACTTTACCAGACATTGTTCATTTACCAAAGCTTTATGGTCCTTCTACAACCAAGCATTCCTTTATGGGTTTGGATGCCTTCTTCTCTCCAACCACAAATTACTAACCATTTCTTTTGAAACAAGGTTATCAGTACTACCTCCATCAATAATAACATTGCAAACTTTACCTTCACATTTCCATCTAGTGTGAAAAAAAATCTTCCTTTGAGTTGGTTCTTTCTCCTCATTCAACAAGGCTCTTCTAATAACAAGAACCTCTTCTCTTTTTGCATCCTCAGAATGGGAAGACTTAGCATCTTCATCTACATGTGCAACTTGTGCATTACCCTCCAGTTTTCTATCTATATTTCCTTGATGTTAAGGAAACTCATAGGCTCTATGTCATTCTTCTCTGCACTAGAAGTAGGTTCCACGAAAGCCTCCTCTTCCCAATCCTCATGTAGATCTTCCTCTTCCTCTTTGGTCTCCATTTTTCTAATCACGAGGACAGTAGGTGTTATCTCCTTTCTAGTTCTGGTTACTACTAGCACCTTCACCCTTCCTTTTATATTCATTTCAACCTCCATATGACCATCCACTAGTCTTTCCTCCATGAGCTCCACCTCATTATTTGTTCTCAACAATCTTATTAAATAATTCTTCAACCTTTAGAGAAAATCGATAAGCATCTTCAATGGTGGTCACTCTTACCAGTTCAAATTCTTCCTGTATGCTTAGCTTCAACTCATTAATATAACAAGCAACTTTCTCCTTATTCACCTCAGAATGTCCTATCTAAATTAGGACCTTGTGAAATTTCTCTGTGTATTTTTTCATTGTCCTTGTTCCTTGCCTCAAGCTCTGCATCTTCTTGAGAAACTCTAATTCATAATCAACTTGAATAAATTGTTTATTCAATTTTGACAGTATTTTGTCCCATCCGGGAATTTTATCTTTCCCTTGTCTTCCTCTTTCTAACTGGACCTCTTTCCACCATATACTAGTGTGACCTTTCAATTTTTTCTTTGCAAACCTTGCTCTATGAGGATCTTCAATCTCCTTAAACTCAAAAAATTCCTCCATGTCATTGATCTAATCGATCAATTCTTTAGGATTCAAATTTCCACTGAAAGTTGAAACCTCCATTTTAGGTCTCTTCCCAATGATTGGGATCACTCATAGGAATCTTCTTTCTCCAAGAGCCATTGGATCCTACTTTTCCTCTTATGTTTCATCTTCACTATCATCTTTTTCTTGTTCCACATCTCTTCTTTGAACCTCTTACTACAATGTTTTCTAATTTTCTTCTAAGGGCTTTGATTTCATCTCTAGGTGTATCTCTTCCTCCACCACCTCAGCCTCTACCTACACCATCCTAGATAAGTCTTGGAGGCATATTGAACTCAATCCAAACTCACAGATCCTAGTGCAACTTCCTCACATATGGTGCTCTATTACAGGCTCACGAACTCCTTCTCTAATACCACTCAATGATGCCCAATCCACTTGAAACCACACAAATCACAACAATAGATACCAACATAGAAGATACAAGATGGAAAAATAACCCACTTTCAATCATTTTCAAATAATGAAATTACACATTGAAAACTTACATGCTATAGCCTCATGGGCTTGATTCATTACAACAAAATCAACTCTGAAAAGAAAATATATAATTCAGAGCCCAAAATTTTCACTATTGGAGCCACCTTCTACAACCCCCACTTAACCCCTTTTATTCTACCCAATAACTTGAACCCTAGAATGTTCTAGACAATTCAACTTTTCCTTTTACTTTGGCACCAAAAGTCCCATTGTTTAATTTTTGGCCTAGGAAAAAAAATTAATGAAATTCACCTTTTAGAGGTTCAACTTCGTAGGGCCATAACTTTTGATCTTTGTGTCCAATTTACTATTATTTCATATCATTGGAAATCTCTCAACAATCTCGACAACTTCTAAACCCATTATAGGTAAGTTTGTCAAATTTTTGACCTATTTTGGGGCCTATAAAGTCTTCATATCTGAATTTGAAGCTGTGTTGGAGAAATTTCTCGAGACAAGAGCTTTAATTTCTCCCAAACTATGCAAGGTATTGAGGTGATACTTTTACAACCATTTTTTTTTCAGTTATGCTCCTTGGGGTAAATTTTCATGTCCATATGAGCTCATTTAGGCTAACTTACTAAAAATAGTAAATTCCCATTTTTCACTAGTTTTCATGCTTGACTATCTTACACCCATTAAGTGCCATCATGAGACATAAAACAACTAAAGAAAATAAAGAAAACATTTTTTTTGGGTGATGCAAGATTTCCCTACATCGTTGGATGCTCCTGCATCACTGTGAGCCAATATTGTATAACTAGTAGGGAGTGTCATACATGTAGGCATGTATCCACTATATGGCAGCACTAGTTATGTAGGACACAACACCATTCTCAAGTAGGATTTATATTAGAGGGTTCCCATACCAATCTCTTTATTTAAGGGAGGGCCATCTTATCAGTTAGGAAGATTTGCAGTGGACCATAGTAAGTCCATGGTTGGAGGAAAAGCACTTGAGTGATGCTCCCCCTCATGCAGTTGGCAGCAGAGACTTGAGGATCCATGCTCTAGCAAGGGACATCTCGACCAATTGTACTCTTGATCCATTAAAGCTATTGTAAGCTATGTTCTACAATTATGATCTTCCATCTTTATGATAATTGTATTTGAAATCTAAAATCATTACTTCTAAGATTATGTAATTTTACTTTATTCATGCAATGAATTTGGGAATGGGTTTATTTCAAATGTGCAATGTGTTATTGAAATGGAAAGTTTTATATCTATGCATTGGTGAACTTGATATTTTTACATTTATGGGTTAAAACATAGGTGAAAAAAATAGGGTAAACATTAGGCTTGTTACATATTTCATATGGTACTAAATTATGAATATTTCCACCTTGTTGTTTGGCATAGATTAAAATTCAACCATGAAAACTAAGAGAAATATCTCATCAAGAGTAATAGTGTCATAAATGCTAGTATTAAGGCTAAAATTAGTTCATGTAAAAATCTACCATTTCACTCTTATAAGATAGTGATCACCAATTGGCTAGTCTTGTATCACCTAAGAGGATTTTCATGATAATTTAACATCACTTAAAAGTTTCATACCACACACATATAGAGGAGATAATCCCAAAATAAATCTACTGTATTGCTAATTGATAACCTTGTCATTTAGTCAAAATATTATAATGAATAACAAAAAATGTTGTCCTTATATGATTTTATTGAGTGTAAAGTTAAAAACTAACTTAAATTTTTTTGTTTCAATAAGGTCCTCATCTTAGTAATTAAAGATTTCAAGACAATGTAATATTCATGATTATTATGTACCTTGGAGCATAGATTTGTAGTTCATTTTCTCATTGATTGATATAAAACCACCTTGAAGAATATTACAAGAAAGGAAGTTAGGTTGTAACAAAAAAACATAGTCCCATCCTTTAAGAAAGTCCCTAAGTCACATGGTACCATTGAAATCAATAAGAAAATCAATGTAAAGTTTTGTAGACTCATAAATTAGGAAGATAATCACATAAGTGATGAAAACAACATTATTAGAAAGATAATTAAGGGACTCCATTTAATAAGTCTAGATGCCTTATCCTTAGGTAAACAACACTATATATTATCCCAAAGGCTATTGTATAGCCATGATAATAGACATATTTACTCATATGGTCAAAAATCATGATTTTCCTTAATCTTAGAAACATTATTAATGTATGTTGTATTATATGGGTCTTCCCAAGATAAAATAATCATGGTAACCAATAATATTCAATAAATATACAAATTATTATGAAACTATTATAATAGATCTTACCTTATAAGGTAAATTTCCATCATCGATACCAATCCTAATCTTGCAACTTGGGACATTGCTACCCTTAAACTTTAACATTGACCTATAAATATATTGATAATCATAATTACTTCAATGACTATCATAAATGAGAAGTATTATCATGATGAATTCCACACACCTAGTCATCCATAAGACAATAATATACCCATTAATAATCACATACTATTGAAGCAATGCCATCAAGACCTCAATATTTTCTTCATTAAGACTATCATAAAGATGGGAAAATCTATTTAAATATAAAATTTTGAAAAACATATAAAGTAGGTTGTCATTAAAGAAGGAGATAGTCATTGTAGCATAAATTTTTTGCATAGTTATTAATTCACTTCATGGTGTAGTCACAAACAATTATCCTATAAGGACTACTACATGATGGTCATAAGAATAATCACACTAATCTTGTGATAGTAAAAAATTACTTATATGTTGTTATGTTTTCATCAAGCCATGGGAACTAGGGTAAGAATCATGCTTGAACTACTAAATGGCTATTAATACAATTGCCATTGTCAAAGTGTCATGGAAGAAATGGTGTTATTAGAGGAATTTGACAATCAATGAGGGTTGTACTTTAAACCATTATTTCCTACATATGGAGACAATATTAAACATTCAAAGGGAGTTTAGAAACCACAATAGATTCAACATTAATCACATTTGTAATCAAAATCCTAGATAAACCATAATGATGATAATGGGTTGTCCAAATATTTTCAAATAGAAACAAGGGTTTGCATCTAAGGTATAAGAGATTTATTGTATAATTTTTGCTATAAATGATAAAATTCAATGATTTTCCACTCCTTATATCCTACCATAATAGGTAGTGGGGTGATCATGTGCAAGGTTATCAATTTTGATGTTGTTCCAAGTAACTAAGAAATAATCATACATGATTTTTATAACCCCACCTCTCATGACCATATAATGAATCTTGTAAAACATTTACCACATAGCCTATGTACCCCTTAAATGACACACCTTTTAATCAATTTACCTAAGATATTATTCATGTTCCCCTAGCTACAACACCTAACCTAATCAAACCTACCAATCCAAGTTAAAAAATTGTCAACCTTATCCCCACTTTTGAACATGTCTATCACACATCTACCAATCCTAGTTGAAAAAATATCAACCTTACCAAATAACATACCATTGAAAAGACTACAAAGGTAAAAAGTTACAATTGTAATCTATTAAACATTCGACACATATATCATAGTACCAATCACAACTAAAAGCATGTCCATCTTGTTAGGTAACAACATGCCACTATGTGGAGGACCATGATCTAGAGGTTTCTAACTTCTAGTTGAAAGTCTATGAAACTAATACCAAAATGAAAGATATTGTGTATTCTAGTGCAAAGAAGAGGTATAAGGGGAAGAAAGGTATTGAAGGGATGAGAAGTGAGATTTAAACCTAGTTTAAGAAGAGGTGAAAGGTTCTGGGGTGTCCCCTACTTTTTTGGGAAAGGGGAAACAAGGGAATTCTAAGGCTAAAACAAAGCATTATATGGATGAAAAATATTTTGAGGGAGATGGATTTAAGAGTTCTAAGGATGTTCCTCTTATGAAAACTAGATTGGTGACCCCAAAATGTAAGGGTTTCAAGCAAGCTAGGGATAAGAAAGGGATTTTGGAGTTGCTGGAAAACTCAGGGGTGAACACTAGTACTTGCAGTAGGTGAAGGTTGAAGTAGTTGATGATGAGAATTCTCCTATAGAGGATGTTATGAAGGGTGAAGGTGTGGATCTGAAGTGTCAGCCTAACAATACTACTAACCCTTCTGTTGAGCCTATGAATTGGGATCAAATTGACCTGGATGTGTTGTGTAGAATGGCAGAGGGTGGGACCAAAAATATCCTTTTGATGTTTCAATGGATTGTTTTGGAGGTCAAGGATCTTAATACTAAGTTGAATGATTGGTAGAGTGTTTGTGTAGCATTTCTTGACTATAAAAAAAAGGAATGGATGGTGAAAATAAATTTCAAAATAATGAACATTGTTCTTAACAAGGTGGCAGTGGATGCTAAGAAAATGGGTAGGGTGACCCATGAGGATAGGCTAGTGTCCTTGGAGGATAATGTCTGTAGGGTTCATGAGGAGTGGCTTGTTTCATTGGAGGACAAAGTCAACAAGAGGGTATGTGCAAGATCATCATGGAAAAATAGTCTCTTGAGTGGCAAAAAAATACAAAAAAATCAGAATTAGGAAACTTGACATCAAATTTTGAATAAGTTATCTATATTATTTCAAAAATATGTAAGAATATAATCTATAGCAAATTGAATGTAGTTTCTAAACTACTAGGTTTGTTTAAAAAAAAAAATTCTATTTGGTGAAAATTTGAAATTTCAATGCTGGTAGTTAAATTTCAAGGAAAAATAAGAAGTAGGTGTCTGTCTGACCACCCTAACCACAATAAAATGATAACATTTTTTTATAATATTTTAGATATAAGTAGAGGACTCATGCCACGATGTGATGCATATTTTTTGTAATTTTTTTCCAAGTAAATAATTAATTTTTTTATTACAACTTTTTAAAAAATATAAATTTTTTGCATGTCTAACCACCTTAACTTGGTCAAAACTTTAGGAAATTCAATTTTTATTTTTTTAATCCTATAGTATATGAAGCATAGAATGTGATGCATGTTTTGGATTCAAAAAATATGATACCGTTTGAAAGCTATAGATGTTTTTCAATCAACCTATCAATTAGGACTTTAGTCATAATTTGAATGGAAAATAAATAATAATTACTTACTAAATTCAAAGTAAAACATAATTTATATTGGTGGAAAGTTGAATATCCTTTAAAAACCCTTTTTATTTCATCAATTTTGGGTTAAAAAATAGTCGTTGAACACATACCCATCATATTGCCACTTTTTGGCCCATCATGGTCCTGGACATACCCAAGATTTGTAGTGATTTGCAATCTATGGTGCTTGTTCAATTAGTAACTAGTCACTTAATTCAAGTGCAGAAAGATTGAATCCGTTGAATAAAAGTCCATTAGGTGGACTGGCAAATAGTTGAATCTCGACAAGAATGAGGAGGTGATTGTTGATGTTAATCACAACAATTAGTTGGAGAAGAGTTTGGATGAGCGCCCATGTTTGCGTACCAAGAGCAAGACCAAAAAGAGGGTTGTTATTTCTTTCCAAGAGCTTGAAGACATGGTAGAGATGAATGATAATGTCATCTCTAGTAATCTGGAGGTGAACAAAGTTTGGGATAATCTGCTCTAGTTTTTTTTTTGTCATCTTTTGTGTTGATGTTTTATTTTTGGCTTAGTTGTTGGCTTGTCTAGGTTTATCTTATAAAAAAATTTTGTTTTGGGTTGTTGGTACTTGTTGCTTAATATTTAGCAACCTTCTCTCATTGTAAAGGGTTTTGAGATCCCTTCAAAACCTACATTTCCTTATAAAAAATAGCATGCAACTAAAAAGACCTATAAAAAATAATGATGCATGTGTAACTAGTCCCCACTCTGGACACATCTATCACACATATACCAATCCCAACTAAAAAAAAATCAACCTTGTCCCACCCTTGGACACGTCTATTACATATCTACCAATCCCAACTAAAAAGCATGTAAAATTAGTCCCCACTCTAGACACGTCTATCACACATCTACTAGTCTCAATTAAAAATCATGCCAACCTTATCCCCACTATGGGTACATGTATCAAGCATCTACCAATCCCAATTATAAAAAATGTCAACCTTTTCCCCACTTTAAGCATATCTATCACACATATACCAATCCCAATTGAAAAAATGTCAACCTTGCCAAATAACAACATGAAATTGAAAATACTATGCAACTACTCCCCACTCTAGACACATTGAAGTCCATATTGATTCTTGACTTTGGGACAACATTTTTGCAGCCATTTAAAGGAAAATATTGGTTGTAAGTTAAAGTTTTCATGCACCTTTTTTTGGTTGTGATGTTGACCTTCACCTTCCTTCACCTTGCTTTCACCTACTTTCAACTCTCCTCCCTTCTATTCATGAAAAATACTTTAACCTCGCCCTATTCTTGATAAATGACCTTGCTTGTTTGTGAAAATGCCAAAGGGTTATAACATCTTCTCTACAAATAGAGGAGAAAAAAGGGCCTTTGTTTGAAGGGGGTGCCTTGAATGAAGCCCATGATTTATCAATTTTTATTTTTATTTTTAAAGTCATGAATTTGTGGGGGTTCATTCAATGAGCCCCTTCAAATGAAGGGGGGGGGGGCCTTCAAATGAATACCGTTCATTTGAATGGTATTAGTAAGTGTTTTTCCCCACAAACTTGTTTTGTTCGTTCAAGAAATTGTAACCCACTATTTTGGGTTCAACCCATAGGCTGTGAGGATGTTGGAAAAGGTTGTAGAGTCTAGCTTTACACCTACCAATTACATTTTCTTGAAAGTTTCTAAAGTCTTTTAAAAAAATTTGTGTTGATAATATCTTGCAATTAGGGCATTCCATGAGAAGACATTTCATTGAAGCATTTCATGAAAGAGTTTGTCTATGCTTCCAAATCTTGGATACATATCTACCGGGGTAGTTGCAACTACAACATTTGACAAAATTGCCCTATCCTTTAAGCTATGATGGGTGTGCACAACTTGTTCCAAAGCTTCCATTTAAGAAAAGGAAGGGATGATGCCCAAAAAGGTTAAGGAGTTTGGCTTTACACTTGCAAATTGTATTTTCTTGAAAGTTTCAAATGCCTTTTCAACAAACCCATTTTGTACATATTATGCAATCATAACATTCCATAACACCATATTTTTTAAGCATTCGGTCAAGAAGTTCATGTACCTTGTCGTTGCTTCTACAATTTGCATAAATTTCTACCAGAGCATTTCCAACTATAATAACTGACAAAATTCCTATACCCTTCATGCTTTTACCTTTGGTTTGTTCCAAAGCTCCCATTTTGGTAGAGGCTAGGACTATGTTGATTAGAGATCTATTTGTTGGGGGATTTCTTGGTGATAATACCCATGTCTTTAAACTTCTACAATGTGGTATCTTTAAGCTACGTGTGCATGGGTGGGAAAATTAGTTTAAAAAGTTAAATTTATGAGCACCCACCAAACGACCTCCATCAAGGAATGAAAATGGGTCAAGTTAGAGTTGAGCTCCACCTAAGCCACCTAAGCAGTCAGTGCTTAGAGTGTATTTTTTGTGGAATAAATTCATAGTAGGCTTTATATGAGGTGATTTATCACTCCAAAATTGAATGACTCTCAACTCTTCTAGTAGAAGGGGTTGATTTCAGAAGGTTGTCTTTGGTCAATACAATGAAGAACATTGAGAAATGAGTAGAGGAATTAATCTTCAGGAGGTGGTTATTATCTAGAAACATTTTTTTCTCCCAAAAAAATCATCACCATTAGAATAATGCTTCAACATAGTAAAAGTGAAGAAAGCCACTAACTTTCTATGAAGGATGGGTTTATTGGTAATTATGTTCGATGGGATATGTGCCCTACTACAATAAGTTGCTTTAGTCTCTCAAGTATCTTTGATATGCATTTCATGGCAATATCTTTTGGCTAGTAACTATATTAGGTTAATGGGATTTCATAATATATATAAAATTTGTCTAAGTATATCTATTTTTTCAAAGAATATATCAATAGATGGGTGAACTATAGCTTGTACACTCATATTTTATTACCAACTTGACTTGAATATGTATAGGTAGATAACACTTAGTTGTTAATAATGATGCAAACATGGATATGCTCTTATTTTGCATCTTTAAAAAGATACAATGCACCCTCTCTATTTTTTGAAAGGATATCAAATATAATTGAATTTTGATATTTGTGAATTAATATAAAAAGATTAAGACCCTAATTATCACTTAATCAAATAGTCAACTTGGTTCTACTTCAAGCAATAAAGTTCAACATGGTGGAGGTTGATTCATTCATCAAGCATTGCAAATAATAGAATGGTTGATTATACATGGCTATCACAATCTCAAGAGGATTGGGCCTATTGTGGAAGCCAAGTAAGATAATGGCAGAACTAGTGCAGGGCGCCATAGGCCTTTATGCAAAAATGTTGCAAAATGTTAGTTTTTGTGATTTGATGTCTTGATGTTGGTTGTAATAAGGAATCTTAAGACCATTCTTCATGTTTTTGGTTAGTTTGGGTCATGTGGGGTTGGTTTAGGAAAAGTTGTCAAAATTGTGTAAAAGGTTGTAAAAGTTGCTCTAACAACTTTGTACTTTTGAGTTTTTTGGGAAGTTGAATAGTTGGGAGTTGGAAAATAGTTGGAAGATGTTTGTTTTTGATGTGTAATATTTAAATACACCATCTATTGGTCGAAGCAAAGTTCTAGCTTTTGTTTAGAAGATTGAACAATAATAAAACTCTGCTTTTTGCGTTCTTAGAGCATAAATTGCTGGTAGAGTGACTTGTACGGCCTGATACAACCAAGAAATGGTCTAAGTTTCATTGAATTTGATGTGGAATTGAATCTTCTTTCTATTGTATTTGGTTTCATTTCATTTCATTAAGATTTGAGGAAGTTAGAGTAGATTTACTGAAAACTAGTTGAAACCCTCATTTTTGTGAGTTTTGATAGAAAATCATGGATTTCCCCTCATTCCACCATTGAATAAATATTAAACCTAGAGGAATGAGGGTAGACATGTATTTTGTGCTCTTAAAGGTTGTAGGAGCAAGGGAGGAAGATTAGCGAGCATTTTTTGATGCCTAAGCTGAAAATTCATGTTTTTGAGGCATAAAATGTGCAAATGAGTTAGGGTTTGTAGAAAAGCTCTTGGGAAATAGTTTGTAATGGTTGGAAATGTTTAGGCAGGCTATTTGTGACATGTCTGGGCTTTTTTCATGGAGGTTTGAGGTTGGATTTGTGAAAACCTAGTTGTGAGTCATTCAAACAAGCCTAATTAGGCCTCTTTTAAAATGTAGCAACATAAATTTGAAGGTTTTGTTCTAAAACACCCCCAGTTGAATTAATATATGTTGTTAAAGAGGATAATGGGTATCCAAAACAGTTTTTAGTTCATGGGTTTGAGTTGTTCCCTTAAATTATGTCAAAAATACATCATTGCTGCTCTACAAGGCATAGTGGAAGATTACGTAGAAAATCACTTTTTTTGGTGTGTTAGGGTTCTTGAAGTGCAAGGTCTATTTGATTGAGTGTGTGTTTATATTTTCCCACCTTGCTCTACATCAAGAACCTGTATCATCCTCTCTTAATTGGTAATCAAGGTGCAAAGTTACAATTGTAATATACTATTTTAAACATTAAGCATATATGTCACACTACCAATCCCAACTAAAAAGCATGTCGATCTTGTTAGGTAACAAAATGCCACTGAAAAGACCTATAAAAAATAATGATGCATGTGCAACTAGTCCCCACTTTGGACATGTCTGTCACACATTTAACAGTCCCAACTGAAAAACATGTCAACCTTGTCCCCACTTTGGACAGGTCTGTCACACATCTACCAATCCCAACTAAAAGACATGCACAACTAGTCCCCACTCTAGACACATGTATCACACATCTACTAGCCTCAACTTAAAAACAGGCGAACCTTGTCCCCACTTTGAGCATGTCTATCACACATCTACAAGTCTCAACTAAAAAAAATGTTGACCTTGTCCCCACATTGAACATGTCTATCACAAATCTACCTGTCTCAACTAAAAAAATGTCAATCTTATCCCCACTTTGAATTCTCTATCACACATCTACCAGTCTCAATTGAAAAACAATTATAACCTTACCAAATAAAAAACATGCCATTGAAAAGACTTGCAACTACTCCCTACTCTAGAAACATCCAAGTCCATATCTATCCGCCCAATCGGATGCCAGGCATATGAAAGGCGCCTCTTTAATCGTACCACTTGTCCTAGCATTCGGCAATTGGTAGGGCGTCAGCTATCACATGGATGACAGTCCAATGAAAGGCGCCACTTTAATCGTACCAATTGTCTTAGCATTCGGCAATTGGTCGGGCGTCAGCTATCACATGGATGACAGTACAATGATAGCTAGTCGGACGTCAGCTATCACGTCATAACCCCCGATATCTCGATACCTTATCTTCAACGTGTGTAAAACCTGCACCACGAGAGTCTACTATTTTATTGGAAGACAAAGTAAGCGAAGCACAACAAGGAGCGAATAAGAAATTAAGTAGTAACAATGGCAGTGGTGACGGCCGAAAACAGCGGAGCTCTGAAGTTCGAAGCGAGTTTTATCCAGAGAGAAGAGAATCGCCCCGACCGTTTCTCCGCTTTCCCTCACGACAATGTGAAACTCCCCGTGATAGACTTGGAAAAGAGCTCCGCAGAGGAGGTTGAAAGGGCGTGCAGAGAGTGGGGTTTCTTCCACCTCGTCAACCACGGCTTTCCGGATCATATTCTGAACCGCCTCAAATCTGCAGCATCCGATTTCTTTTGGTTGCCTCTCGAAGAAAAGAGAAAAGTATCGAGGGATGCTCTAAACCCCTTTGGCTACTTTTATTCGGAGCTCACACAAAATGTGAGGGATTGGAGAGAGGGATTCAATTTTTTGTCGGGGGAGGAGATCCAGTTTCCCACATCTGTCGATCCACATGACACCGCTATGGAGACCCTCACAACCCGCTGGCCGGATAACCTTCCGGATTTCAGGTTGCCCTGATAGATATCTAAAAATAGTTTATTTTATTTTATTTTGAAATTTTATTATGTTTATTATTCAATATTAATATTTTGATATGAAAACGTCTGTCAAATTTATCAGGAAAAATAAGAGTTTTTGTTAACAAGTTCACATTCTTATACTCCATTCTTTAGAAGCTTCCTAACTCTATATTCGATCTCTATTTTTTGAAAAAAATGTTACAGAGAAGCTTGCATGGCATATACATCGGTTGCAAAGGAGATATCATTTAGGTTGCTAGAGTTAATAGCACGAAGCCTTGGCTTACCCGATAATCGCCTGAATGAATATTTCAAAGATGATATGAGCCATGTGCGACTAAGCTCTTACCCTGAGTGTCCGGCCCCTCGGCTAGCATTGGGTTTAGGTGGCCACAAGGACATCGGTGCTATTACCCTTCTTTACCAAGATGATGTAGGTGGATTGCAAGTGAAACGCAAGGACAATGGTCAATGGCTCCCGGTTCAACCATTGTCCAACTCCTTCATTGTTAATGTCGGAGATTGCATTCAAGTAATCATTTATTATATTTTCTAAACTATTGGGGGAGTTGGATTGTGACTGAAACTTAGGCTATAATTTCAACATGTTGATTGTAAAAAACAACACATACATTGCTGCCCTTTCATTTGAACATGTAACATGACTTAAAAAATTGACTAGTCATTTTTGGAACTATAATACAAGCCATAGAAAATACACTGTTAAGTATTTCTAGCAATATTTGGTACTAAATTGATTTCTTGAATGAAATAGCAGGTGTGGAGCAATGACAAGTATGAGAGCGTAGAACATAGAGTGGTGGTTAATGAAAGTCGAAGACGCCTCTCCATTCCGTTTTTTTTTAAACCTTCCCACTATGTGATGATGAAACCTCTTGAAGAGTTTGTGAGTGGAGAGACTCCTTCCAAGTATAGGGAATTCAACTGGGGAAAGTTTTATAAGACAAGGAATGCTGGAAATTTTCAAAATTTGGGAGTTGAGAATTGTCAAATATACCACTTTAGAATCTGATTGGTGTCAGATTAGTAATGGGTTTGTCTCCTTCCAAAGAACATAAATGTCTTTAATCTAAAATGCTATTAAATAAAAAATTCCCTAGCTAAAAACAACATTATTATGATAAAACAAATTCTCTACCTATATGAGTTGTGGTGTAGATAAATATTGCATGTAATGTCTTCCCATTTTCTACTTCAAGATGTCTTAGTTTTGGCATTGTTTTCAACTATGTATCAAGAGATGCATAGGTCGTATTTATGTTTTTCGTCTTAAGTGTTATGTAGTGTGTGTGGACTACTTGCATGTTGGAGATGGTATTCCTCAACATGTAGATTGTTGGTAGTTTGGTCACATACTAATGTATTTATGCTAGTGTAACAAGTTCCTTGTGCAAACTTGATATATTTTATTATTGTTGTACTCATTGAGATGCATGTGTTATGCTTTGTATTTCTAAATGTCATATGTTTATTTTATGGATTTTAATATATGTATCATGATTATACATTTTATATGATTTTGGACCCCATTGGATGATTTTCATGTTATTCAACTGTTATATACTGAACAAGCATGCTTGACATCTATGTTGAGTGAGTAAAATTATAGGCTTATTTCTCCATATGATATGTAGGCCCATGTTATTCCCCGAAGGTGGTTAATACATGATGTCACTTTGGGCTATTTTTTTGGTAACTTTTATTGTTCTTGATTGAGTGCAAGATCAGTCCTATTTTCCCTTATGATTTTGGATTAGAATTGGTGGTGATTATGGACTTTGCATGATGTCAAAAACTATTAATTGCATGAGTTTTAATGTGGTTTTTCATTTCCCATTTGCATGAAATTGTATTTTAACTAGCATATATAAAAATGGCAAGAGATATCAACTTGACCCTAATTTAATCCTAACCCTAAATAAAACCTAACCCTAAATGACTCATAGGTGAACCCTTATTGAACCGTAACCCTCACCCTATTGGAACCCTTATTAAACCATAATCTTATTTTTAGTTGATTGTCAAACCTGATTGAAGCCTAAAGCTAACTCTAATTGCATTGTAACCATAACTAAACCATAATTTAACACTAACCCTAATCCTATTTGAACCTTAACCCTAAACCTAAATGAGACAATATTGGGAAAAATATTTTTTAAAGATTTTTTTCATCTAAACAAATTTTGAATTACTATAAGATATCACGTTATAGGTTTATTTATATTGTTCTTTGAATTTGTATATTTTACTTTGTCGTCTTGACTTAATATTTTGTAAAACAAGTTGTGATTGCAAATATCTACATAAACATACCCAATATAACTATATAATAAACATATTGAAATAAAATAAGTTTCATAATATTTCAATTTAATATGACATGTATATTATTTTTTCAACTTACATTAAATCATATTCATTTTATAACTCATGAAAATCAATAATCATAAAAAAATGCATATTCAATAGTCTAATCAAAATTCTTAAAAATTGAGAATTTAAGAAACAAAACACTAAGTAACTACAAGTTACTTGTTTCTAAAAACTACAAAATAAAGAAACTAAGTAAAGCTGAATACCCCAACCTTTGTCATTTTCACAAATACACAGTGTCTTTGGATCTTCCTGAGGAGCATTGGGCTTCCTCACCCAAGACCAGCTACTCACACAAAATGCCATTTTCATGACATATTATAATTAGAGACCCTTAACTTGATGAAAGAGAGGCATTGAATCATTTCTACACACCTTGCTAGAGCCGAGAGATCAAAATGAGAGCAATCTCTCTTACTAAAAAATAAGAGCTGAGGTGCTACGGTGCCAACAAGGATGCTTTCAAATGGTTTCCATCTAAAAGTAATGGAATATTTTGTCATCACCTTCCATCATGTCAATTACACATGTCTTCATTCATTAAATTAAAAGATGGAAGAATATAAACATAATTAAATAAAAATAATAATTAATTGATGTGAATGATATGAGGATATATTTATTAAATAAATAAATTATAGATTTTATTTATTTTTAGAGGAATTTAAAGATAGAAACATCAAATTAAATAAATTATTGAATTTATTTAATTTTAGAGGAAATATTAGGGAATTAAATAAATTAAAATTATTTAATCAATGTAGATAGTGGAAACTAAAAATAATAATTAAATAATTAAAAATTATTTAATTATAGTGGTTGGAAGAAAATGATAAATTAATTAAATAATTAAAAAGTATTGAATTAGTGTGGATAAGAGGGAATGACAATTTAATTAAATAATTAAAAATGATTTAATCAATATTGTTGATGGAAAATGATGAAATAATATTAATGAAAAATTATTTAATTAAAGAGGAATGTTAGCTTATTTAAATAATAATAAAATATTTAATTAATAGGGATGAGTGGGTTAATAAGAGATGATAACAAGAAGTGATGATGATTTAGATGAAATGTGATAGTAATTTTTAGCTGTCTACACTTACTCTTTGTATTGTATTCATTGATTTTTGAAAAGTCTCTCCCTCTTTAACCCTTTTTTTCCTAAAAAATGGAAAATGGGTGGTTTTTCTTAGAATTGCTTGCTATTGAATTTCTTGGTGGGAGATTGAATTTCAAAGGGAAGAATGGAGATATGATTGGATTACATCTTAATTTTCTCCTCAATTGTGGAGGAAATTTAGTAATTTTAGGAGACCAAACTTGAAGTAATTCTCCTCATTTTCTCCATATTTTAAATTATTTGTTGGATTTTTTCCATGCTTCCCTTAAGGAAGTATATGGCATCCATTTAGAATAAATTACATTTATTCCATTTGAGAAATTTAATTATTTAAAAAAAATTACAAAAAATCTCCAATTTGTGCCCTTACCATGAAAATTTTCCCAAAATCTTTGAAATGTAAATTTTATGTGAAAAGATCTGGGTTGTGCATATTTGCAACCAAAGCGTATATTTAAAATTTAAAATTTTAAAATTTGAATTTTTAAGCATTCATCAATGGATTTATGGGATTTTTTATTATTTTGTTAATGTAAAATAACTTTAGAAGAAATGTAATTGGGAGTGATTTATGATGAATTTTAATGAGGGAAAAAATTATTCTTATTTATTTTTTATTTATAACATTTTGAGATATTTTTTATTTCCCAATTTTTTTATTAAAATTTGTGTCACACCCAAATAAAGAATTAACATGATGAACTTAGGATTTGAGGTGTAGGGTGTAGGAAAGGAGTGGGTCTTGATATCAATCATAGCAAAAAGGGGTTTAAGGATATGACAGGTGAGGATTTTCGTTAATAAGTGATAACTAATGACATTTGGTAAATGAAAATAACCAAGATAATGATGCATATGACATAGTCAGAGTGCTATTATAGGATCACTATGAGCATAGAAGGCATGCCCACTTAAGAAATTTTTGGACATCCTGTTTGGGTTCTTCACATAGGTGAATTGATTCATACTTGACTCCACTAAGCCATCCCTTTGATCTTTGCAATGATACTCCTTCTGTATATTATATGGGTTCTTTTTCCTTGATGTCATTGGACTTGGTGTCCAATGAGAGAGCCATCTTTGAGCACAATGTGATGCAAAGAGACCTTGAATGTACAAGTTTATCTCTATGATGTATGAGACCATGAGTTCATGTGATCACGTCCATGTGCTATGGTACCATGGTTGCACATGTTTATTTCATACTTTATTCTATATGTGATACTGTTGGTGATTATATTCCCTTGAGCATGTATATTTTTTATTTGATGATTATTTTGTTGGCTTGTAAAGTATTGGATGTGATCATTCTCAGTGGCCTGTTTTGAATTTGATTATTGATCATTCCTATTTCCATCTATGTCATTATTATATTATTTTTTTATGTCATGTGTATATATTGATTGGCATGTTTGCGAGTCATGCTTCTTATTTTTTGTGACTGATGTGCTAGTGCACAAGTGACTATCTCCTAGTATTGATTGCCATGTTTGCGAGCCATGGTCCTTATTTTGTGTGAGTGATGTGCTTGTGCCCAAGTGACTATCTCCTAGCATGGTGGGGTGGACCTAAAGGTACCACATGGTTTGGTACCATGGCTATCACCATTAAAGATAAAATTTCTTGGAGGATTCACCTTGGAGGAGCTTTAGATGGTGTGAAAGTGGAGGTTGTCTCCTTACCTTGAGTTCTTATTTTCATATTATGATGTATATATATTATTTAGGACCTTGAGTCCTCTTTTATAAATTTAATATTGGATTATGGAACCTCCAATTGGGTATCTGCAAGATCATCATGGAAAAAATAGGCCCTTAAGTGGCAAAAAATTTAGAAAAATCAGAGCTAGGAAACTTGACGTAATTTTTTTAATAATTTATCTATAATATTTCAAACATATGTAAGAATATAATTTCTATAAAATTGAATGCAGTTTCTAAAATACTAGGTTTATTTTTCTAAAAACAAAATCTATTTGGTGAAATTTTGAAATTTCAAAGCAGTAGTACTTAAATTTCAGGGAAAAAAGAAGTAGGTGTCTGTCTGACCACCCTAACCACATTAAAATGATAATATTTTTTTATAATATTTTAGTTATAAGTAGAGGACTCATGTCCTAATGTGATGTATATTTTTTTGTAATTTTTTTCCAAGTAAATAATTAATTATGATTTTTTTATTACAACTTTTAAAAAATATAAAAATACGTCTAACCACCTTAACTTGGTAAAAACTTCATGAAATTCAATTCTCTTTTTTTAATCCTCTAGTATAGCATAGAATGTGATTCATGTTTTGGATTCAAAAATGTCACACCGCTTGAAAGCTATAGATTTTTTCAATCACCTATCAATCAGGACTTTAGTCATAATTCAAAGAGAAAATGAATAATAATTATTTATTGAATTCAAAGTAAAGCATATTTTATATTGGTGGAAAGTTGAGAATCTCCTTTAAAAACCCTTTTTGTTTCATTAATTTTGAGTAAAAAAAAGGTCGTTAGCCACAAACCCTACAAATACCCATCATATTGCCACTTTTTGGCCCATCATTACCCTGCACATACCCAATTCCAAGTATGAGTAGTTGGTGCTTTCATTGATGTCAACAAGATTGTGTTGTCATTGATGCCTACTGTTGGATAAGATTATTGCAAGAGTATGAGAAGTTGATGTTATCCATACTTTGATTAGTTACATTATGTTGTGAATAGTAAAGCTACTAGTTTCAACCTCTAGTGTTGTTGTGATAGGCCTCTATGATCTATTATTGAGTTATTATGTTGCAGTTGGTTAAATTGTGTTGAGAAAGTGCTAAAGATGATGAGGACATGTCTCAAGTGCTTGGTTTCCAAGTGATTTTAAGAAAAATTGATAAAAAGACAAAACAATGAGTTACAAAGTTGTAGGTTGCAGTGTAGTGTTCTGGTGTTGCTTCACATTTCTTCTAGGTTGAAGATATTCCTATGCATTTTATATATGTTGATAAGAGGTGTCCAAAGGTGTTGTATTCAAGATTTCCAGTGTGCTAGATTACTATGTAGAAGAAGTTGTTTTCACTAGTGTGTGAACTCTATATTGTAGAGGTGTTTGGGAGAAATGTTTCTACTTTGCATTTCTCCATAGAATTATTTTAGTTCTTGTAGAACTGAAGGTGTGTTGATAGTGTTGGTATCTTACTACAATCGAGGTGGTTTGAGGTTTTCTTCTAAGGAAGTATGTTTCTTGAATTATAGTGTATGGTAGAGTTATTTGAGTGTACTAGATGTGTACATTCTTCAGACCGTGAAAGTTGTTATGAAGGATTTTTTTGGATTTTAGGGTGTTTATGGAATATTCTAGAGTGTTTTTAGATGATATTTATTTTTTGTGTAATGGATAGGTCAAAGGAAGCATGTACTTAAAATATTAATGGTGTTTATATGGATAACAACTGACCTTAGTGTTTACACTACTTGCAAAGTTGCTTCATCTTTTGTGAAAGTGTAGTGTGGCATGTAAGGATGGATTTAGGTCCTAGCTAAGGATTTTTGTGGTCTACCTTCATTCCTGTCTACTGTGGGAATTTTTTGGTGTTAACCTAGTTTAAATTTGTATGTTTGAGGTGCATAAATGACCTTGGAGAAATATTTTAAGGTTGAAGAAGGTATAAATATGAGTTGAGTTGTTGATGGTGAGGGAACCCCTCAAAAATTCTCTGGATTCCATTTTAAATTTTGCAAATACTTGGCTTGGATGCTCATTTTTTGGCTTAGGATTATTTTCCTTATCACTATTTTAGGGTTTATGTTACCTAAACCCATCATAATTAATCTATGAATCCAAAAACCATTCACCATTCTAATTTTGAATTGACCTGATGTCCCTAGTATCTGGTCCTTCAAGTTACCTATTATGTCATTGAAATCATTGTGTTCACTAACTCCCTAAGTTTAGGTTAGTTGGTCACCAAGTGCCTTTTCAACATTCACTTTTCCTATGGTCAGGCTTGATTTTTATACTTAACAACTTAAGTCTTAAGCCTTCATTCCTAAGGGTCAAGTTCTTGTTGGACTAGAAGTGGCCCCCTTTTTAAATTAACTTTTGTGGCATGTGAAAAATTAGGTTTTCACGCTAGTCATTCGATTGTTAAGGGTTGATCACCACTGTTCCCCATGCACCCATGTTGTCTTATTCCTTATTATTTTATTTGCACAGGTTGTCAGGATTTAGCCATGTGTTTCATGCATTAGCAAGCCACTTCTCCTTGGAAAAGATAGTTGGTGCCATTAGAAGAAGATCAACGAAAGTCATTAAGTAACGTGACCACATCTTGGCCACTCCTCACATGCTTGTGTTGGTTTATTTCATACTATTTTAAAACACACGAGTTAGCAGGTGATGGTCACGTGTCATGTCTGGTGGTCGGACCAATGTTTCTAAAAGGCCAATAGATGTAGCTTTGAGAAAGATCAATGATGGACACTGTAACACATGTTCTCATTAGGACCATTCATTGCATGCCCCTCCATTTTGTGCATTAAGGAGAGATAATCACATGGGCTAGCATATAGGGTGACATCTGTCACTTTTTATGGGACCTGTCAAGCTTTAAAGATGACCTATATTTTTGGAGAATAGAGATCAACAATTGAATGGTGGGTGACATGCATCAATCCTGACCACTCCCTGCCATCCTATGAGGGGCCCACTTGTGTCCCATGTTTTTTAGTAGGAAAGCGAGCAAGTGCCACATGAAATATTTTAAAGGCTTAGATGGATTCATATGGAGATAAGATGTTTTTGAAATATTGGCCAAGATTGTTCTAGGATAAAAATGATGCTAAATTAGAATTGATTCTTGGGTATGCATAAGAAATTTGGGAAATATTTTTTATGGTCAACAAATCTGTTAGGTGTTGGTACATGTGGGAAGGTGAAATTGAAATAAGGTAGAATACGAGCTGATATTTTGAAGTTAAATCATGATCACTCCCCAATTTATTATTGTGATGAATTGTAGATAAATTAATTCCAATGGGTGAGCAAGTAAATGTGACACAATAGGTTTGGTTAAATGCTAATCATGTGGTTAATGTGAAAACTAAGTGGATGTTTATCTCACTTGCATTTTCTGATTATGGAAATGTATCGAGCACATACATTTTATTTTTTCATAATTAATCAGATCCTAATTGATTATTCGTTGATTCACTTCAAGGTATGATTGACGTCTAAGGTTCAAAATTAGGGTAATTGATTGCTTGAGTCCTCACATAAGATTTCTTGGAAAATTAATGCAAACACTCTACAGTTGTTCAATTTAATGAAGAACACCTACTTGTTATTCTCACCATTTGATTGTTTATGATAATTAAGAGTTTGGGAATAAGTACGAATTCAAGCTTGTTATTTCTGAGTTGGGTGGTGTCTTTTTTCTAAGGAAATTTGATAATTTGTTAAGTAAGAAAATGGGTAAGGTAAGTGTGTCTGTCAGCCTGGTCTGAAGGTATAGGAGACTCAACCCTCTTGAGTCTCAAGGTGATTCTCCCTAGAGTGAGCAAGATATGTTTGAAATCACTATGACTCCAAAGAAGAAAGGAAGAGTTGTCAAGAAATTTGCACAAAGTGTTCTCAAATGTGCTTATCATGTGAGAAGCTAAATTATCTTAGAGGAATTGTTCAAGGGTAAGGAGAATTAAATTGATTGGCTTGATAGGGAAGTTTCGAGAAAGAATAAATATCATTGGGCTTATATGGGACATCATCATTCTCCCATTACAATCTTAGTTGATTCTTCTAACAGTGGAGATGAAACTGATTCAGGTTATCGCTAGTATCTCATGGCCATGACTAATTTGATTGATTCTAAGGATGGGGTGGTGATGGCTACTCCAATTTCAATAAGGACACTAAGTGGGCATACTTACTTTACTGCTAACAAGGCAAAGTAGCATCTCTATCCCTTTTTGAGATGGTTCTCATTTTTTGGTCCTTTGTGCTACATCATTGTGGTGTGCATCTTTGTTTATTTATGCCTTTAGTGTGGATGGTGACATTTCCCACTTTAGTGTGAACTTGCATGTTTTTGATGTTGTGATTGTGATTCTTTTTGAAGAATGGTGGGTCTTCTTTGCCTAATGGTTTTTTGGAGTTTTGATTTTTGCTTGCCTTTGTCCTACAAATGATTACTTGTAACTAATTGGGGAATATTTTCACATTCTATTGAAATTCATTTTGAAATGAAAGTGAAATGTAGTTGTAATTTAGACCAATGCTTGTTGCTCCCTTTTCTTATAAAAGGGATTTCAAGGCTTATTACAAAGGAGGTCAGTAGGTAGCTTTCTTTGAAGGGGCTATACATAGAGAAAAAAATGGATACTAAAATTTCTAGTAATATGTTTTTAGGGATAAATTTAGTCAACATGTATATGGTTTTATGATAATAATAATGGAAATACGTATAGCATAATAGTATAAAGTTTCTACATATTACTCTCCTATGTATATGTTATACCGACTATGAATAATAAAATCAATGGGTATCTTATTTGTCTCTGTTGATTTACAATGGATGTGTTGTTCTATTCTTGCTTATCATTTCAATGAATGTATGTAAATCCTTGAATATAATAGTGGGTTTGAAATAAATCATGTATGAGGATGCTCATAAGAAGGGAATTGTGGAAATGATAAGTGGGGATATTGTAATGCAATATTTTCAAGGCTTTGGGTATTGTAAAATATAAATTTTTTATCAAGTCATGTGGGTATTTGGTTTGACTCCATTCCAAGAATCTAGCATTGGTTTAGCAAAGTAATTATACTCCAGTTGTGGTAACCAATTCAACAACTGATCACAAAAATATAATCAACTTGTAAGACTCTTTCTAGGTGTGTGTGAATCTTAATGAAATATATTTTCTCTTGTTTAAGTTAGTCATTACCATGAAGGTCAGCCAAATATTTAGGGTATTGTGTCTATTAAACATTTAAGGAGAATTATCTATTTATTGTGTTTGATACCTAGACACACTGATATCTATAAACACAATATTTAGGATTACCCTCATGGGTTTCATAGAGCTTGAAGTGAAGAAGTGAATTCCTAAAAACCCTAACTTAAAGTGTTGGCCAATCCAAGTACCCTTACTAATAATTGAATTCTGACAAGTTCATAGGTATGTGGTAAAAATAAGTTTTTTTCTAGAAAAATAACCAACAAAAATGGTGACTCTACTAGGGACTATTTAAGAAAACCTTTGCAGTAGATCACTTTTCCTTGATAGAACTCCATGAATGTTCTAAAATAAAGTTCTCACTAAAAGTGTGTGGTGACTCTGAAGAAATTTGTGCTAGTGAAAATTGTTTGAGGAAAAGGAAGCTTAAAGTGAAATCAAATCGTGAAAGAAACTTCATATTGATTGAAGTTTGATCCTCTACAAAGAAGGTGGTGACTCTATGCAAAGAACATGACAAAGCATAATTCAGAATATCTGCAAATATATTTAGGTATTTTTCCCTATTTTGATTTGCAAGAAGAAATAAATTTATATGAAAGTTTTTTTTAAGAGATGTGGAAGAAATAATGTGTTCCCTATTAAGTGAATTGAGCACTAGCAAAGGGAATAGTAGAGGTTTTTTTATATACTTATGAGGTGCAATTTGTAGTATCTAAGTGGGTTCATAGTAGTATGCTTAAATCTGAAATTGGCCTTTTAAAAATATTTAAGGCAAAAGTATATTTGAAGTTGTGCATCTCTATAATCACAATGAGGTAGTTTCTCATTAACCATAAAGTAGTATTTGAATTATGAATAAAGATACAAGAGAAATGTATCAATTCCCATGTATTTCTTGGGAGAACGTCAAATAAAAGTATGTCGAGTATGCAATTCCTATCGTGCGCTCAAAAGAAGTTCTTTATTGAGAGATATGAGCCATTAAGTTTTGGAGGTATTAAAGGTTTCCCTAATAAGATTCCCAATGATATTAGAAAACTTTATTTATAGGGAAAAATTATAAGCTAGCTTCTAGACACCTAAATGCATTCATAGATTTGAAGGGTGATTTTGAGATAAATCATGAGGATGTTATCATGAAATTGTTTGCTCAGTCATTAAAAGAGGATGCTAGAGATTGGTACTCATATTTTCCAATATGTTCTATAACTTCATGGGATGATTTTAAAATAGCATTTGTGGAACAATTTGGTGAAACGATCGGTCCAAATGAGATAAGAAAAAGATTTAGGGAAATCTAACAAGATGAAGAAGAGTTGGTTCCTTCTTTTAATCTCATATTCATGAAAGAAGTAAAAGATATTCCAAAGTATTTAAGACCTAGTGATGCAAAGTGTTTGATTATATATCTTGGTGCTTTTGACAATAAAATGAGTTATTTGATAAGGGATAGGAAATCTACAACATTGCAATAGGCATATCATATTTTTTTATGGATATTGAAAACACTATGAAATACTCAATGATGAAGGGATATATGGCTACAAGTGTTTGTTGTCTAGGTACACATCATAAAGATGAGATAAATAAGGACAATCAATGTGATGACACTTTTGATGTCTCATTTTTTTCATTCTCACAACATATTGATCATGAACCAATTCAGAATAGACTTCAACAATATTCAAACAATGACCATGAGTTGTTAATTCAGAGGTTTTCCAACATAAAGAGATATAAGGAGGAATCACCATATAAGTTGTTAGTAAGGATTTTGGATTCCTTACTAGTGTATTGCAAAAAATGTATAGTTGACATTTTTATGCTCACTTCAGTCTTTCTTATGGACTTTGGCTTGATTTTTCCTAGATTTAGTGTTGTAATGTGGTCAACACATTCACATTAGCTTTGAACCCTTGAGAATGATTAAGAGTTATAGAATGTCTTGTAAAAGTGTTGTAACCCACTTTCACACTTTTCTAGTACCCTTTCATTATAATTCACTTAAATACCTATTTTTATCCCTTACCAAGTCTTATTTCAAAGTGTTGTAAAGAGTTGTAACAAACCATCACGCTTTTCTAGAATTTTCATCACTAAATCAACCGTTTCTCATGTTTAAATGGCCCCTTAAAGCACCTTACAACCCTACTTAAGTGTGTTTTTGAGGATATTCAGATTAGACCTTGTTTAATGCACTTTAATTTCCAAAACCCAATGAAATTTCCCTGGTGGGACCAACTCACCACCTAGGGTGACTTGGTCTCACTGGGCACAAAAATCAAAATAATTTTAATTTCTTCACAAGATTTTATTCTCTTACCCTTGAGGTTGGCCTGTGATGTGTTATTTTTGGGAAATAATGGAAAATCAACTATAAATAAAGGGTTTTCCCCTCATTTTTCATCTCCCAACTCATCCAACATTCAAGCATTCATTCACTTAATCATTCTCAAGCATTCAAAGCACTCTAAGCATTATCAAGTCTTCATTGGAGAACTTCATTGCATATCTTCAAATTTACACATCAAGGGTTTGGTAAGTTTATGAAATTACATGTTGTTTATTTATCATTCTTTTCTCATTTCATTTCATTTCATTTCATTTCATTTCATTTCATAGGGTTTGATTACCAAAGTGAGGTTTGACCATGGAAAACCCCTATACTCTAATGCTTAACCCTTTTTCCCTTCTTTGAATGTATGTTTGTAGGTCTTGTGTGTAGATTTGTCAAAGAGGAAAGTTTCAAAAATATTTTGAAATTTTATCAAAGTCATCAAAGTCAATAAAGCTTAATTGAAGCCTGGAGACCTCTTTCAACCCATTTTTTGTAGATTTAGGATTGGACATCTATCATAAACGGAAGTGCAAACTGAAAGCTACAAAATCCTGTCCTAAAGTTCTAGAAATTCCCAGGTGGACTAAGTCACCATCTGTGGTGAATTAGTCCCACTGTTAGGCTTGAAAATTAATTTTTACATTTTTGAGTACCCATTTGCAGTTTCTCATTCTAATAGATTTTCCCTGAAACTCGACTAAGTCGCTCAACTTGGCGTAAGTGTCATAGTCAACATTTCCAATCAACTCTATAGGATTCAAAAGCCTCTCTACATCAAAATTTAGGTTTTAGGTGCAACTCTCCAGTTCTATTCAATTTTGTCATTACTTACTTGCATTCTTAGGTGTTTTTGCATACAACACTGTGTTTTCCAGCACTTTGCACTCCTTAGGTTTAATATTAATAATCATATTTTATTTTTAGATTGCTACATTTAGACACCATATTTAGGAATATTTAATCCATCATTACATTATTCTTGAGTGTAGACATTAGCATTTTGGGCCAATTTCTCTCCGTTTAGGTGAAAAACCTAGAAGAGTTAGAGAACCCTTGGACACCCAAAATCATTCACATTTTGGTGAACATAAATTTTGAACATTTTTTTTTAATTTCAAATGAATTTACATCCTAGGTTTCACTTCCATCAACATTGCATTAGGTGTTTGGTGCAGAAGCACCTAATAGAGTTCATGCCTCCATGAGGCAACTTTCAATTTTTAGTTTAAGGCTAATGTCCTAATGATGTAATAAAGCCCAAGAGGAAAAATTTATGATGTTATGGGTCCTAGGGAGTCATTTAAATTTTATTTTTCAAATATTGCAAATTTTTCAAAACAATGTAAAAATTGTTAATGTATAAGTTGCGAAAAGGGCAAACAAAAGCGGCATATGAAGGATCATAGGGAGTTTTTAAGGTAGTTGAAGTAGTTTCTAATGTTGGGGAATTTGAAAATAATTTAAAAAGGCCATTTTCATTGTTGTAAAATATATTGGTGGGTTTTAGGATGAAAATAAATAAAAAATAACATTGTTCTATTATTATTTCAAGTGTTTTTCACTATTGTATGCCATAACATGACCATGTATGGACAAAAAACCCACTTCTCTTTGATTGGAGGTGAAATTATTTTGAATATAGTTTCTAATTCAATTGGTTTCATCCCATTTAATTGAGTTATGAAAAATATATGTTAAGTCCTTTACATGTAGCTTGAAATTTTGAACTATGGGCAACAAGCGCAAAAAATGCATAACTCTCATTTTAACTAGTAAAAACTCATAATTTTTGGTTTGGAGGTCTATTTTAATATGTTTTTTAATATTTTCCAATTTTCAAGAGTTGGAGTTAATGTTTTACAAGGTTTCAAGGAGGCCCTAAGTTGTCTCAGCCTTGATTTTTTCCATTTGAAGAGCATAGATGCTAGGGTTTTCAGAGAAGTAAGTGGAAACCTATGGGAGTCATTCAATAAAGTATGTTCAGCTCATAAATGAAGTGTTTGAAGTTTTGGATGATAGGTTTAAGTCCTAGAGTTAAGATATTCAATAAACCCCTATTGGAACTAGCCTAATTAGGCTTTCTTGCCACAAGACAATATTATTTTGAGAAAAACTTTACAAAGGAAACTATGTTACAAATTTGATATGTTTTATAACTCTAAAAGGCATGTCTAAAAATGTGAAAATAGTCATGAAAGTGTTGTGTGTCAAAAAAATATGATATGTTGTTCCTTAAGGGAAAACCTACAAGCCTAGAAGGCCATTGTGAGGTAATTGACCCTAAAGTTTTGTTCCTAAGCTATGGGGTGGTTGAATAGTGTTTGGTAGGTTATAAATTTTTTGGATGCATTTTCCAAGTTTGATAATGTTTAGAGTTAGCTGGTGTGGGTTGGAATCTTATTGTTGAAGATTGAGTAGTTGAAATTGCCTCAAAGGAAGAGTATTTTGTTTTCATGAACTTGATTTATGCCAAGTGCATGGATAGTTGAGTTGGTGAACCCTATTCTATACATCAATTGGTATTAGGTCTTAGAAGGTTTTGGCAAGAGAGTTTGGTATTTGTGTTTGTGTGTCTATGTAGGTTGAAGAGAGAACTTAGTTGCCAAAAGACTAGGTAGAGGAAAAGAGAAGAGACCTAGGTGAGGCAACGAAAAATTGGAAGAAAGATTAACGGGACTTGCTTGAAGAGAAGATGAATTTTTTGAGAAGATGTTTGTAGGCTGAGGATTCACAAAGGAAGAAGAAACAAGAAGAGATGAAGAGAAAAGAGGAAAAGACAAAGAAAATGAAGACGGATCAAGAGATTAGAGAATTGAGGCAAGCATTAGAGAAATTCAAAGTGATGAGAGAAAAAATTGAGGCTGAGATGGAATAATTGTGTAGAAAAACCACAAGTTGGAATTTAATAATTAAGAAGAGAAGAGTTGTATGGCCTATTCAAAGGCTGATACAAAAAAGAAGACACATGAAGGTATTAGAATCAAAAATGAAAATCAGAGAACCTTTGATAGAGGTAGGAGATGAGAAATCCAAGCAAGAAGAAGATTATGAAAAGAAAGAGAGGAAGATAGAGGCTGTAACCATCCCCAAAGATGAAGATGACATTGAAGCAAAGGTGAAGGATCATATTTTGGAGGGAAATGATGAATCCCTCACGAAGATACAAAATGAGTTGAAGATGAATGATGGTATTGTAGATACAATATATCACTTCATTGTTGTGTTAACACCTTTGATGAGGAACAAAAAAATGGTAAAGATGTAGTAGATGGAAGAAGGAAAAAGAGTTAAGACAAATATTGTAACACATTAGAGCATGAACAAGCAGATTCAATGAGACAAGACAAGGTGGAGACAAGTTGGCATAGACCAACTAAAGCCAAAAGTGAAGATGAAGAAAATGAGTAGCCGTTTCAAGGAGCAGAGCATACAAAGAGAAGCATTTAAAGATAGATACCAGTCATTACCCTCAATCCAAGAGGGACAATTCATTTGGCTAGGAGTATGGCATAGGAGCATCTGATAGAGTTCATGTCTCCATGAGGAAACTTTATATTTTTAGTTTAAGGTTGATGTAATAATGATGTAATAAGGCCAAAGAGGCCACATTTATTATTTTATGGGTCCTAGGGAGTCATTTTAAATTGATTTTTCAAATATTGCAAAAGTTTTCAAAATAATCTAAAAATTGTCAATGTAAAAGCTACAAAAAGTGCAAAAAGGGCAAACAAAAGAGGAATATGAAGGGTTATAGAGAGTTTAAAAGGTAGTGTAATCAAGGGAAAAATAGATTGTTAGATGATTAGATCAATAACATCAAAATTCAATGAAATAACGAAGCACAAAGGAATACAATGAAAATGAAAGGCAATTATATCACCAGATCTCTTCATTCTCCATGGTTCACCTTCGTTACACCTCTTAGCTTGCAATAAATAAAGATGCCCTCAGATTTGTGTATGAGCAACTATGACAAGAGACAAGACTAAAGCAAGTTTTGAAGGATTTAATTAAAATCTAAATGCCTATGCCTATGACAATGTCTAAGACTTTGATCAAACAATGACAATAATTGAAAATGAAAAGCTTTAAGTGTGCAAGCTAATAAATGCCTATAATACGTGCATAAATCTAAAATTTTAGCATGTGCATGTGTAATCGAAAAGTGAGAGGAAAATGCCATTTTATAGAAAATGTCATTTTGAGCGGACGGATGAGATTAATTGATGATGAGAACCTAAAATGAGAGGTCCAAATTAAATCTGAGAATCCCTAATTAGGGTTAGGGCAAATTCATTAATCGGATGGAGGTTATCCCACAATAATGGGTTACACTTTTTGGCCAAACTTGACACTGAAATCAACATTTTCAAAAAAAACTTCACTTTCTGACACCTATAGTAGGTGAACTATTAGGAATTTGAAAATGATGTAAACTAGTGATTTGTGAGATTTTTTCTGTAGATTTTAAATATATATTTTTTAAAAATTGGAATTAAATTTTTTTTTTGCTCCTTTGATAACTAGTTTTTAATAGTAAACAACATTTTTTAAAAGTGATGTGTACTTCGACACGCATAACTTTTTTTCTACAAAGGATAAAATTTTGATTCTTTTTAATTTAGGTTGCTAACACTGGTATCTATTGGTTTCATTTTGTTTCATAACGTTTTGTTGAATTTTTTTTTTAATTAAGTTTTGAAGTCAAAACATTTACAATTTAGACATAGGTGCACTTCGGCACGCATAACTTTTTTGGTATGTATTGAAATTCAATTTTTTTTTTTGTTAGAATGAGGACACCAATACCTAGGGCATATATATTTTTCAAATTTTTTTTTCTCAAATTTAATATTTTTCCACAATGATTTTTCACTAAACTTGATGTTCAGTGAAAAACCTATGTTCAGTAAAACTAAAAAATAAAATATAATATAAAAACAAAATATATTAAATTTATAGTTGTTGGAAAGCACGTTTCAATCTCTACAATCATCCAACTTGGTTTATCAAGTTGACTCCATTTGCACCTCCTTCCCAAGCTTCGATAGTCAAAAAAATGCATAAATTTTGAAATGGTGGAGGGGAAGGTGAAAAAAGGGGGTTCAAAGAAGGGGGTTCCCCCCTTCTAATGAAGGGGGTTCATTTGAACCCCCCTTATATGGTGCAAAATGGGGTTCATTAGAAGGGGGGAGGGTTCATTAGAAGGGGGGTTCATTAGAAGGGGGTGGTTCATTCGAACCCCCTTCATTAGAAGGGGTAAACCATTTTAAATTTTTTGATGAGAATTTCTAATTTTTCTTCGTTCAAAAAATTGTAACCCACTATTGTGGGTTTACCCATGGTCAAGAAAATGTCTCAGATAAACAGATCGACGGTGGAGAATAAATGAGGAAATTAATTAAAGAAATAAAGATTTTCAAAAAATTAAGAAGATAAGATTGCCTGATTTGCGAGATTCAAAAAATCAAGAAGATAAGATTTGGACTAAGATTAGATTTGGAAAATCAAGAATCTGCCCGATTGCTTAATTTTTGGAAGATTAGTTGCCAATTTGAATTAAATTAATTCAAATTATGGATTTTATGAGACAATAAATAATCTTTTTCAGATTATTTATCAAAATGGACTGACAGCTAAGATTGAGATGACATTTTAAATAATTTAATTTATTTAAAATGAGAGGAATATTAAATTGGCAATTAAATAATTAAATTTAATTATTTAATTTAGAAGATAAGATTAACTAATTAAATAAATTGATCAATTTATTTAATTAAGAGGATTAGTGACATATTAAATAAATAAATGTAATTCTTTTACTTAATAATCAGGAAGAATTAAATGCAGAAAGGGAAATTAAATAAATTTTAATAAATTAATTTAATTAAAGGAAGATTTAGATAGTTAATGACATATTTAATAAATAAATAAAATTTATTTATTTAATAATCATGAAGAATAAATGACATGAATTAATTAAATAATTATGAATTATTTAATCAATAGTCGAATGTGGACTAAGGACATAATTAAATGTCATAATTATGTTAGGACAAAAGTGGTAAAAATGAAGCTTGTAGGCCTAGGTCATTTTTAGGTGTCTACATTTTGCCCCTCTTTGTCATAATGTAGCATGTCGCATTGTGACAAAGAAAAATAAGTCAAAAATATGCCCCAGTGAAGGTATGGAGTATCATTGCCCCCTTGAAAAATTTTAAAATTTTGGGTCGGCGACAGAAAAATTTGCAAAGGGTCCCGATAAATCAATTTAATGACCAGAAAAACAACGGTGCAGTTGGTTTTAGATTCTTACATGTTTAAAGCACCTAACGAGGAAGTCAAAGGTGGTCAGATGAGCCTCTAGTATTGACCTTGTTTGAAAAATGTCATTTTGACCTTATAAATAGGTTGACAAAGGGGTAAAAGTCAATTCACTTTTACTATTTACCTTGCAAAATTCGAGAGTTCAGAGCGAAAGGCACAGCAGCGAGTATTGTTATTCTAATGTCAGAGCACCGCAGGGAGATCGTGAAGACCTTCAGGCGGCCAGAGGGCTCAAAGCCAGTGGTATGTACCTTTAACTCACTTTGTCATTTTATCATTTTGCACGCCAAATGGTAGTTTCTAGGATAGTCAATGTCTGCACCGCGACATATATGCGTTCGCATAAGCCCCAAATGCTTTTGCGTGCGACGCATTTGATACGTCGCGACGCAAGTGTAGAGACATATTAGGGCAGAACGGCCAGTCGCGCCACATTTGACAATTTATGCGATGCAATTGACTTACCATCTCGCAACGGACTGTTGTAACGCCGCAAGTGTCATATTTCAACGCACTTATTGTTTTCAATGCCGCAATTGTGTTTTTTCAATGCAACTGATTAAATGCGATGCATTCGTCAAAGTTCGCGATGCAAGCGCAAGAATGTGATGCATTTGAATTATTGAGACACATTTGATGTTCTGAACGACGCAGTTGACTTTTTGAGACACAATTGCTTGGTTGCAACGCATTGGCCTATATCCTAAATAAAACTTGTTTTGATGTTTGTGTGACTTTAGATGCTTTTGATAGTATTAAATTTTTTTTTCAATGTGTTTTAACAACTTGATTTGGTTTTTGCAGAGGTAGCTTGCCCCTATTTACACTCGTGAGAGCAGACCGACGACGTTTCGGTTTGCTGATCAGTTGGGCCTGCGAGAGCGGTGATGATTGATGCGACTGGGTTTATTCTATGCTGCGTTCATACCCACCATTCAGGTGAATAGGGGACTGTTGATGGTGTTGTACGAGTGGTGGCATTCCGAGACCTGTTCCTTCCACCTGCCGATGGGTGAGGCCACCATTACTTTGGAGGACATCTACCGGATTCTCTGAGTACCTATTCGAGGGGAGCGGATTTTCTATGATCCGCGGCATGGTGAGCAAACCTTCCATGCCTACTATCGAGATCAGGGTGCTAGACTGGGCATTCAGGGCTATGAGATCAGGTGGGAGTTCATGGCAGATCACTATGGTTGCTTCGATGCCTTCCTGGTGACTCTGATTGCTGGTATCCTGATTCTAGACCACCGAGGACATGGATTTCTGATTGGTTGGGGAGACATCCTAGTTGGTATGTGATGAGACAGGACTATTTTCGCTTGGGGTCCTTGCTTACTTGGGACACTCTACCATCAGCTACATGATGTTACCTACAGGGGAGGAGAGAGCATCTCCTGCGGGATGACATTGATGATGATCTGGGCCTGGGAGCACATTGCCATATTCCACCCTCCCATTGAGAGACCACAGCTGGGCGAGGGGATGCCCTATGCTTACTACTATGACGGTGCACTACAGTAGACACAGATGGGTGAGACCGGTTGGTGGCGTCATAGGATCGACACCATGGTGACATTCATCTGGAGGCTGTACAGAGATTGTGAGGCATGGGACGATGAGGATGAGCACCTCAGCTTCTGTAGATAGTATAGATATCTGATTGGCAGGACAGTGCAGACGTCATTGATCATTAAGATGTACCTCCCATAGTGTGTCCTTAGGCAGTTCGGGAGTAGCAAGATGTACCTGTGGGGATAACAGAGTACACTAGGTCTTCCAGAGAGTATGCATGGGGGCTAGCCATCCTAGTGGCATTTGCGACATAGCAGATTAACGGGCTAGTAGCCCAGGCATGGAGATGGAGAGGTGGAGCAGCTGATCCCGGGATGACGTCGGCTTATGATTTATGGTGGCAGGCATGCAGACCAGTTCCACTGACTGATCCTGACAGGCCAGTGCCAGTGGACAGACGGTCAGTTATTCCGCTGGTGCCACGAGCCAGGCGAGGTGGCAGAGGCAAAGATGGAGGCAAAGGGAAAGGTAGAGGTAGGGATGGAGATGGAGGGAGGGGTGGAGATGGAGGCAGAGATGGAGCCAGGGGTGGAGATGGAGGGAGGGGTGGAGATGGAGGCAAGGATGGAGATGGAGGTAGAGATGAAGGCAGGGGGAGATAATGGCAGAGACGGCCAGAGGCGGAGGCAAGATGGTCAAGCGTAGGGCCAGAGGGTGTGACAAGGCGTAGTGAGGGTAGCCTTAGATGCTATCCCTGAGGTCGATGAGGAGGGGAGAGGGAGGAGCATCCCAGACAGGAGGGAGAGGGTGAGGAGAGGCATGAGGAGGAGGCAGAGGTGGAGAGGCATGAGGAGGAGAGGCAGGAGGAGGTGGAGGTTAGAGGACAGGAGGATGTGGAGGTGGTAGGATAGGAAGAGGAGGTGGAGGTGGCATGACAGGAGGAGACAGAGGCTGATGATGATGATGAGGAGGACAATGCCATAGATGAGGCTGAGAGACTACTCCGATGGTAGATGGTAGAGGGGGAGGAGGAGATACCATCCACTTCAGGGTTTCCACTGGATGCCATAGCAGATCAGAGGGTGGTTGACCTACAGCGGAGACTGGATGAGAGCACAGCACAGGTCAGATCATTACAGTCAGCACTGGAGGTAGCCCATGTAGAGCGGGATTAGGCAGTGATCCGCTAGCAGGATGTGGCCCAGTGGTGTACAGAGTTTGCAGCATTATGCACAGGACCCATGGGGGATATGGCCCAGGAGTTGGCAAGGGTAAGCATGAGACTAGGTCAGTACAGGACTCTATACGAGCAGGCAGTGCCACCAGAGCGACGGGATCCTACCCTATCCCGATCACAGACAAGGATAGGTAGTGGACATAGGTCAGGTAGTGGCAGTGGTACCATGAGCCATACTAGTGTCAGAGGGTCTACCTCAATAGGGCACACTTCAGGGCACATGTCCCATCATTCTTGCAAGCACACTCTAGGTCACAGCCATGGGTCAACTGGTTCAGTGCAGAGGTCAGGACAGGTACAGCCACCAGTGACAAATCCATCCCCCTCTCAGAGTCCAGCAGCAGTGACCTCACAGGTGTTTGCTACTGCCCAGATGATACCTTCATTCACAGTTCCATCAGTTTCACAGACAGAGGCTGCTACAGGACCACCTATTGTTTCAGCACCTGTGGCAGAGTTGCAGCCGCCACATTCTTCGCCTCAAGGGGATGATGAGAGCCTACCCTAGGGGCATACTTGTATTATGACACACTATGTATATTATTTGAGCCTTCGAGCTCCATTTTTGGGATATCCTATGACTTTATCCTGTGACATTGTACATTTTTGAGATGATAGTATATGATGATGCAGTTTTGATGCGGCCTACATGTGTTATGTGATGCTCTTTGCTTTATGTATTATGACATGTATGATGTATGATTTGTGATGTATCATGTATGTGATATGATGCCTATTTGTGAGTTTTATGCCATGATGATGCAATGTTTATTTATATAATTATGTTAATGATGTGCATGATGTATGTAGTAAAAGATGCAATGTTGATGATTATGTTAATGCAATGCTTGTGATTATGTATATGATTTAATGCCCTAGATGATGTATGTATGGACCTAATGCAATGTATATGATTATGTATGCACTTATATTTTTGGATGTCACAGGATATCATCATGGGATGGACGAGAGAAGATGATCAGACCAAAGAGGAGAATACATGAGACTGACAGAAATGCATGATAATTCTTAGACCAAATCCTTCAAAACTTTACTGTAGGACTTTTAATATTTATTGCTCTTAATCATCATTGGGCAGACTATTGTAATGGCCAAGAAGCACCATGATATGACATAGATCAAGGTGTGCAAGGTTGTACCATCACGTAAGACAAACAGTCACAGACAAGGATGATCATGACTCATACTAGGAGCATGCTTGCCCCAGTCTTTTTGCCATAATCAACCACATGCATAAAAAGGACAAGGACAAATCATTGAACATCGCGGCTTCTCTAAATCCTATTTCTAGGACATCCTTGAGAAACTAGTAGCATGACTGTTAAACTACAAAAAGAAAGAGTCCTTACGATGATATGTTGTTTTTCTAGATCCCAAAATTAGGACCTCACTGAGAAACTAGTAGTCATGCATGTCAATTGACATGATACGTTGCTGCTTCTCTAAATCCTGCTTAGTGGGATCTCGCTGAAAAACTAATATCATAATAAAAATGAAAAGACAATTGTCAAGTGTTTTTCAAGTGCATCTGGATATCCACTGTTCTGATGCCAAGATGCCATGTTTGATAATGTCGAGATGTCGAAATGTTTAAAGTTTTGATGACCTTTCTTGAAAATGTCAAGAATTGGTGAATTTAGGAAGGACACATCCTGAATGATGCTGATGTCGAGAGGACTTGATCCCTAATGGTCGTAAGGGGTCCCTCAAAATAATGACGATGCTTAGGAAGGACACATCCTGAGGCATAAATGATAGAGTTGGTTCTTCAGAAGGACACATCTGAAGAATACTGGTGTCATGAAGAGTGATCTTTAGATATGAAGAGGATCACTCAAAATGTCAAATGACGATGATGACGCCTAGGAAGGACACATCCTAAGGCGTAAATGACATAGGTTATCGTTCAGAAGGACTCATCTGAAGACTAACCGAAATTTGATAGTTTGACCGATTTATGATGATTTGACTTGCTTTGACCAATTTTGACTTGTGTTTGACTATATGGTGATATTGCCTTGATGATATGAGTGACGTGCCGATGAGATTGTCATGTTGAATAAATAATTGTTTTACTTTGTTTTAGGAGTTTGCCCATGTGGAAATTGATTGAAGATTTTTGACGTGTGTGCCAGTGTAGTGCCATGAACCCTAATGGACTGACCTAGTGCGGCCTTGGGGGCTCATCAACAGATGGCCTTGCCTACGTCATACACTCAGAGACCTCATAGTTCGACACGACCAATGACTTTGTCTTGATGACCAAAGATTGCATCATAATTTTATTTTGAAAAACTTAAAAGGACTGACCTAATGTCTTGGGGACTCAACATGTGAGTCTTGCCTACGTAGCAAGTGCGCAGAGACAACATAGTTAGACAATGACAAAGACTGATTGATATGACTGACTTTGACAAGAGATGACAATGTGTTTGCACTTTTCGAGCAGTCTGATGTTTTTGTTTGTGGTTTTCTTCAGGACGTTTTATGATTTTTAGGTCTTTTTTCAGGACATTTTGTGATGTTTTTTGGTCTTTTTGTCAGGACTTTTTATGATGTTTTTGTCTTTTTCAGGACTTTTTGTGATGTTTTTGTCTTTTTTCAAGACTTTTTATGATGTTTTTTGTCTTTTTTCAGGACTTTTTATGATGTTTTTGGTCCTTTTTCAGGACTTTTTATGATGTTTTTTTCTTGTCTTTTTTTTCAGGACTTTTTATGATATTTTTATCTTTTTTTAGGACTTTTCATGATGTTTTTGTCTTTTTTCAGGACTTTTTACCAATGTTTTTGTCTTTTCTCAGGACTTTTTTCCAATGTTTTTATCTTTTTTTAGAACTTTTTGCCAATTACCAAGATCATGTGTGACATCCACTACAGTTTCATGATAAAGATTTTGCCCCTAGTCAGGTCCAAGATTTAGTCATTTGCAGGGAATATGGATGGGATGCTGCTGGTTTACAAGATGGACAGTCGTCAGAACTTGATGTCAATCATTTATCTACTATGACAGGTAGGATAGGATGTGGTGACGATTTGTGGAATAATGGCAAAAATACCCTTCATCCTAGGCCAAGTTAGACAAAGTGACAGTAGATGGCAGAGCAATGATTGATTACGCATGGCGCCTGTTTGCCAGGTTTTCACTATTAAACAAATCATTTTTCTCTTTACTATTTTCTTGACTTTTTGATTTTTTTGGTGTCATGAAGATGCCTGTTTGCCAGGTTTTCATCAGGGTGACTATTTTTTTATTTTTATTTTTTGTATTTTATGGTTTGCAACTCCATCATCTGATGCTATGCATAGAAACTTCAGAGATGTAAACTGTTGATGGGCTCTGTCAATTGTTCTCCATCTGGAGTTGCCAGTTGATATGCTCTAGAACCAAAAGAAGATATGATAATGTATGGACCTAGCTAGTTTGGTTCAAATTTTCCTAGCTTTTCTCTATCTGCTTGGTTCTTGGGGTTCTGCATGAGAACTAGGTCGCCAATGTCAAACTTTCTGACTATAACCTTTTTATTGTAGCTACAACAAAGACGGTTCTGATATGCTTGGAGATGGTTCAGTGAATTTTGTCTTCTTTCTTCCAACATTTCTAGCTCATGCAAGCGTGATTGTCGATACTCCTCTTCATTAGTTAGACCCTTTAGAGAGACTCGTAGCGAAGGAATTTTGACCTCAATGGGTAAGATGGCCTTAGTGCCAAAGACTAGAGCAAATGGCATGGCCCCTGTAGGCATACGAATGCTAGTTCGGTAAGCCCACAGAGCAGGGTTGAGTTGTATGTGCTAGTCATGACCAGCATCATTGACAGTCTTTTTGAGAATTTTGATAATGGTTTTATTGGACGCCTCAGCTTGGCTATTTCCTTGTGGGTAGTATGGAGATGAAAAGTGGTGTTGGATATGAAATTGCTCACATAACTCACGTACATCTTGGTTTTTAAACGGATGTCCGTTGTCAGTGATGATGGATTGCGAAAGGCCATACTAGCAAATGATGTAATTAAGGATAAACTTTGATATTTGTTTGCCAGTAATATATGTCAATGGGATGGCTTTAATCCACTTTGTGAAATAATCAGTGGCGGTAATAATGAATTTATGGCCGTTGGATGAGGTTGGATGAATCTTACCCACGAGGTCGAGTCCCCATTGAGTGAAGGGCCAAGGAGAAGTGATCGGCCGAAGTTCTTGTGCTGGAGCATGGACCAAATCACTGTGAATTTGACATTTGTGACAAGTCCTAACATATTCAATTGCATCTTTTTCCATTGTCGGCCAATAATATCCAAGTCTCATTACCTTCTTAGCCAGAATAGGACCACTCAAATGAGATCTGCATATACCGTCGTGCACTTCTCATAAGGTTGTACATGCTTCGTCAGTGTCAAGACATCTAAGGAGGGTATCGTCGAAACTACGGCGGTAAAGGGTGTCACTGATAATGGCATACCTTGCAGATTTCCTAATGAAGGACTTCCTTTGGTTATTAGACAGGTTCAGTGGAAAGGTTTGAGACTTTAGGTAGTCGTAAATGTCCTAATACCAGGGAGAGTTGGGACCAACAAGTTCGCAAACCATTTCTGATTCTGGGATATCATATGCCGGTATCAAGAGATATTCTACTAAGAACTCAAATTGTGACACATTTTTAGGGATGTCCAAGAGAGAACTAATAGTAGCCATTGCATCAGCCACCTTATTCTGTGCTCTGGGGATTTGTTCAAAAGAAATCAATTGGAAGTATGTTAGGAAACTGTCCACCATCCTCTTGTAGGGAAGTAACTTCTCATCTTTTGTTTCATAGTCATCATTCACTTGGTTGATAATGAGCTGAGAATCCCTGAATACAAGCAACGTCTGAATTTTCCATTTGATTGCCAACTTGAGACCTATGACTAGTGCTTCATATTCGGCAATGTTATTTGTACAAGGGAAAGCGATCCTGAATGACTTGGGAATTGAATCCCCCTATGGTGTGATAAACAAAATTCCAGTGCCTGAGCCATGACCAATATGAGACCCATCAAAATATAGCTTCCATGGTGCCGCCAGTTCAGCATGAAAAATGGACTCATTAGGAAAATCAGTTACTAGTGGATGAGTGGCTTGGATTGGTGCATCTGCCAGCTAATCTACTATTACGTGCCCTTTTATTGCCTTACACTCAACATATTGTATGTCATACTCGCTTAGTATCATGACCCATTTTTCCAGCTGACCTGTTAATGCCGCTCGACTTAAGAGATATTTTAGTGGATCAATCTTGGTGATTAGCTGTGTCTAATGATTGAGAATATAGTGTCGTAGTTTTTCAGACGCAAAGACAACAGCGAGGCATGCATGTTCAATGTATGTGTAGTTCAACTCATACCCTATCAGTGTGTGACTGATGTAATAGATTGCTCTTTCTTTTCCTTCATGATCATTTTGGGCTAGTAATGCCCCTAGTGCTAAACTAGTAGTCGAGATGTATAGAATTAATGGCTTTCCATGAATAGGAGGCATGAGGACTGGTGTTGACAGTAGGTAATCTTTGATTTGCTAGAAGGCCTCTTGACATTTATCCATCCATACAAAGGGGATACCCTTGCGCAACAGATACTGAAATGGATGACACTTATCTGCCAATTGGGCTATGAAACACTGGATAGATTGTACTTTGCCCTGTAGAGTTCTGAGTTCACTGATTCCTTTGGGCAGAGGCATGTTTATGATTGCTTTGACCTTTGCCGGATCTACCTCTATGCCTCTTTGGGAAACTATGTACCCCAAGAGTTTACCTGATGTGACCCCAAAAACACACTTCTTAGGGTTTAATCAAACTTTGTACTCTTCCAGTCTCTTGAAAATTGTGTCGAGTACCTTCAAATGATCTTTCGTTGTTGCTGATTTGGCCAAGAGGTCATCTACATAATCCTCCATTATTTTGTGCATCATGTCATGGAAGATTGTGGTCATAGCCCTTTGATATGTGGCACCTCATTTTTGAGACCAAAGGGCATGATGTCCCAATAGTATGTACCCCATGGGCAAGTAAATGTCATTTTGTGTTGATCCTCAGGAGCAATGCAGATTTGATTATATCCAGAGAAACCATCCATGAGGGACAGCATCTCATATCCTGCAGTTAGGTCAACTATGATGTCAATGTTGGGCAAAGGAAAGTTGTCCTTTGGACATGCTTTATTTAGATCCGAAAGTCTGTACATACACAAATCAGCCCATTTGGCTTTGTCACCGGCACAAAGTTGGAAATCCATTTAGTGTAATCTATAGACCTTATGAATTTGGCATCCAGTAATTTCTTTAACTCGGCCTTGACCAATAGAGCAACTTGCAGGTGCATTTTGCACAACTTCTGCTTGACTGGTTTAGCATTGGGTAATAGTGGCAAATGATGCAGAACCAGTTTGGGGTCCAACCATGGCATGTCAGCATAGGACCATGCAAAGTTTATTTTTTGTTCTGCAAAGAATTTATGAAATTTTGGTTTCTCTTCGTTAGTCAATGATGCAGCAAATAGAACCATCTTGGGGTCTTCTGCAGTTGAAATGTTATCCTCTATTGTGTCCTCAATAAGCATGGCTGATTTCTCTTATTGCACGGGGAGAAAGTCTAGTCCTCCATCTTTGGGCGCCTCAGAGAGGTTTTCACCCGCAGATACATCCTTTATTTTTACTATTTTATCGTCAAGAGGTGCCTTTCAGTTTTCACCTAGAGATGTTTTTATTTTTTATTTTATTTTTACTTTTGCGACTAGAGGACTGAACAGTCTCACCGAAGTATGCGGTGCAGTCTAAATCAATGGCGAATCTAGATTTGTGGTGCCCACTAGGTATGCCTTCTTGTAATCCCATGAATTCGGCAATTGCCTCATCATTCTAAAATGTGTCCAGAACTGGCAGTCCTTGTTGGTCCCAATCGACTAGTTCAGGGTAAACTAAAGAAATGCCATCGTCAAGGCTAGTGAATTGGGGTGAGGATGCAGACAACATGCAGATGGATTCAGTGATGTTATAGATGAGGTTATCATCATCCAACTTGACATCAGACTCTATCCAATATTCTCCTTCATTAGTGTCATATTCGTTATCAAAATAAGGAGTAAAGGTTGTAGAGCCCTAGTTGTCAATGTCGTCTAATACCTCAGATAGGTTGGACTGAGGGGGTTTAGACACTAGGTGTTGTATGTCATGGGAAGTGGTAGTGGGACTTTGACTATTTGGTGCTTGTTCAATTTTGAATGTTTTCCAAAATCATTGTTCAGAGGTTAGTTCCCCTAGTTCGACAAACAAATCATCAAGACAACAGTCACTTAGGGATCTTTCTGAGCCAAATTCCCACTCATGGGAGTCTGTTTCGGTGAGGGTTTCCCTAGTAGTCTCGACACTGTCAGAAGCATGTACTTGCTCATTTGAAAGTCTAGAGGTATGTCGATCATCATTGTCGAGTGATCCAAACCCTAATCCAAGGTACTTTTGAATTTGAAAAGGTTCTATGGGTTCCCTTCGACCAGTTTTATTTTTTCCAAGGCCACTAGTACCATCATAGCCTTTAGCCTTCATGATGTTGTAACCTTTGCCATATCTTTGAACTGGTAATGGGGGTAGTGTGACAGTATCCTTATAGATCCATCCTGTGATGTCAACAAGGTCTTCCTCACTCATGTCTCCCCACTTGATAAAAACTATATTCGGTGGAACTTTGAAGGTTTCCTGAGGTTCCATTATGAAACATGGCCGACCATAGTCCTTGGGAGACCTGGGCATTGTTGTTATGATGTATGATGTGTGTAGTTTGAATTCTCTGCAGCCAAGGTCCTGGATTTTGACAGTGGATTCAGTCTTAGGGTTAGTGGAGGGTGGTGGAATGGCGGAAGACATGGATGGAGCAGATGTGGAAGATGACGTGAGTGTGGAAGGGTCGATATACTTGGGTGACGAGGAGCCAGGTGCTTCTCAGTTAATAGGTACCCATTTTTTGGAGATACCCCTTAAGTTGGTACAGTATTGGAAAGGGTCGGGGTCTCCGTATATGGTTACTTCTGTGCCGTCAAATGGAAACTTGAGGCATTGGTGGTATGTGGATGGGATAGCTTTTAAGGCATGAATCCATGGATAGCCTAACAATATGTTATATGGTAGTTCCAAATCCAAGACCTGGCAGGTTGTGTCCACAATGACCGGTCCCACTCTGATAGGAAGAGAGATAACGTCGGGTTCACCAATGTAATCAAGGGAAAAATAGATTGTTAGATGATTAGATCAATAACATCAAAATCCAATGAAATAATGAAGCACAAAGGAATACAATGAAAATGAAAGGCAATTATATCACCAGATCTCTTCATTCTCCATGGTTCACCTTCGTTACTCCTCCTAGCTTGCAGTAAATAAAGATGCCCTCAGATTTGTGTATGAGCAACTATGACAAGAGACAAGACTAAAGCAAGTTTCGAAGGATTTAATTAAAATCTAAATGCCTATGCCTATGACAATGTCTAAGACTTTGATCAAACAATGACAATAATTGAAAATGAAAAGCTTTAAGTGTGCAAGCTAATAAATTCCTATAATACGTGCGTAAATCTAAAATTTTAGCATGTGCGTGTGTAATCAAAAAGTGAGAGGAAAATGCCATTTTATAGAAAATGTCATTTTGAGTGGATAGACGAGATTAATTGATGAAGAGAACCTAAAATGAGAGGTCCAGATTAAATCTGAGAATCCCTAATTAGGGTTAGGGCAAATTCATTAATCGGACGGTCAAGAAAATGTCTCAGATAAATAGATCGACGGTGGAGAATAAATGAGGAAATTAATTAAAGAAATAAAGATTTTTGAAAAATCAAGAAGAAAAGATTTCCTGATTTGCGAGATTCGAAAAATCAAGAAGATAAGATTTGGACTGAAGATTAGATTTGGAAAATCAAGAATCTACCCGATTGCTTGATTTTTGGAAGATTAGTTGCCAATTTGAATTAAATTAATTCAAATTATGGATTTTATGAGACAATAAATAATCTTTTTCAGATTATTTACCAAAATGGATTGACAGCTAAGATTGAGATGACATTTTAAATAATTTAATTTATTTAAAATGAGAGGAAAATTAAATTGGCAATTAAATAATTAAAGTTAATTATTTAATTTAGAAGATAAGATTAACTAATTAAATAAATTAATCAATTTATTTAATTAAGAGGATTAGTGAGATATTAAATAAATAAATGTAATTCATTTACTTAATAATAGGAAGAATTAAATGCAGAAAGGGAAATTAAATAAATTAATAAATTTATTTAATTAAAGGAAGATTTAGACAGTTAATGACGTATTTAATAAATAAATAAAATTTATTTATTTAATAATCATGAAGAATAAATGACATGAATTAATTAAATAATTATGAATTATTTAATCAATAGTCGAATGTGGACCAAGGACATAATTAAATGTCATAATTATGTTAGGACGAAAGTGGTAAAAATGAAGCTTGTAGGCCTAGGTCATTTTTAGGTGTCTACAGGTAGTTTAAGTAGTTTCTCATGTTGGGTAAGTTGTAAAGCCTTTAAAAAGGCAAATTTCATCATTGTAAAGTAGATTGGTGGGTTTGAGGATGAAAATGAATAAAAAATAACACTGTTTTATTATCATTCCAAGGGGTTTTCACTATTACAGGCCATTGTACAACCATGTATGAATAGAAAACCCACTTCTTGTTGATTGGAGGTGAAATTCTTCTGAATCTAGTTTCTAATTCAATTGGTTTCATCCCATTTCATTGAATTATGCAAAAGATATGTTAATTCCTTTACATGTAGCTTGAAATTCTAAACTAGGGACACCAAGCACAAAAAAAATCATAACTCTCATTTTAACTAGTAAAAAATCAAAATTTTTGGTTTGGAGGTCTATTTAATATGTTCTTTAAGATTTTCCTATTTTTAGGAGTTGGGGGTAATGTTTGACAAGGTTTCAAGGAGGCCCTATAATGTCTTAGCCTTGATTTTTTCCATTTAAACAATATAGATGCAAGGGTTTTGAGAAAAAAACAAGTGGAAACCCATGGGTGTCAATTGATAAAGTATGCAAAATTCATAAAATGAAGTTTTTGAAGTTTTGGATGATAGGTTTAAGCTCTAGAGTTAACAGATTCAATAAACAAGCCTATTGGCCTTCTTTCCACGAGATAGTCTTACTTTGAGCAAAAATTTACAAAGGAACATATGTTACAAATTTGATATGTTTTGTAGCTCTAAAAAGGGTATCTAAAAATGTGAAAATATTCCCAAAAGTGTTGTGTGTCAAAAATATATGATATGTTGTTCCTTATAGGAAAACCTACAAGCCTAGAAGGCCCTTGTGAGGTAATTGACCCTAAAGCATTGTCCCTAAGCTATTGGGTGGTTGAACAGTGTTTGGTAGGTTGTTATAAATATTTTGGATGCATTTTCCAAGTTTGGTAAGGTTTAGAGTTATTTGGTGTGGGTTGGAATCTTATTGCTCAAGAATGAGTAGTTTAAATTGCCTCAAAGGAAGAGTATTTTGTTTTCATGAACCTGATTTATGCCAAGTGCATGGCTAGTTGAGGTGGTGAACCCTATGCTTTACATCAGTGTTGCACTGTTTAAATTGCATCCTAGGGTTTTAAAAATTGCATTAGTGAAAAGCTCATATAGCTTTCATTTTTGCATCATATTTCATTGAAAACAACAAAACTTCTACATTTTCATACTATAGTTGCATCTATGCATCTAGTAGACATCAAATTGCTTTCAAGCATGTGACACAACAACTGAACATAACATTTATCAACTTTTAGAACAAAGTCCAAAAGATGAAAACATAATAGGGTTAGGATATCAAGATCCCCCTCATGACATAAAGCCTCCTTTAGAATATTGGAGACTTTGTGATGATGGCACGGTGATCTTTGATTCCCCCCAATCTGAATGTCCTTCTTCCTCATGAACAACCCTTACATGATACCAATGAAAAGGATGTTAGGATCCCCTTGGGTCCTCTTCCTCCTTCAATCCATGAAAAGGGTGAATCTAGTAAATGCAAACAACCTTACAAGTTGAAAAAACTAAAGTTTCCTCTCCATCCACCACCTGAATGTGAAAGGAAATTGCAAATCCTTCTAAACAAAAAAATCATTTTATTACTACCTATGAATAGGCTGTTAATTTATCCTAAAGATGCTAATGTTCCACATTGTGCATATCATCGTGTTCTAGGATGTAGAAGCAATGAGTGTCACCAATCGAAATAAATACTAAGCAATTATCATTTTGATGGCGATAATTGCTATCCAATAAATCCATAAACCATTATCAATTCACCTCATCATGCAATAATTGTAGAATCTTCAATTCTCACTATTGCATGACCTTTCCCATCATCTATCTTGGCTGATTCTTTCCTTGCACTCAGTGGGGGAAAGAAGTAGATAGCCTTGTCCTAGTAATGCATTTTTCATTGTACCTTAGCTTCATTATTCACCTTCCACTTATACCAATTGAGATTGGAAGGTAGATGACTTGCTTGATGGCTGACTTGCATTTGCATTACTAGTATTTTTATTTTCTTTTATATGTGTGTATCGTGTTCCCCCATAACATGACGTTTGATGTTCTCCTCTCTTTGTAACATTCCTCTATGTGTACCTTCATTCTTCTATGTGTCGTACATTTCTTTTTCCTTTCAATTTTGTTTTCTATTTTCCTTTTGGGGATGACACAGAGCATTGAGATACCCTATGTCTCTTCCATGTTGACCCAAAAGGTCTTCCCATTTTCTTTTTCGCTTTCACTTGTGTTTTCCTTTTGGGGATGATGCAAGGCATTAACACTGCAATGTCTCTCTCATGTTGATCAAAAATATTTTTCATTCTCTTTCACCTTGTCATTTTCTTTTGCTTGTTTTTTCCTTTTGGGGATGATGCAAAGCATTGAGATAGTAATGTCTCTTCCAAATTGACCCAAAATAGATCTTTTCTTTCTTTCTTTTTGCTCTCTTTGTGTCATTCTTCTTGTTCTATGTGTATTTGGGTAATGATGATAGTTTCAAGATCTTTAATAAAACATTGCAACAATGAACATACTAACCCCAAATCCATAGATCACTTATGTGTTTGGTGTGTTCCTTTTTGTGGGAAACTCCTCTTTTTGTTGTTCCTTTTTCATGACATAGCCTTACTCAAAAATGTATGACCTGGAATAGAGGTTTTCCAAGTTGGATCACAAGTCATGTTTTTGTTTGCATTTTTCCTTCGCTACTTTAAAGTAATTTCTCATAGAACAATGTGTAGCAATTTCTTTAATGTGGGGGCATACATTAGCATAATTCATTTTGCATTTTTCTTTCTTCTTGGTTCTTAGTGCAACCTTGTTACTTTATATGATGTGTTTGTCACTTTATGGATGACATTGGGTGTGATGTATTTCATGAGCATGATCTATCTTAGCATATTGTATTCCTATTGGTGGCTTGATGTGATACATTGCATCCCCTAAGTTGTAAATTTTCTATTCTTTGATTGGTCCTCTCTGGGAGAAATTAGACACAATGTTCCCTAAGTTGTAGAACTTGCATGAATTTAACAACACTCCTTTGAACATTCTTTTTCATGTTGCATTTTTCATTTACATGGCCACCTTGCATAGCACAACTTGCATGTTTGTAGTGCCATCATATTTTTTCATGAGTTCTAAGCATACAAATCTTTGATTGTCTCATGAAGCACTAAACAACATTGTCCTTTGTGGTTCCTTATTAAAGTTAAAACAAGGTATAATTTTAGTATGGTTGAGTGGGAAGCCCATTCTGAGGAATAACTTTTCCCCATAGCCACCTTGTGGATTTCTCACCCCCCGAACAACTAGAAGTTTTATGGCCCTAAAATGAGTATGTTGATTTCTCACCCCGCAGTTAACCAGAAGTTCTATGGCCCCAGAGTGAGTATGTTGTGGATTTCTCACCCTGTGGACAACCAAAAGTTTTGTGGCCCCAGAGTGAGTATACTCAGGCCTCTCACTTGACAGAAAACAATGTGTTCCATCACCCTAGAGTGAGTACAAATTTCTTGTTTCAAAAAAAGATCATATATTTGATCCATAATGACCTGGAGAAATGATCAAAGCTTTATTTCATTATTTCCATGTGTGTTCCTTTGTGTTTATGTTTGGTTTTCCACCGGATCATGATCCTGGGGGCTTGATCATCCCTCTTTATTATTGTTGTTTCATCTTACTAGCATGAGTTCATTTGGATCCCTCTCGATGTGCATGTTGGGCTACTTTAGTGTGTGCTTGAAGCAAGTCCATCCTCACACTAAAGTGGGGGCTTAATGTGTCACCAAAAAATGTATAGTTGACATTTTTGTGCTCACTTGATTCTTTCTTATGGACTTTGGCTTGAGTTTTCCTACATTTAATGTTGTAATGTGGTTAACACATTCACATTAATTCTTGGACCCTTGAGAATCATTAAGACTTCTAGGATGTCTTGTAAAAGTGTTGTGAAGTTTTGTAAGCCACTTTCACACTTTTCTAGGACCCTTTCATTATAATTCACTTAAATACCTCTTTTTATCACTTACTAAGTCTTATTTCAAATTGTTGCAAAGAGTTGTAACAAACTATCACACTTTTCTAAACTTGTCATCACTAAATCAACCCTTTCTCATGTTTAAATGACCCCTTAATGCACTTTTCAGCCCTACTTAAGTATATTTTTGAGGATATTCCTGTTAGACCTTATTTAATGCATTTTAATTTCCAAAACCCAGTGAAATTTCCCTGGTGGGACTAAGTCGCCACCTAGGGTGACTTGGTCCCACTAGGCACAAAAATAAAATAATTTTAATTTCTTGGTGGGATTTTATTCTCTTACCCTTGAGGTTAGCCTATGATGTGTTATTTTCAAGAAATAATAGAAAATCAAGTATAAATAAAGGGTTTTCCCCTCATTTTGCATATCCTAATTCATCCAACATTCAAGCATTCATTCACTTAATCATTCTAAAGAATTCAAGCACTCTAAGCATCATCAAGTCATCCATTGGAGCACTTCATTGCATATCTTTAGATTTACACATGAAGGGTTTGGTAAGTTTATGACATTGCATGTTGTTTATGGGTATGTACAAGATCATGATGGGCCAAAAAGTGGTGATATGATGGGAATGTGTAGGGTATGTGGCTGATGAATTTGTTTTACCAAAAACTGATGAAACGAGAAGGGTTTTTAAAGGATATTCTCATCTTTCCACAAATATAAATTATTCTTTAATTTGAATTTAATAAATAATTATTATTCATTTTCTATTTGAATTATGACTAAAGTCCTGATTGATAGGTTGTTTGAAAAAAATCTATAGCTTTCAAATGGTATCACATTTTTTGAATCTAAAACATGTGTTGCATTCTATGCTTTGCATACTATAGGATTTAAAAAAGGAAAAATGAATTTCATGAAGTTTTGACCAAGTTAAGGTGGTCAGACATATGAGTTTTTATATTTTTTAAAATTTGTAATAAAAAATTCATAATTAATTATTTACTTGGAAAAAAATTACAAAAAAATATGCATCACATCAAGACATGAGTCCTCTACTTATATCTAAAATATTATAAAAAAATATTATCATTTTATTATGGTTAGGGTGGTTAGACAGACACCTACTTATTTTTTCCCTGAAATTTAAGTACTACTACATTGAAATTTCAAATTTCTGCCTAATACATATATATTTTTTAAATAAACCTATTAGTTTAGAAACTAAATTCAATTTGCTACAGATTCTATTCTTACATATTTTTAAAATAATATATATAACTTATTCAAATTTTTACGTCAAGTTGCCTAACTCTAATTTTTCTAAAATTTTTGCCACTTAAGGGTCTGTTTTTTCCATGATGATCCTACACATACCCTTATTTATCATTCTCTTCTCATTTCATTTCATTTCATATGTTTTTATTACAAAAGTGGGGTTTGACTAAGGAAAACCCCTTTACTCTAACCCTTAACCCTTTTCCCCCTCTTTGCATGGGTGTTTGCAGGTCTTGTATGTAGATTTTTCAAAGAGGAAAGTGTCAAAAAGGTGTTGGAAAGTAATCAAAGTCAATAAAACCCTAATTTCAAAGCTTGTAGACCTCTTTCAGCCTATTTTCTGCAAATTCGGGATTAGATATCTATTAAAAAGGAAGTTCAGAACGAAAGCTATAGAATCCTATCCCAAAATTCCAAAAATTCCCATGTGGACTAAGTCGCCATCTATAGTGAAGTAGTCCCACTGCTAGGCCAACAAATTGATTTTTACATTTGTAAGTACCCATTTGGAAGATTCCCATTTCAACAGATTTCCCTGAAATTGGAGTAAGCTGCTTAGCTTTTTGTAAGTTTCCCAGTCAACTCTATAGGATTCTAGAGCCTCTCTACATTAGACTTCAAGTTTTATGTGCACCTCTCCAGTTTTGTTCAATTCTATCATTGTTTACTTGCATTCTTAGGTGTTTTTGCATAAAACACTATGTTTTCCAACACTTTGCATTTCTTAGGTTTTGCATTAGTAATCATCTTTTCTTTTAAAATTTATACATTTAGACATCATATTTAGGCATATTGCATCTATCATTAAATTAATCTTGAGTGTATGCATTAGCATTTTGGGTCCATTTCTCTCTTTAGAGAAGCCTTGGGCACCCAAAATCATTGTTCATAGTTAGAAATTCCTAAAGGGTTATGACCCAAAGATTCAATATGTATAGACATATTTTGTGACATTTATGAGCTAGGGCTTAGTACCTTGCCCAAGGACTTGAAACCTTAGGATTTTGATTAGATAATTGATTGGATCATAATTGTTGAGGAAGCCAAACATGACTATGAACAAGAAAATGAGCTCTCAAAATAGCAAGGGTGTTGACCTTATTGAAAAAGATCAAGAGTTTTCCCAAAGAATGGATAAGGATGTTTCTGAGAATGAATGTCGGCATAACAGTATGGATGATGTTATTTTTCATACTTGTAAATAATGCTGATATATTTTTAAAAGATGATAACTAGGGTAGTAAAGATGAAAATTTTGATTACCCTCATGAGGAATACAAACATTTTTGTGAGGAAAATTTGAAGGCACCCTTTATTCTTGAGGAATATGATTGTGTCAATACTCATAAATTTTCCCCCTCACTAGTAGATAAATAGATTGATGTGATAGACTCTTGTAAAGTAATTCAACTACTTCAAGATTGCATCTTGATGGTATGACTGGTGATGAATTTTAGGACAAGAATGTCTATATTGAGAATCTAGAGCCTGAATTTAATGATGGAATGGGTAGTGCTAGTAATCAGGGTCCTGTTTCTAAATATTTACATCAAGGAGAAGCGAGATGTACAAATTTTATGGAAGAGATGGACATGATTGTTTTTAACTATACCATAGAAAAAAGGAAACTTTCTTGATTTGGGGAATAATTGATGATTAATTGGACTTAATGAGGCCTTGATTTAGTGTTGTGAGGTGTTTTACACATCCACATTAGGTCTTGGACCCTTGCAAATTCATTAAATGATGTCTTAAAGAGGTGTTGTAAAGTGTTGTAAAATACTTTCACACCTCTCTAGACTTAATAACCCCATTCAACATTATAAAATATATTTAATTACATTATCACATCAATCTAGAAATCTTGTAAAATAAACTTAATGTTAATCTAGTGTTGTAATGTGTCTTACACATTCACAATGGATGTTGTGTCTTCCTAGGCTGTGTGGACCTCATTTAAATATTATTGTAAAGTGTATTTAATCACACTTTCACATTGAATTTTGTGTCCCAATCCCTAATTGACCTTTACATCATCATTAATAGGTCCCTATTACCCCATATTGTGCATCTCAAGGCATAATTTGATCAAATACTCGATGAAATCAACATAAGAACCAAAATTCCTCATTCCCCAACAACCCAACTGACAAATGGGCCCCTCTGGGACTAATTCACCATTTATGGTGAATGAGTCCCTACCAGGTGGGACTAATTCACCCAAGGTGGCAAATGAGTCCCATTTGGGCCATTTTTTACTTTTGAGCAAGAAATTTTAGAATTTAAGTTTTATTTTTCTTCATGTCATCCTTGGGGATTTAATTTATGGGTGAATAAGGTGAATTGCCTATAAATCAAGTCTCTAAACACTAATTTACATCTCTTAACTCATTCACACATCTTTTATGATTCATTCATCATTTATCTTCTCCTTCAAGTCAAGCAAGCTAGGGTTTTATCACTCTAAGTCATCAAGAAAGCTTCCATAGACATTCAAGAGCAGAATCTTCCTCCATTGCTGCAAAAAATCAAGAACAAACATCATGGCAAGGTATTGAATTCATTTTTTCATGCTTCATTACATTCTTTTATCATTTTGGTTTAATTACCTACAAAGGGGTTTGACGAAGGAAAACCCCTATCCCCTAACAATCAACATTTTCTTCTCTATGATGTGTGATTTGTAGGTTTTAGGTTGAAGATTTGTGAAGAGAAAGATTTGAAAAAGAAGCTTTCGCGACTATTACACATCATTCTTACCTCTTAAAAAAACTAGGTTTTTGACTATATGCATGGTTAGGATTTAGATATGCACCCCATATTGCTCATATTTGAATGGAAGATAGAGAATTTTTGATCTCCATTTAGAACATCCAAATTTTCTATATTTCATTAACCAAAGTCCTACTAGGGAAGGAAGTGAACAAATCTACTTGGTGGAACAAAAGCTATGTTCAAGTTTCCATAAATCCTACACATATGAATATGTAAACCTATCAATTAATGGTGCATTTGAATACCCTACTATTGATTGTATCAATTCTAATTTAGTTGATCCAAATTTTGAAACATTTTGTTTCAAATTGAACAATGATAACTAGAAAGAAGAATGAAAGTGTGTAAGTGATCCTAAAATAGAAATTATATCTGATGATTGGGATGATATGAATGATGCCCTTTATGGGAATGATCTTATTTTAAATAGAAGTAAAAGTTTTGTGGAGTTTGATAAATTAATTTTTCAAAAAAAATGGAGCATTGGGCAACATAATTTGTTTTGTATTGCTCTAATGAATATGAACATCAGCTTGAACATGAGCCTGCATATGAATGTTTCTTGTTCATCACACAAAATGAATATGTTAATAGTGAGAAAATAGACTATGAATGTTTCATTTTCCCTGTCTAGTTAGATGAGCATTTAGTGGAGTACACTTGCAAGTTAAGTTGGATAAAGTACTCCATTAGCAATGTGTTTCAATTAATGATTGAACATAGTTCACAATTGGATATAAATGGGAGTAGCAATGATAAGTCCATAATAGATAGGTCCACTGACAAAGGCATGATTAGGGGATGGGAAATTCATGAGAATATTTCCAGCCTTAGCTAATACAAACAATAGAGAATAATGTTTTTGATAGAGGCAAGAATCAACCCTAAGTTTAGTGGCCTAGTGCTACCAACTAGAATTGAAGCATGGATAGATTGTAGGGTGCATACTAAGAATTTGTACCTCAGGGGAAGGCTTTAGACAAAATAAAAGTTGGATCTCCCTGTTTAGGTCTTTATGGCCTATGTAAAATACTATATATATTTTGGTTGTCCTAATTTTGTCCTTTCTGCTTTGTCTACTTCACCCATAATTCTAGGATCTCACCATGCATGCGAGAGGCATGTGTCCTCAATAGGAGCCACTGATGGAACCCCTAAAAAATTCTTTAGATTCCATTTTAAAATTTGAAAATACTTGGCTTGGACCCTTTTTTTTGGCTTAGGGTTATCTTCCTTATCACTATTTTAGGGTTTTTGTTGCCTAAACCCCTCACAATTAACCTATGAGTCCAAAAAACCTTGGCCGTCATAATTTTGTATTGACCTAATGTGCATGGTATCTAATCGTTCAAGTTACCTCTTATGCCATTGAAATCATTGTGTTCACCGACCCAAGTTTAGGTTTGTTGGTCACCAAGTTCCTTTTCAGCGTTTAATTTTCCTATGGTCAGGCTTGATTTTTTATGCTTAATCAATTAATTCTTAAGCATTCATTCCTAAGGGTCAAGTTCTTGTTAGCCTAGAAATGGTCCCCTTTTTTAATTAACTTTTGTGGCATGTGGAAAATTAGGTTTTCATGCTAGCTGTTCGATCATCAAGGGTTGATCACCACGATTCCCCATGTCCCTATGTTGTTTTATTCCTTATTATTTTATTCAAATGTGTTGTCGAGCTTCAACCACATATTTTATGCATTGGTGGGACCCTCCTTGGAAAAGATAGTTGATACCATTAGAGGAATACCAACGACAGTCATTAAGTAATGTAGCCATATCTTGGCCACTCCCTGTGTGCCTTTGTTGGTTTATTTCATATTATTTTAAAACACATGGGCTAGTGGGTATGGTCATGTGTCATGTATGGTAGTGGTACTAGTGTTTCCAAAATGCCAACAAATGTAGCTTTGAGAAAGATCAATGATGGACATTGCAACACATGCTCTCATTAGGACCGTTCCTCATGCACCCGTCTGTTTTGTGCATTAAGGAGAGATAATCACACGGGCGAGTGGGCAAGGTGACATTTGCCACTTTTTATGGGACCCATCAGGCTTTGGAGAGGGTATGTGTTTCTAGAGAATAGAGATCGATGATCGAATGGTAGGTGACATGGGTCGATCCTGACCACTCCCCACCATCCCATGAGGGGCCCACTTGTGTTCCATATTTTTTGGCAAGAAAGTACTACATGGAATATTTCAAAGGCTTAGATGGATTTATATGGAGATAAGGTGGTGCTGAAATATTGTCTGAGACTATTCTAGGATAAAAATGATGGTAAATTAGAATTGATTCTTGGGCATGCATAAAAAATTTGGGAAATATTTTAATGGCTGTCAAATCTATTAGGTGTTGGTACACATGGGAAGGTGAAATTGAAATAAAGCATAATGCAAGCTAATATTCTAAAGTTAAATCATGATCGCTCCTCACTGTCTTACTATGATGAATTGTAAGTAAATTAATTCCCATGTGCGAGTGGGTAAATGTGACATGATAGGTTTTGTTAAATGCTAAGTGTGTGGTTAATGTGAAAAATAATTGGATGTTTATCTCACTTGAGTTTTCTAATTATGAAGAAGTATCAAGCACATGCATTTTATTTTTTCATAATTAATCATCCTGATTGATTATCTGTTGATTCATTTCAAGGTATGATTGATGACTGAGGTGAAAAATCAAGGTAATTGATTCCCCGAGTCCTCACACAAGGGTTAGTGTAGGATCATGGGGTTCCAAACTAGGCCTTTAAGTGGCGATGAAAATTCAGAAAATCAGACTTAGGAAACTTGACATAAAAAAATTGAATAGGTTATTAACATAATTTGAAAAATATGTAAGAACAAAAGTTGTAGCAAATTGAATGTAGTTTCTAGGCTACTAGTCCATTTTTGGAAGAAAGTAAATTTTTTTTGAGAAAATTTGAAATTTCAATGCAGTGGTACTAAATTTTCAATAAAAAGATAAGAAGCAGGTGTGTGTCTGACCACCCTAAGTACACAAAAAACATAATATTTTTTTTCTGAATTTTTAAATATAAGTAGAGGAAACATGTCTAGATGTACCCCCTTTTTTTGTAATTGTTTCCATGTAAATAATTAGTTATTATTTTTTTACTAGAAAATTTTTAGAATTATTAAAAAGTTTGTGTCTAACCACCATAACTTGGTCAAAAAATTATGAAATTTAATTTTTTTTATCCTATAGTATGTGAACCATAGAATGTGGTGCATCTTGTAAATTCAAAAAATGTTAAGTAGTTTGAAAGTTATAGAATTTTTTCAATCAACCTATCTATCAGGACTTTAGACATAATGTAGGTAGAAGATCAATAATAATTATTTATTTAATTCAAAATAAGGGAAAAGTTTTTGAAAGAGGAAAAAATGGGTTTTTACAGGGACCCAAAACCATGAAGTTTACAAAATAAAGAAAGCATCGTTAAAGACGCCAAAGTCAGAAAGGCTGTAAAAATAACAACAGTAAAAGACCATAGCCACCAAAAAGGCCAACGAAGGCCACAACAAAAAAAAAGACAAAAATCCAACACTAGCTAAATTTGTGTCTTTAATAAATCAACAGTTTAAGCTTCTAGCTCATTCATATCCTAAACCCTCCTATTTAAGATCTAAACCATCTGTGTAGTGGGGGGTGCTTTCCTTTTCAGATTGGCATGGGTCCTTTTCAAAATACCTTGGTCCTTGTTCTTACTTTCCTTGTTCTCTTCCAAATCAACTACTAGCGAACCCTATTGCATTTTTTCTAACCTTTCAGACATAACATTAATAATAATGGCATTGTGCCTAACTATTTTATGGTTTTGTTCCACAACTATTTTCAAGTTATTTTTAATTTTAACCATTTCCTCTTCTAGAGACTTATGCTTTTCCTCAATGTCACCTCATTTCTTTCCAATACTGTTCTTATTTTGTTTCCCTTCTTTATTGCTAAGAGTAGCCAACTTCAGTTTGAAATCCTCTGATTTACTATATAGAGCCCTATTTCTTTGATTAAGATCATTAATTTCTTGATAAGCCCATTTCAAGACCTTGAAAATGTCACTGATGCCATTTCTTGCAGAGGCCAGAATGTCAACAGACTGAACCCAGTCTAATATTAGGTTAACATCACCTAGGTTGGGGGAGCTAGGAAATCTGGTACCTTCAAATCTGAAAAAGGTAGGAGGGGAGGGAACAAAATTTCTACTAACTTTAGGGTTCTCGGCTTTATCTTCCAAGGAGATTACAAAGTAGGAAACCAACTTTTTGGTAGGGGAGCCCTTAAGAACGAGATTTTTTAAGGGGACAAAGCAGTCGGGGTAGGTCTCAGGGTCAACTTTAGCAAGCTGGGGTTTTTTAGACTGGGTTTTCTTACCAGACATCTCTAAGGATGGGTGGGCTTCAACAATTCTCTACTAGTTACCTAGGCTAAATCTCTGAACCCCCACTATTCGTGTCATAGTCCTTAGATGCCATGGAGGAAACAAGTTTAGATAAAGCCAACATCCTTTGAAAGTGTTCATATATTAACCTAATAAGACCAAGATGAAGAATAGGGTATCTCCTGGGATTTTTCTTATGGTCCTCGAGGCTATTACTTAATGAACATAATAGGTAGTGAGGTAGAGAAATATGTACCTTATGGTGGAAGTGGTTAAGAATGGAAAAATGATGCCCATACACTCTAGTAAATCTCCCAACCAATGTGATATACTCCATGATAACATGAAGTACCTTTCTCCACAATGCCTTGATGGTGTCAATTTTGAAATTGCTATTGGAAATTTTAACTAGTTTCAATTTCTCCTTGTCCTTCTTAGGAAATTTGATGACCGCCTCATCAGAAAACCTTCTGTCACATTAAAAATTCACACCCTCAGTGGACATTCTAGTAATCTCCCCTATAATTTTCTCATCTAGCTTCACCTTTCTTCCAACGAGAATTATTTTGTCATTGTTCCAGTTCTTCTCGAAGTAGTCCATGGCCATAGAATCGGGCCCATGAAGTTTTTCCAGGTATGGAACCAACCCACCTCTTTCAATATGCTCCCAAACCTTTTCGTTCCTAGTGTGCACCTCATAGCTTTTAAGATCAACTCTTTTCCTATCACCCCATTTTCATTTTCTCCTTACTGTAGACTTTGCCACCATAGAGTACCTATTGTAGAATTATGCAGCTATTCCAATGCACCCACAAAGTGTGCCACTTTTTCTTCCCTTCTAAGTAACATGATGTAGCCCCATAAAATATCTTGATTTTGATGTACCTAGCCCCTTTCTCTTTAATCATTAAATGTATTTTCCTCTTTTCCATGTGTAACATCATAATCTAGGAAGGCCTTGACTCAATTCTCAAGTCCCTACAATTTTTCCACATGTTCAATCCTTGCTTCCTAACCCCTTCATTTGCAAAGTAATCTACCATGCTGTTAGCTTCCCTATAGACGTGTGAAACTTTTACTTTTTCAAACTTATCTACAATAAGGAAAAAGTTATAATGGTGGAAAGCTGACAATTTTTTCTATAAACCCTTTTCGTTTGATGAAATTTGGGTTAAAAAGTCATCAACAACAAGGGCGAACTTCAGAAAACTAATTTTTTTTTCAAAAACACATTTTTTGGGTTGACTTTTTGGGTGAGGAAATAGCAAACCAAATCCTGAGACAATATCCATTTTTCTTTGGTAATACCAAACCAAAATGGATATTTCTTCATCTTTTTATTTTTTTCAAAATGGATTTTCGTTACTAGATGGATATAAGTTATTAGACAGATATCTGTTAATTATATTTTTGTTATATTATTTATAATACATAATATTATATATATGTATTATTTTTTATGTATTGTGTATAATATATTATATATTATGTGTTATTATATTATATATTATATTGTATACTATATAGTACATATATTCTGTATAGTATAATATATATTATATCTAGTATATAATTTATTTAATACATAGTATATATTATATATTTATTGATGTGTGGCCAATTCACAAGAAAGAGATAGAGAGAGGGAGTGGGAGGGACTTGAGAGAGAGGGAGAGAGAGGGGTGAGAGAGGGAGGTATAGGGGGAAGGATATATAGTTTGGAGGGAGAGAGGGAGTGAGGGAGAGAGAGAAAGAGACTTGATAGAGACAGAGGGGGTCTTGAGAGTGAGAGGGAGAGAGAGAGAGAGACTTGAGAAGGAGAGAGAGAAAGAGAGAGATACCCAAGAGGGAGGGAGAGAGAGATAGAGTTGATCTAGGGAGAGAAAGAGACTTGAGAGGGAGAGAGGGAGGGAGAGAGGAATCTCTAAGAGACTTGAGAGAGAGAGGGGTGGAAGGGACCTGAGAGTGAGAGGGAGAGATAGATAGAGAGTTGAGGCAGAGAGAGGGATGAAGATACAAATGGAGAGGGAGATAGAATGAAAGAGGGGGAGAGAGGGAGAGAGGGAGAGAGAGCGTTGAGAGGAAGAGTGTTTTCTCATGTTGGGTCAGGATCTAGAATAAGAAGTGATACAATCATCAAACAAAACCATTATAACTCAATTTAACATTCATGCCATTAAAACCTTTAGGTTTAATAACATGTCATTAGATCATTCATGTAAAAGACCATAAAATCATCATGAATAAGAATCACTATCTTCCAATCATTTTACATAAACAAGAACATTATGCAACTTTCAAACAAAATCCATGGAAGACATCAAGATACATGTTAATTAGATTGTTCATGTGAAATCTATACAATGATTATGATCAACAAATAAGTCATCAGTCAACCATGATGCATGAATAAAAACTATATATATTCACACTATATACATTAACAAACACTAAATTAATAGATTATTTAATATTTATTACTAAATTTTTGTCTCATCATTATACTATTAAATATTCATAAATTAATCACTAAAAATATCCATCCAACAATTTTTTTTATAAAATATCCATCCAAGATCAATTTTTTTTAAAATATAAGATCATTGTCTTAATAAATTTTTGTGGCTCTCAGTTGCATCTATTCATTTCTTTGTGTTTTCCTCTTTGAATGGGACTATCTCCTTTCCTCTAGCCATTGTTGATGCTCGTCTACGTCCACTTCCATGGACCTAACCACATCAACAACAATTTGCATTTTTGATACAAAAGACCTCAATAATCGGTGACACATTCTTTATTTTGAATAGTGTTAACTTGATCCTTAATGGTTCTAATATTCACATTGACTTGTTCTCAAAAGCGAGCACCGTCAGGTGTAAGTGGTGGAGGTGGGGGGTTTTGAGGGGGAGTGGTTGGAGCTAGAGGGCGTGGATGCATGATTTAGATATAAGTGAACCTACATTAAATTTGTAATTTAAAAATGTAAGATACATGTTTAAAATACCCTTAAACCATTCAATATAAATGACTTAATTGAATACAAATGAATAAATGTGTAAAGCTCATTTATGTCTAAGGCATGTAAATGGAAAGAAAATAATTGTTAAAGTGATGTGAAATCTCATTTAAAAATACATTAAATTTTTACCTTGCTGCAATGTGGAAGTGTTAAGCTCCAAATGGATTCAACAAAGGTGGAAATGTTATGCTCCAAATTGCCAATACTAAGTGAATCTGTATACATAGTTAGTAATGGTTAAACAAAACTTGTCCCTATAGCCATAAGGAAATGGGAAAAGTTAATGGTTAATAATCGATGGGTTGTGTGGGAGGCTATCATTTGGATATGATTCAATATAATAGCCTCATGCATAGAACATTGATTTTTACCCATTCACTTTTCCCATTTCCCTATGGTTGTAGGGAGAGGTTTTGTTTGGTCAGTACTAACAATGGATCTAGATTCACCAAAAATTGGAAATTTAGAGAACTTCCAACAAGGATACTTTCTATTTTGAGAGCTTAGGAGATTCAAAACAATAAAAAAAAAAATTTTAAAAATTTATCAAAGAAATACTAACTTAAAAATAAGAAAAAAAGAAAGAATTTAAGAAACATGAAAATAAGTGATAAAGAAGGAAAAATAGACAAGAATGTAAAATAGTTTGAAAAATGGAGAAAGGGGGTAATGAAAGTTCTATTTTATGATTGTTTAGTATGCTAGGTTCAATTTTATGCTTTTTTTTCTAGTAATGAAGGTTCCATTTTTTTGTTTGATGTTTTTTTGTTTTCCACTAACTAAGGTTTCAATGTTTTAGAAATGAAAAAATTTAAATCTACAAAGAATGCAAAAAAAACTTAAATTTATCACTAATTAGCAAAAAAAATTGAAAAAATGGGAAAACAACATACTTGGAGGTTGTTGGAGGTTGCTGCTTGACTACTGCATTGCCAAAATGAGGATTGGTTCATGAAAATAAGGAATAATTCACATTATAAAGTCCTCAAAGAAATGGATATGCGTTATAAACGAATATCCATTTTTTAAAACTATATTATATTCCCATGTGGCTTAAATTAAATGGAGTAAAAAATAGATATTCATTATTAATAGATAATAATGGATATAATGGATATCCGTTACTAAAAAATATCCCAATAAGTGCACAAAGATGGTACCCAAAAAGGGGGCTTAAGTGGCCACTTTTTTTCTAAAATCAGGAAATATTGACCTTGGATGTGAAATTGAGGATAGTTACAGTCAAAATTTTGAGATGGAACAAAAACAAGGATTGAAGTTCTCTGAGTCTACTTTCTAAACTACTAATTTACTTTGAGAATGGTTGAGATTAAGGAGTTCAAAAGAGGGACGTACACAAGTTGCTGTTGTTTTTTTTTTTTTAAACATAACATAGCAACTCTTGTATGGCCCTGACACAGTGAAATTTTTTGTAGTATTTTTAAAATCGCTATAGTCATAAGTAAACTAACAGTATCTAGTTGATGCATGATTTTTCTAATAATTTTTTAATGATTTTTTTTTTTCTAATTTTCTAAGTGTGCACTTCCCAAAAAGTAGAATTTTGGTCGTGCTCCCCCTACAAATTTTGGAAAGTAATTGATTTTTCTAATTTGTAGAATGGAGTCTAGTTTCTAAAAATGTAATTTATTTGAAATTTTGATTAACGGTTAATTTATAATTAAAAAAACACCAAACACTACTTTTTAGAAAAAAGGAGACATACAAACAAAATAAATTATGGATGAAAAGCTTAACATTGTCAAAAAGTGAAAAAAATTACATTGTTGGATAGCTAAGAGAGAACCTAACATTACCTATGTGTTTTATTTTGTCGATATTGAACCAGATGCAATCATGATGGTGAGCATGAACCTGATTATGTGAAAAATTGTAGAATTTTCAAAAACATGTCTCTAGTCATTGGGAATTCCCTCCAAGCCTTTGGGTTGGTATTCCAAGGCAAATACCAATGTTAAGGCTCGAGCATTCACAAAGTAAGATATAATGTGAGCGTGTTATAATGCACTCATGTTATTTCCTAGTTTTGACATTTTTTTGCTTATCTGGGATACATGTCAAGAAATACATAATGCAGATACATTATAACACACTCGCATTATGTCTTCCTTTATGTTAAATGTCACTCTATTGAATGTTGATATATTTGTATGTACATGTATGTTGGTGTGTCATGTATGTATGTATTCATGTTTGTATGTGTGTATGTATGCCTATATGTATCAGTGCATGTATATTGTATGGATGCAGGATTGTATGTACATATGTATTATGCTTGTATGTATTTATGTATGTCTTGAGAAGGAGGGAGAATTTTAAGAGAGAGAGAGAGAGATTTGTTTAGGTAGGGTGGGATGGGGAGAGAGAGAGGGGGTGGAAGTGAGATTTTAAAAGAGGGAGTGGGAGAGAAGTGGTTGGAGTGAGGGGGACTTAGCTAGGTAGGATGAGAGGGAGTATGAGAGAGAGGGAATGGGAGAGAGAGGAAGTGTGAGTGAGATACTTGAGAGAG